>OX352773.1:131361392-131961392 GCA_947095535.1 Poecilobothrus nobilitatus
ACTATATTATCTGGTGTAATAGGAAAATTGCTCAGTAAGACATAATTCAGCGAATGATTGTTATGTCACCAGAAATATTTTCAAAATTTAGCAAATTATTTCAAGATGATAAAAATTTGGATATATTAGATCAAAAAATGAAAAAAGTTTTATATGATAAAAAATTAAAATCATTGCAAAAATGGGGTATAAGTACCATTTTTGCAATGGTTTTAATTTTTTATCATATAAAACGTCAAAACCTCCTCAAATATGGAATTAACAAAAGACAAGCAAAAAGATTACCAGACAAGGCTAATAATCTTACATTTGATACAGGTACTCAAACAAAATTCTTTTCTAAACGAAATGCATATACAGAAACAGAATTTCCTAAATTCAAATCAACACAGACCAATTTTGTACCTTTAGTTACTGATGATGTGTTTGAATATGACCCTAAAAAAGAACATTCAGATATGGATATCGATTTAACACATTACGATTTGGATGATGAAAATTCATTTAAAAAATTAGCTCGAACTGAAATGTTGAAAGATGAAAAATTAGTGAAAAGACCATCTCTAAGCTCGAATGTTTTAAGATTATCGAAGATTATCGAATGTTAGAAACACCGAGTGGTGATGTAATTACCGTTGCTGTACCATCTCCTGAAAAGAAGAAGACACTAAGATCGGCCGGCAGTACAATATCCTCAACTATACTTTCACAGTTTCCTGAAATAAAAAAACGAAAACTAAAACCATTACTAAGAAGTCCAAAACTAAGAACTTCATCAACACCGGAATGGACAACATATAAATAGTGCAAGATTTTATGTTTTAGAAGAATTTAACAATGATGGATAGTCACGATGACTTCTATGTAACATTGTTTAGCAATGATAATCTAAAACTATTTCCAGGCAACACTTTAGCTTCATTCGGAAATAAATTACCTATTCACTTTGATTTAAGAAATGGAAATTGGAAAGTTGGTCTTTCAGAAATATATCTGAACGATTTCCTACAAACAGAAGAATTTAACAAAGAGCAATGTGCTTTTATCAATATTGGGCAATATAATTTTTACATAAGAAACATTGAAAAACCTCTTGAAAAAATCAAAGTAACCAAATCTATAGGTTACACATATTATTCATATAACGATTCGGAATTATATTTGGATGATTGGAAATTTAATTTTTTACCAACGCTTATTAAAAATATAACTCGTAATCCGGGATTTACTCGCAACCAAGTTTTCAAAGAATTTTTTAATGAAGTTTTGACATATATCTCTACTCCTAAAAATTATGATGATGTAACATTTAAAAAAGTGTCAGAATCTAACCTACGCGATTTAATACGAATATCGCAGACATTTGATGAAGATAGTTTCTATATAAAAGTTAATCACAGTTATAATATCAAAACATTATTAACTGAATTATTTCAACAAAAAAAAAATATAAAAAATTTCAAAATAAAATTGCCTGGACTATTCAAATTAGCTGTTGCTAATAATAAAGATGAATTGAATGAATGGTGATGATTTATTCAGATATAGTTGAATCATCTGTTTTTGGAAATAGCAAAGTGCGTGCATTGAGAGCTATCAACATAGAAAATTGTAGAATACCTACAAATATTGAATTTGAAAATGTCCATTACATACCTATAGAAAAAAATTGTTTTGAAACGATAGCGATTCAAATTTGCAATCAATACAGTGATGGAATAAATTTTGTTTCCAGTTACTATCCAACAAAAATTGTATTACATTTTAAAAAGCATTGATTGCTCCCCAATTGAAACAATATAAATACTACTACTCAAATATGATATCCTGTCAAACATGGAAAGAGCTTACGTGAGATATTATTCCTCTCAAGTAGCTGGAGGAATCAAGGATATTGGGCCTTTATTACAATTTTATCCAGCTATACAAAAAGGTCGTGGTTTTGGAAATATATTCGGTAGTTTAATTCGTTACTTAAAGCCATCAGGTTGGGACTTAAATAAAAGAGAGGCTGTCAACACAGGTAAAAATATTTTTAATGATATATCATCTGGTGCAAACATAAAAGAAGCTGTAATTGATCAAAGCAAAGGCAGCATAAAAAATTTACGAAAATCAGTAGTTAACCAACTGCATTCGATGTATGGTGGAAAACGAAGAGCTATAAAAAGACGAAGAACTATAAAAAAACGAGCAATTTCTAAAAAGACACATTTGAAGTCGAAAAAACGACGAAAAAAGCATATTAAAACCTCTGATATATTCAATTAAAAAATGGAATGTATGAAATCTGAACTTGACCTTTTTGCGTCATTACCCGTACAAACAAGTATCTTGCGTTCAGAAGAGGTAGCATACAATCCTTTAGCTTCTTTAGAGGCATCACCGTCAACTATTGAATTTGTTTCACTTGGAAATAGAGATACATATCGGGATTTATCCTCAACCTACATGAAATTTAAAGTTCAAATATTAAAAAAAGATGGATCAGTTTGGAGTGCAAACGATAAAATAGGAACCGGAAATGAAGCAAGGGCAGCTCCGCAGCCGAGTGTTGTAAATAATTTATTACACTCTTTAATTAAACAATGAAAAATGGAAAAATAAATCTAAATCTCTAAATGGAAAAAACATCACTCCTTCAGACTCCTTATACCATTATAAAGCATACTTAACTACTTTACTAAATTATGGTACAGATTCCAGTCAAACACATCTGGAAGCATCTGGTTGGGAATTGGATAAACCAAATGTAAATGATTTTAACAATTCTGGTTCTAAATCAAGACAAAAATCATACAATAATTCTGCAATAGTAGAATTAATGGGAAAATTACATGTAGATTTCTTCAATACTTCTAAATTACTTTTAAATAACGTTGACATTCGAATTGCTTTAGCATTACAGAAACAAGATTTTTTTATTTTCTTTAACGATGCCGATGAAAACTATTTAAAAATTCTCGAAGCTACGTTATACATGAAACATTTAACCATTAATCCTAGCATATTGATAGCACATAATACTGTATTGGAAAAGGCTAGCGTGAAATATTTTTATACAAGAAGTGAAATCAAAACATTTACAATTCCAGCTAACACTTCCAACATATCATTGGATAATATATTTATAGGGCAAATACCAAAAGCTCTAGTATTTTGTATGGTTAATAATGAAAATTTCAATGGTAAAAGATCAAAAAATCCATACCATTTCGATCATCAAAATCTCACACAATTTCAATTATATGTGAATGGAGTGCCTACACCAAATTCTGCAATTGAAACAAATTTTACATTGAATAATCTTTGCAATTCTCGTGCATATTTAACATTATTTAGCGGAACAGGTATACATCATTCTGATAGAGGACATCAAATTTCAAAAGAACTATTTTCAAAAGGTTATACAATACTGGCTTTTGATTTATCAGCAGACGGCTCGGGAACAGATACATGTCAAAGTTTATTAAACCAGGGACTAGTAAAGATTGAAACAAGACTGAGTTCTCCATTAACTTCAACATTAACATGTATTGTGTTTGCAGAATTTGATGCTAATATAGAGATTGATAAAAATCGTAACGTTTACGTAAACATATAAAAAGGAAGTTCATGTGCTATAGTAGATTTATCGTTCTGTACGGATGATAACAATACAATATTTGTAAAAAATCTTGTTGTGGTTGGAATAAAAGAAAAATGTAAAACTATTTTAAAAGAATTAAAGTATAAATTCCCAACCAGAGATTTAAAAATAACAGAAATCAAGAATTTTTATTTTGGGCATATGGACAACAATTAAACTTAAAGTTGAACAATAAAAACTTAAAGTTGAATTTTTAACAGCATACATAAATGGAAATACTCAACTAATTGATATTTCTCATTTACAAAACAATAATGAATACACTTCAGATAGAGAAAGTGTTGAAATGTAATAGTGCAACCAGAAAACTATTTAAAGGTGTTTTTGCTGTTGATCAAATACCAAAAAATATTTCAAAACCTGGTATTTTAATAATAAATACCGACACTTGTGCTAAAAAAGGAACACATTGGCTAGCAATTTTTGTATTAGTTCAAGGCTGTGTAGAATATTTTGATTCATTTGGAAATCCACCATTTCACAGTGAGATTGTGAAATTTCTACAAAATCAATCAAAATGTTTTATTTTCAACAATAAACGTTTACAAAGTGACTTTACATCAGTCTGTGGCCAATATTGTTGTGTATATTTATGGATGCGATGTAACTGCAAGAGCATGAAACATTTTATTAATTTATTCAATACATCATCCCCACTTAAAAACGATAAAAAAATACAAAGAATGTTTCGAAGAATTTTTAAAAAAAGAAAATGAAACTAAGAAAACTATTTCGAACTAATATAAATATAATTTTTTTAAATATATATTCCATCAGTTTAAAAAAAATAAAATGGAGTCAACATCAAATATCGAAACATTTGAAAAACAAAGCAAAGGCAACAGCAGCAGCAGCAACAGCAACGAATCACAAGAAAATCTCTTATTAAGTTACATTTATTATTTGGATAAGAAACAAACATCAAAAATACAAATTGGATTTAATGTTGAAAATTTCGCTGCTACAATAATTTTCCAACGTAATCGTAAAGTTATTAGCGAAATGAATTATTTGGAGTGGTATGCATTTTATCAAGATTTTACAAGCAACAACTCCATAAATTAAATTCAAATAAATTTCCACTAAAATTTAATTATGCTGGACGAACAATTAAAAAACTTACATTGGAACTAGATGAGTATACCCGATTTTGTCTTATGTTAGACTTTATTCAAGCAGTGATGTCATATAACAATGGAGCCGAATTGATTGTACGAGAATATGTATTAAAATATTTTGAGAGATGTATTGCAAAGAATAAGCTTAAACTGGAACAAGAAGATTTCTATATTCCTATGAATTTGCATATAGCTCAATGCAACTATTCTCGGCTCTTTTATGAAATACCATTATTTATGTCTGAAAAAATATATTGGTCAACAATAAATAAAACAAATATTTTTTAAAACCAATTTTTATTATTATCTTTTATTAAAAACATATATAAATTCATACAATTTTTTACAGCACATCTTTGTAAATTTTCCGTATTTTGATGGTGGGGACAAATGGTGATGAAATTCCTTAGTTTTTGTAGAGGTGGCATTTTATTATCTAAATTGATAACTTCTACTATTGAATTTGAAAAAAACCTATCTAAAAATTGTTTTTTTTAAGACCTTTTACATAAATGATATCAAATGATGTTAAATGTTTCTCTAAGATATTTTTTAATTGTAGATATTCTATAAAACCATCATTCCAATCCAACATATTAATTTTCTTTTTGTTATATTCATTTTGTTGTTTAGCAACAAAATTTAATTCTTCAAATGAATATGGTGCTTTAAACACAAATAGCATTGGTACAAGAGAACCATCAGATATTATAAAAAATTCTTTTAAAAAATATTCTCTATTATTTCCAATAACAAATTGTAAATCAACTATAGCCCTCCTGCTGCTGCTGCTGCTGCTGTTGCTGTTGTTGCTGTTCATTTTATTCTTTACTACTCGTATACATTAAAATAAAATAATAGTAGCAACAGCATTAGCATTTTATTTATACTTTTGATTTCAGCAACCATCTGGTAGGGGGGATACCTAAAGATTATACAGAATGGAAAAATTTTTCTCAAATCCTCCATCAGATCTTCGGATCTTCAAAGACCGTTTCAAAAAAAAAACAATCTGATCTCATCCGCTTGACTATTGGAGAAAACTTGCTGTCTCTCTCTCTCTCTCTCTCGCAGATTGTTATTATTATTATTTTTTTTTAATGTTTATTTGTTGAAAATCAATGCTAAAGTCTGGCAACAGTTGACCCGGAGACATGGCGATGACGTCCGTCGCAGCTCGGGCGCTAGATCCCAAAAGCCGGGAACGTTGTTAGAGCCAGTCTTTCGGAAGTCCGTTACCGGAACCGGTCCTCCGGAAGTCCGTTGCCAGAATCAGTCCTCCGGAAGTCCGTTGCCAGAATCGGTCTTCCAGAAGTCTGTTTCTAGAACCGGTCCTCTGGAAGTCCGTTGCCGGAGCCGGTCTTCCGGAAGTCTGATGTCGGAGCCGGTCTTCCGGAAGTCCGTTGTCGGAGCCGGTCCTGCTGAAATAAGACATTGATGCTTATGGGTAGTAATAGGGGGTAAATAAAAAAACAAAACAAAATTACTAATATATATTTTTATTTTAATAATTTTTCTTGAGAATTTATATCTACAGCAGGAATAAGATCAAACAATGCCATATTCCATCTGTCCTTGACACGTCCCGTAAATTTAAAATAAAAATAAGTACTATTTAATTCAGCCAATTGTGACTAAGTTGTTACCTTTTTGGAAAATCACTCTGGCATGAAAAATATAGTGATTTCCTTGCTCAATGGGTCTTGTACTTCACACAGTACCACTGTTTGTCCTCTTTTCGTATCTAAAAATCTCCAAGTTAGCACATTTATATAGCTCATACATTTTTATCTAGCTCATACATTTCATCTCTCATCAAAAAATCAATGTTTCGGTATGGTTCATTTTCATCCTTCCCCGACAAAATTAAGTTTTCAATAAAAGCCTGCAAAATTATATATATACATATATATATATGTAAATAGATATAGAAAATAATATAGAATTAATTTAAGAACAAGAAAAAAAAAAAATCTAACCATTTTTATATTTGTTTTTTTTTTTTTTTCAATATGAACTGATTTTGTTTTTGAAATAAGTTAATTAACATCAGTTTATATACATTTGTAAAATATTATAGAAGAAGGAGAAAATCATGCCTCCCCACCTACTATATGTTTTTAACATGATATAATAAAATTAACACACATCATTAAATAATTATAATGAACACACATCTAACCACAAATATTACACATTAAATATTTATAAATTTATTATGCAATACCTGTTGCAACTTTTTCAATGTATAAATTAGTTGTTATTAAAATAAAATATAAAATGTAATGTAAACATCATTGAAAGACATTATAAAAAAAAAACACATTGATTTGACTATTTACACATTGTTGCACATTCATTTGACTCATTAAACATATGTGTGTTATTAACATACTTAAAACTTTTAACACACAAACACACACACACATGTCCCAGACAGCACATTTTTTATTTAGTAAATTTTTTTTCTAATATGATGCAACATTGGTTAGTACATATTTATTATTATTATTTTATAATTTAACAGAGTATTTCTATATACTAAATAAAGCATAAATTATGTATTTGTCAAGTTGTTTTTGTTTCATTAATTTATATTGATTATTGATTTTGTGGTTAGAAAACGTAACTACCTAAAAAAAAAAAAAGTTATTAAGAATAATCCTGCATTCATTAGATGCATTCATTAGATATTATTGCATTCATTAGATATTATTTACACATTTACTTTGTTGCATTCATTAGATATTATTTACACAAATTAATTTTAAATAAAATACATATTAAAATTAAATACATATGGAAGTTAGACATACATTTTTTTTTTTTTTTTTAATTTTACAGGTTTTAAATGTTTATATTTTTTTTTATTGAAAATTAAATATTCCTTTCACTTCTTTATATAGTGTTATGATAAAATAATATAAAAAATTTTGTGTATATCTTAAATACTTCGACATCTATTATGAAAAGTGCAAGTGCAATTTTCCACATCATGACTTTGTTGGTATATAGTTTCAATTTTGTAATAATTTGATTAATATGCAACATTGTAGTAATTCATTAGAAAAACTCAATATTCCTTTTATGTTTTGATATGTTATATATATATACATTCAAATTATGCAATCAAGTTAGTTTCGGTTTATCTATATAGAATTAGAAAAATTTGTGTATATATACAATTAACTACTTGAGTTTACGTGTTAAATCACTAAATTTAAGACTAAGTTAAAGTCATTTATAGACTAAATTAATATTGTTTTAATATAAGAAAAGCACACTAACAAAAAAAAAATAAGTTCAGAAAACAAAAGAATTAAATTGCAATGTGATAAATGTGAAAAAGTGTTCCAAGATCTGACAATTTAAAAAGACATAAATGTGAAACACAATTAAAACATAATTGTGAAATATGTAAAAAATCATTTAATAGAAATGATAGTTTATTAAGACATAAAAAGAGACATCAAAAAAATTTGGAAAATGTAAAATTTTGCAGTAAGTGCAAATCAAACGTTACTACCACTTTGTGGAACTACCACATCCGAACAAATAAACATAAAAGAAATGCAACAGAAGTAATTAGATCTAATGTTGATGAATATTGATATGTTTTATCAATATTATTATTGATGAATGTTTTCAAAATAGAATAGAAACGTTTATTAGAGATAATGAAGATGAAAGCATACTAAACCCATCAAACTTTCTGGAAAAGGCTCAGACCGATATAATTGAATTATTGATGCAATCATTAAAAAAGCACAACGCTATAAAAGTAAATCTTGAGCTTTTTGGTGAATATATAAAGCCAACAGAAGAAGAGTTTGAAAATATATCAATCAAATCTTTTCAAACTCGAATGTTTAGTATTACACAAGCAGATGATCTTAATGATTTTTTTGAAAAGGCTAAAGAACTTATTCAACAACAAGCAGAAGACTTCCAAGAAAAAGACAGTGGTTGGGTGTTAATCAGGATTTTACATATTGAAATAAATATCAATAAATTTGAACCAATACGTGTGTCTAGTTATATTAAACTACCGAAAAACATAGAAGACAAAAAAGCATGCGTTAATATTCAAAATAAAGACAACTTCTGTTTCAAGTGGTGTTTAGTATCAGCTTTACAAACTTGCATTCAAAATGCTGAACGAACATCTTCATATAAACTTAATAATATTTCTCTACCCATTGTCGAGCTAGAGTTTGGTGATGTACAACAGCTTAATTTTAGCACTATGCAATTTCCAGCTAAATTGAACGAGTTAAATTTATTTGAAGAACTAAATAGTGAAATAAGTATTAATTTGTTTGGACTGGAAGTTATTAATAAAAAATATGAGGTTGTAGGACCATTCTATTTAACAAAATCAGAAAAAAAATACCATGTAAATTTATGGCTATTGGAAAAGGATGATAAATTTCATTTTCTTTATATTAAAAATTTATCAAGGTTAATAAGTAGTTCTGTAACAAAACATATACATGAAATTTATATTTGTAATATGTGTTTGCAACATTTTCATACATTACAACAGCGTGATTTACATAAAATTGAGTGCAATAAAGTCTTTACAAAACTTCCATCTATTGAGAAAAATACACTCGAGTTTAAAAATTATCAACAACAATTAGAAACACCTTTTGTTATTTATGCTGATGCTGAGAGTATTTTACAACCTATTGCAACATGCGGTTCTAATCCAATGATGTCTTCAACAACAAACATTCATCATCATGTTCCAGTAGCTTTCTCCTACTACATTAAATGTTCTTTTGATGATAATCAAAGCTGTTACAAAGAGTTTGTTGGAGCTAACTGTGCTGAGGAATTTGTCATATCGTTAACAAAAACATGTAGTGCATTATATAAAAATATATTTATGATGCCAAAGCCAATGAATCTATTAACACTTGATGAGCAGCTTCAACAATTAATTCAGGAAAATTGTCACATATGTGGTAAGCATTTAGCTTTTAATGATAGAATTATTTTATTTATTTATTTTATTTTACAAAACCTAAGCAAGGTCGTTACAAAAAAAATTCTTAAATTAATGCTTATAATTAAAATTAAACAAAACAATGACTTAAAACTACATTTATAATAACTTAAAACCTAAAAAAAGTTAATTTATTGTTATTGTTATTATTAATTTTTTATTTAAAATACATTAACAACTTTATTTTAACAAAAAAAATTGAAATATGATATCAGTACAGATATGTACATATATATAATGACAATCAATTTAACATTTTATGTAATAACTTATGTAGCAAATTAAACGTAAATAAATATCTTATTATTACGTAGAAGTAAAATTAAAAAAAAAAATGAACATTTTTTTTTTATTAACAGTACTTGAAAGCATTAAATTACTATTACTAAGTAAATTACTAAGTAAGAATTAATTGTCTAAGGTCATTAAATTGGAAAAATGTAGTTGTAAAATGTGTTTGAACGTATTTCTGGAGATAGATGTAGAATAGAGATGACTAATTTTGTTAAAAGTAGTACAACATCTGTTGATGGGTTCATTTCTACCGTACTCTGTATTATGTTTGTAGTCCATTAAAAATTTAGTATTTCTAGTTTGCCTAACACTATCGTTAAGTCTAAACTTGTTATTAAGAGATTGGATAGAAATACTATTATTCAAAATATCAAAAGTAAAGCATGATGACAATAGTTGTCTACGTAAAGATAAAGAAAGCAAGTTTAATGAATTAAGTCTTGTGGTGTAACTAGGTAGATTAGCAAAATCAAAAGGGTTATATTGATTCCTTAATGCAAATAAAAGAGATTGCTTTTGAACTGATTCGATTCTATTGGAATGAACTGCAAAGGCTGGATCCCAAACAATGTTACCGTATTCTAAAATAGAACGAACTAGGGAACAATAAAGAGATTTTGTCACAGCTAAGTCGCTAAATTCTTTAGCTCTTCTCTTAATGAAACCTAACATTTTATTAGCCTTTGAAACTATTAGGTCATAGTGAAGATTACAATTAAGTTTATTATCGAGAAGAATTCCCAGATCAGTAATGCTAAAAACCCTTTCAAGAGTAACATTATCTATTTTGTAGTCATATATTAAAGAAGACCGTTTACGTGTAAAGCTAATAACCTTACATTTCTGTATGTTGAGTTCTAATTTATTTGACGTGCACCAAGCTTGTAACACTGATAAGCTTGATTGAAGTTTAGCTGCATCAGGATTATCTTTAACCACTTGATATATTTTTAGGTCATCAGCAAACGAAATGTGAGATATATTGCTTAGATATTCCGAAAGATCTGAAATAAAAACATTAAACAGAAGCGGGCCTAAATGGCTACCTTGCGGTACACCGGAAGTGACCCCAATGGTGTTGGATAATACACCACGAAATTTAACATTTTGAGTTCTTTCTAAAAGATAAGAATTAAGCCACCCAAGAAATGAACCCGAAATACCAAAAGTTGATAGTTTGATTAGCAAAGTGAAGTGATCTACATTCTACACGATCGAAAGTCTACACGATCTACACTAAAGAAACACAGTGTAAATTGCATCAACTTGGTACCCTTTCTCCATTTGATTCAGGATTTCAGATGTATAAATCATCAGGTTCGTAGTAGTTGAACGACCTTTTCTGAAACCATGTTGTTGTTCATTTAGTTTTGTATTTATGATAGGAGTAATTCTATCAACGACAATTTTTTCAAATAATTTAGGTATAGTCGAGAGGATTGCTATATCTCGATAATTTTCCACCGATGCTTTATCCCCTTTTTTAAAAATAGGGGTTAAGTGGGAGGATTTCCACTTTTGTGGGAAAATCCCAATTGAAAGTGACTTATTGAAAATAAGATGAAGAGGGAAGATTAGACTGTGAGAACAATTATGTAAAAAGATTGGGGGAACTAAGTCCGGACCAGCACCCTTTTTTATATCAAGGCTCAAAATTGCTTCAAGAATATCATTTTCAGAAAGATACACGTCTGTAAGTAGGAAATTTGAGCTATTAGATAAGGAATTAGTCGATGTGGTAACTGGTGCTGTTGGACGATAAACTTGTTGAAAATGATCAGAAAGGAAGTTACAAATTTCTTTTGGGCAATCAGAAACCACATTGTCTTTTGATAACATTGAATTGGGATACCCAAATAATTTCCGTTTTGTGTTAACAAAATCAAAAAATTTTTTAGGATCAGTAACAAGTTTGTTGCCAATATCTGTGACATAGTTTTCATATGCTACATTGGCTTTTTGTTTAAATTCAATTGCAAGTTGCTTATACATATTCAATAAGTCGTCGCATGGTGCTTGATGATGTTTGAGTTTTTTGTATATTTTATTGCGCCGATTTCTCAAGTTCCTAAGATCTCTATCTAACCATGGTTCTGTTATTTTATGCTTTTTGTGAATTTTAGGAACAAAGGCATCAATAATTTGAAACAGATTAGAGTAAAAGATAGAGATTAGTAGTTAACCGGTAATAACAAATTATCAGCGTCGTCAACGATAAAAGAAATAGAAGGACGATTAAAATCGCCAAACACAAAAATTGAGTCATCCTCATTCATTTCTGAAATAATATTGTGATATACACTATAAAAATCAGAATATGAGGAATTGTCAGAGTTCAGAGGGAAATAAACTATACCTCGGTATAAATTATTTGTACCTAATTTAATTTTAACAAATTGGTGATCGAAAAAGTGATGTGTACCAGTGATTAATGGTACACTAGATAAGTTATTCTTTACAGCAAGTAGAACACCATCTCCTCGCGAACAATTTGCAGATAGATAATCATGATCCTTTCTGTAAATGGACCAATTACCATCCAGAATTTCCTCGTTTGTAAACGAATTGTTGAGCCATGTTTCAGTTATAACTAATACACTGAAATTACACGACTTGGCATCAACAAAAGGCTTCTTTAGCTTGCCTCTCATACCACTACAATTGTGGTAAAACATTTTAATGTTGTTTATGTTGTTGAAAGTTTGAGAGGTCTTTTTAGAGTAAGTAACGTTAGATAAAGAAATGAGATTTGAAGTTTGGTTGAAACTTGAGTAATTACTTAGAGTTTGGACGAAAAAACTTGTTATAACTCTCACGTGATTGATTCAAATGATTGTAGTAGTTGCTATTGCAATGACTACGATAAGCCTTAAGATCCTCTTCGACCTCTTTAATAGAGAAGCCTATATTTTTATGATATCTGAGATAAAGATCGTATAAATCTTTATAATTAGATGGCAGCCCCTCATTGTGAATGAGAACTGACAGGTGAGTCCTAGTTTTACCTTCTATAACGGTGTTATACGAATCATTATGTAAATAGGCTAGGAAAAGTCTAACGTTGTAGAGAATCCTCTCATCTCTGAATCTTGACAGAGCATATTTGCAATCTTCTGTTAGAGATTGCTTTGTCATTCTAACGATTGGAGAAACAAGCGGATCTTGTAATACTAGTTTGTTATTATTATTATTATTATCGTTATAATTATTATTATTATCATTATTATCGTTATCGTTATCGTTATAATTATTAATATTATTATTGTCGTTACTAACATTATTATTATTATTATTATTATTATTATTATTATTATTATTATCGTTATAGTTATTATTATTATTGTTATTATTATTAATATTATTATTATTATTATTATTTTTATTATTATTATTATTCTTTTTTTTATTTTTATTATTATTATTTTTATTATTATTATTTTTATTTTGATTATTTTTAATTCGATTATTATTATTATTGTTACCTTTAAATTTATTATTGTTATTACTATGAACTTTATTATTATTAATGTTATAGTTACTGGTAACCGGTCTTAAAGTATCTCCTTGGATGAAATTAGAGTACATTTTGCTATTGGTAGATAATGTACTCTGAATTGAAAATTTCTTTTTAGCTTTATTACTAAAAGGAACAGCGAAAGGATTAAGAAGAAGTGTTTTAGAATGCGTGTTATTATTGTTTGTGTTAATGTTTAAACTTGTATTAATATGAGAAATAGATTTAGTTGTATTACTATTAGAATTAGACTCTTCTTTAAAAAGCTTAATTATAGTACCTTTTTTCCATCGTTTGTAATTTATTATTTCACAAACTTTGGATTGAGGTACCATAATTTTAAAAGATTTATATTTCGGTTTAAATCTAAGATTCTTAGGAGTAATGTCAACTATTATTACAGTACTTAAATTAAACTTATTCTTTAAAAACTTACTGAGATAATTAGAAGTTGTGTAAGCTGCAAATTTAGTAAAGTACAGTGACTGGAGATCCGAATCCGGTTTAGATTCTTCCTCAGTTGACGTCTGCCTACCATCTGCAGTAATTTCTTTTTCATTCGGAAGTAAAAATTGAACCTTCTTAGTTGGTAATTTAGAAGCTTTTGAAGAGCATTTTTTAATTGAAGAAGGCTTAGTAACAGAAGGTAATTGATCCAAAGTATCAGAGCTCAAAGATGTCGAAGTAGATGCGGAAATTTGTGCAACTTTTATTGTTGATAGTGTCAGTTTAGATGAAGATAAATTTGTATTGTCAGCACTGCACTGAAGTAATTCATTGTATAAAGAATTGTTTTCAAAGCTTGATTTAGAAGCAGTTTCAGGAATATCTTGGTTCGAAAACGTGGCAGGTGAATCTTGAATTGAATCAGCAGATGAGATAGTTTCAGAACAAAAGCCAGCATGAGTTACATTTTTTGAATTGTAGTTTATTGGTTTAAAAATAAACGCATTCTGATCTGCACTATAATTGAAAGGTTCATCAATCTGAGTCCAAATATCTTTTGAGTTGCGACTTAGATACATTTGGTTGTATCTAAATGTATCAAAAGATGTATCAAGACTAGCATCAAGTTTCATACCCATATTCGAAATTTCTTTTCTTAATGAACCTATCTGCTCATTAAATTTCTCTGCAACATCAGTAGTAGTGTCTATAAATTTTGAATTAAAAAGTTTTTGCAGTTGTGAGTTAATAGAAGATTTTAACTCATTGGTTAATGATTTGATAGATTCATTAGTAGAATTTAATGCCGAGATAAACTCATCTTTATTGAGCACAGCGTTCTGCTTCAAATTATCCTTCTGCTTTAGTGATGTTCTGCTCAAGGTAGTATTGAGGGCTTCCTAATCTTTAGCCATTTCATTAAATGACGCGGAGTTGTATTTAATTGTGTCGTTACATCTAGCTGCAAGTCCTGTATACTCATCTTTAATGTTATTGAACGAAGATTTGACTTCATCCAATAACATATTAATGCTGGAGTGATAATCCAAGCATTCGTCACATACAAAGTATTGAGCCAGGAATGCAGAATACCACACTCTAGGAGCGTTTAAACAAACTCCGTGGAAGCGCTTCTTACAAAAACTCCTGCATGTAACAGTTTCGGTTTTTGCGTCATAAACTGTGCAGCTTGAACTATTGCATTTAACCGAGTTCATTTTTGATTATATAAATAGTATTTACTTTAACAATTAAAAAAACGGCAATTTAAAAAGAGTTCAAAGTTTTTAGCAAAAGTACTAGCAGAATACACAATAAATTAATAAAAGTAAATTAAAAAAGAAAAAAAAAAGCTGATTCTAATTTAATTTTTTTTTTTTTTTTTTTAAATTTTTTTGTTAAAATTTAAAAAACGAATAAGCTATTTAATTTTACAAAAGCACTGTTTACAAGTTTATAAAAATGAGTTCAACACAGTGTTTTTCTTCTTTTTTTTATTTTTATTATGAAATAGTAAGAATATTAAAATGTTATATTAATATTATTATTTTAAAGTTAAAGTTAAAAATAAAATTAAGAATAAATTAAGCACGTCTACTTAGTTAAGCGTCTGATAAGAGAATGAAGAAAAATTACATGTGAGACTATTGTCAATTACTTACAATTAGAGACTATTGTCAATTACTTACAATTAGACTACTTACAATTAGAGACTATTGTCACTTTACTGGTAATTATAGAGGACCCGCTCATTCTAAATGTAATTTATTATATAGGTGGCCAAATTTTTTTCCAATATTTTTTCACAATTTTTCCGGTTATGATTGCCATCTTTTATTTAAAGAACTAAACGAAGTGAATGGACATATTGGTATCATTCCTTTGAATAAAAAACGTTATATTTCATTATCTAAAAAAATTACAATAGAATAAAAATCATTAATTTTATTTACGTTTTCTCGATAGCTTTAGATTTATGGCTTCTAGCCTTGATTCTTTATGTAAAAATTTAAATGAAAACGATTTGTTTCATATAAAAAAAGAATTCAATAATAATGAAAAAATTAAACTTATGACTCGAAAGGGAGTTTTCCCCTATAAGTATTTAAATTCCATTGAACGACTTGACGAAAGAAGTTTACCTTCACAAGAAGCTTTTACTAATCATATGACAAACACATCATGTTCTGATGAAAACTACCTTCTTGCAATTAATGTATGGAATACGTTTGATTGTCAAAACTTATGGGACTATTTAAAACTTTACCTTAAAACAGATGTGCTTATTTTGACTGATGCTTTTGAAAACTTTCGAAAAATATGTTACAAGATCTATTCTTTAGATCCTGCAAATTTTTATACTAGCCCAGGTTTGTCATGGGCAGCTATGTTAAAATACACGGATATCAAATTACAATTATTAACTGATATTGATATGTATAATTTCTTTAAAAAAGGGATACGTGGTGGAATTTGTCAGTGCTCACTTAGACATTCAGTAAAATGTATATTATGATAATATTTAGGACTTACAGTACTAGAACAATCTAAAATACTTATGTATGATTTTCATTATGATTACATTAAACCTAAATATGGCAGTAAAGTTTTTTTAAATTACACAGCACTGACAGTTTTATTTACACTATACAAACAGATGATTTTTACGCTGACATATACAGTGATATACCACAACGTTTTGATACATCCTATTATCCATCTGACAATTTATTTAATTTCCCTCTATTGAATAAAAAAGTTCTTGGTCTTTTGAAAGATGAATTTAATGGAAAAATTGTTTCTGAATTTATAGGATTAAAATCTAAAATGTATTTTCTTCAAACACATGAAAATAAAACTGTTAAAAAAGCAAAAGGAATAAAAAAATATATTGTCAATAGTTTAACGTTAGATAACTATAAAAATTGTTTGTTAAAAAATGAAGTTTGTTTAAGAGAAATGAAAATATTTAGATCACATTTACATACAATTTATACACAGAATTTAAATAAAGTAGCTTTAAGTTCATTAGATAATAAAAGATAGGTAATCGCAGATAAAATAAACACATATGCTTGGGGGCATTATGCCATTGAGCAATAATTGTAAAAAAAAAAAATCAAGTTTTTGTTAGTTTAGTTTTAATAAAAAAAATATAATTTAAAGATGAATAAAAAGAAAAAACATGTATTATTTAAACCAACAGGAACAAACTTGTTTTTTATTATTACAAAAAAAAAAAAAAATCGAATCTTAAGTGTGTTCAATAATTTTTAGCTTAGCGAAGTTTTTAAGCTGTTGAAAACTTTAAATAAAACCAGAGACAAATAAAAAACGTTTCTTAAATATAAAAATACATAAATTGATTATTTATATTTTAATTTAACTATAAAACTTCTCAAAGTTCATAATATTTAATTATATTTCAGCCGTTTAACTCAAAACTTTTATTATTTATTTTATAAATAATATATTTATTATAACAAAACATTTCATTTACAATTATTTTGTATACATTTCTTTATGTACCTATTCAAATCAAACTTTTTTTTCAAGTAAATAATTAAAGTTTAAACTTTAATAATAATGAATTTTGAAAACTTTTCAAATTTTTACCTTACTAATTTTTTTGCTTAAGGTTAGGAGGACTTATTTATTTATTTATTTATTTATATTAATATTACATACATAAATGTAGGAGGACTTAAATTGTTATAATAGAATATAAATTTGACTTTTGGTAAATATGTTTAAACTTTAATAATAATTTTGTATTTAAATCAAACTTTGAAATTTTTAAACCAAACTTTAAAAACTTTTCATATTTTTATCCTAATTTAAAATATTCAGCACTATAGCTTTTTAAATTTAAAATATCAAAGACACAATTCTTTTTACTAATTTTGCATACTTTGTGGACGATGTATGCAAATAATTTTTTTGCATACTTTTAGGAGGACCAAAAACTTTAAAGCCCTGCACCAGAACCGGCATATCCATACTACTGAAGTATTGTGATAAACGGTTCTGGGCGTTCATTTAACGAAGTCCCACACACGCCGGGAAGAGAGAGAGTAAGAGAGAAATTTCCGGTACGATCTATAAAAGATTCCAACCTCCTTCGTAGAAAAAAAAAATTATTATTATTATTATTATTATTATTTATTTCATATGAATTAAATGTATTCTTAATAGCTACCAGAACCACCAGACAGCCACCTTTTCTGAGATTTCCAGACAAGATTGATCCATATCTGTAAACAGTATATAATACCGGAAAAAATTTTAAATTAGTAATAGAAGAATTAAGCCCAGTTTCAGTTAAAATAAAAATATCAAAATCTAGAAGAGAACAAATGGAAAAAACCATTTTAGTTTTAGTACGAGGTCCTCTAACATTTTGATAATAAATGGAAAATTTAGAAGGAGTGGGATTAAGAAAGATAGATTGAGATGAGTTTATATTAACTAGATTTCTTCTCATTTGTATAGGAGCGAAAGTACTAAAAATGGCGTTCTCTTGTTCTTTGAAGATAATCGATTCTATTAGAAGAAATGTGGGAAGCATAAGATTCAAGATCAGTCAGAGCACTCTGTGGAGAAATATCAAATGTTTGTTGGTATCTGAAAAAAAATATAATACATCCGTCGGAAGACCCTCTTGTTAGATTGCAACTTTTAACGATGTGTTCATTTTACCCCCTATACATACATTAGATTTATCATGTAAGTAAGCTAAATAAAGTCTTAGATTTTCAAAAGTCTTAGTATTCCTTAATCTAACCAAAACATATCTACTATCATTATTATTTTGAAGAGATTTTTGAGTTAAGTTAACTACAGATGGTAGAAGAGGATCAAAGATTAGTGGAGATAGCAGTTTTATTTGAATTAATAGGATCGTTATATGATGAATTTATATTATTAAAAACTGCACTGGCTGGGTAGGAATTCAAATTCGATTTAGTTTGTACAGCAGAAGAATGAATTAGTTTGTACAGCAGAAGAATGAATGTGGTGAATTGGTATAATAATAAGAGGGATTTTAGAGTTGGATTCCAAATCAGGGTTTCAATAAGTGGTTTAGGGGAGCGTCAGCCCCCACTATATGAAATGCTTTTGTTTTGAAATATACAGGGGAAAAAATAATTCCGAGAGGTTTTAGGATTAGATTTAAAATCAGGGTTTTAATAATTGGTTTAAAGGGGGTGTGAAGGTGGCAGCCCTCACTATATGAATTGCGTTTGTTTTGAAATATATGTGGGGAAAAAATAATTCCGAGAGATTTTAGAGTTGAATTCAAAATCGGGGTTATACGTTTTTTCCAGAATATTTATATATGTCTGTCTGTCAAGATCTGTCAAAATGTCAGGCGATAAAGTTGTAAATTGTTTACAATGTAGAAAAAATTTTATTTAAAAAAAAAATAATAAAGCAATCCAATGTGAAGGAGATTGTAAAAAGTGGATCCATGATACATGCACTGGATTGGAAAGTGAGGAGCTTGAAGATTAGTTAGAGGGTGCTGACAAAAAGTGGATGTGCAAAATCTGTAAGAACAAGAACAAAAAAGACTTACAATTAATATGAGTGGTGTTGGTGGGTCAAATCTAAACTTGAGCAACCTCAACAACAGCACAATAATCAGTAGTAAAGATGATAATAATGATGTAATGAAAAACTCGATGAAATAATAGAAAAATTAACTACTGATGATAAGCAGTTTGAAGAACTACAAAATGATGTTAACTCTATTAAAAAACTGATGGATAATCTAATCGAAGAAAATGTGCAACTTTGGAATTTAAATAAAGAATTAAAAGATAAAATGGAATGCAATTCTACAGAAATTGAAAAGATGAAGCAGAAACACTTATCTAACATATCTGAATTCACAGGAATTGAGGATATTCCCGACACTTCAACATCTGAGTTAATTACAAATGTAGTGAAAAGTATTGGTACTGATTTAAAAACGGAGCATATACATAATTCCTATAAAAGTAAAAATGTATCCAAGAATTCAGATGAGATCGAAAAAATTGTTGTAGAATTTAGTAATTCAGAAATTATACAAAGAATAATGAAGAAAAAGAAAATTTTTTTAAATTTAAATATGTCCATTTTTGAATCTTACAAAGATAAAAATAATTGCAAACCAATAATTGCAATTCAACTTTTATGAATGAATTTAAATTATAAGAAATGCAATTTAGCATTATTAATTTTAATTCATTAATTCTAATTTAATTAATTCATAAACTCGAAATGTATAATATATTAAAATGTATCGCTAAGCATTATCGCAATTAGTATTAAGTAATGTTATTATTGTTTTAAGTTAAGAAATGTTTATATTAGCATTAAGTAACTTTTTAATTTTAGTACCTATATATAAATTTAAAATTATAAAGTTTTTTAATACCACACTAAAACAAAACAAGTAAATGTAACAGTAAGTCGATGCAACCGACTTAGTAATACCCTACACCTGAATAATTCGAATTAAATTAAACATCCATAAGTGTTTTTGGCAGCTGCTTGAACTTCTTCCCTTTTCTGTCTTATTCAACTCGAATTTCAAGAACGTAAAAGAGGCATCCGCTTGGGATATGCTTGACACCCTTTTATAAAATTTTAAGTTTCTATCTTACTTATTTTCGAAGATTGGTAGTCCTTGGGAGGTTTGTGTCAGCTACCCGAATTGCCACTCCAATTCATCGAATCCATCTCAGGAACATAAAGAAAACTTGCCAGAACACCATTCTATTAAATTTAAAGGTTCTACTTTTGTTGGTTTTGGAGATATGCTCGTTGCTCTTGTGCTCGTCCGGAAGTTTCCAAAATAGGAACCCATGGTTCAAATTCTTTCAAATGTCAGTTTCCAATTTTACAGAAAAGGAAACATAACAGAACACCTTTGTACTAAAAATAAAAGTTCTATCTTTGTTGGTTGTGGAGATATACTCGTTTGCTCTGGGGCTCGTCCGGAAGCTTCCAAGATTTGAACCCATGGACCAAATCCTCACAAATTTCAGAAACATAAATCAAACATGAAGGAACACCATTCTGCCTAATTTAAAGGTTATATCTTTGTTGCATTTGGAGATAATATCATTTGCTCTGAGGCTCGTTCGGAAGCTTTCAAAACCAAACACATGGACCAAATCCTCTTAAATTTCAGAGACATAAATCGAACGGGAAGGAACATCATTGTACAAAATTTAAAGGTTATATCTTAGTTGGTTTTGGAGATAATCTCATTTGCTCTGGTGCTCGCTCGGAAGCTTCCAAATCCAAACCCATGGACCAAATCCTCTTAAATTTCATACACATAAATCGAACGGGAAGGAACATCATTGTACAAAATTTAAAAGTTCTACCTTTGTTGGTTTTGGAGATAATCTAATTTGCTCTGATACTCGTTCGGAAGCTTCCAAAATTCAAACCCATGGACCAAATCCTCTTAAATTTCAGAGACATAAATGGAACGGGAAGGAACATCATTGTACAAAATTTAAACGTACTATCTTTGTTGGTTTTGGAGATAATCTCGTTTGCTCCGGAATCATTCGGAAGTTTCCAGAATCCGAACCCATGGACGGATTTTGTCCAGATTCGAACTTAGCCTTTCTTTCGTAATTAGTAACCTACTATATAAATTTCATCAAGATAGCTTCATTAGTTTTTGAGTTATCGTGTAAACGGACGGACGGACGGACGGACATCGTTAAATCGACTCAGGAGGTGATCCTGATTCAGAATATATATACATGTCTATATCTAACTCGCTTCCTTTTGGTGTTTACAAACACCATACCAAAGTTAATATACCCTATACTTTAGGTGTAGGGTATAAAAAGCCGCTTCATTTATGTTCTAAAGAACATATATGTATAAAAACCGTAATTGGCGCAGTCGCGGAAAATTTAATCCGAAGTTTAAATTGAACTGCAAAATTTTAATAAGTAAAAAAAATGTTTTACGTAAATGTGGAAAAATATACACTAAGGCGCCAGTTATAGCTATCATTGAAATGCTTCTGGGAAATGTTTATTTTCAATTTTTTTGCAACAAAGATATATAAAATTTAACAAAAGTGTTGATTTAATGATTAAATAATTTCTAAAGAATAAATTCTGCTACGAATTTTTAAATTTTAAGTTAAATATTTAAAAATAAAATCAATTTTATGATTTTGCGAATTGGTAATTATTTTCAGTAATTTTGCTAATGAAACAAAATTGTTCCAATGACATATGTTTCATTTTTTCCCATTTCAATTTGTCATTGAAAAATATTCTGATGCAATTCTTGATATATTTCATTATGGTTTTGTATTTTAATGAGCTTAGACTTAAAATTTGTTTTTTTATTATTTTGTTTAAGTTTAGTTTTAAAATTTTTTGTTTTAAAATGGAAATTTCAAAAAAAGTAAAAAAAAAATTAATTCTAGAAAATTTATACTTTTTTATTCTTCTCAATTCAGCCAATGTCATTGTTAAATAAAAAACTCTTTTT
The DNA here is from genome assembly GCA_947095535.1 of Poecilobothrus nobilitatus. Lineage (NCBI taxonomy): Eukaryota > Metazoa > Arthropoda > Insecta > Diptera > Dolichopodidae > Poecilobothrus > Poecilobothrus nobilitatus. The sequence continues at coordinate 131,383,946 of OX352773.1, forward strand.
TTTATTCTTTATTAGTACCATTTTCTACCAATAATAATTAAATAAATTAAAATAATAAAATATAAATTAATATAATTTTGCAAACATCGAAATAACGCTAACAAAAATTTAAAATTAAATTTATTTTTACTTTGCCTTCATTATTGTCATTTGCCCATTTGACAAATAATTTAACTGGCAATTTTCTCTGATTGCTATAATCTCATAAAAAATAAAATTTCAGATACCTAGCTTGAATAGACACTGAGTTATTTTAATTTAGAAAGAGAAGTTGTATGGCAGGTACCCGAACCTGTTGCACCAGCACACACATTTTACAGAAGTTTTGGACATGCAACTCGCACGTTTTTGCAAAATTTCAGATATTTCCATATAAAGAAAGAAATTGTATGGCAGCTCCTGAAATCCGCTGACCGAAAATGCTGGATTTATATAGCGAAACTAACAATTTTGCAAAGGCTAACAAAAATTTAAAATTAAATTTATTTTTACTTTGCCTTCATTATTGTCATTTGACAAATAATTTAACTGGCAATTTTCTCTGATTGCTATAATCGCCTATACGGAAAAAAATATAAGTTTTCAATGAAAAGTTTTTTCCGGAAGCATTTCATTGATAGCTATAGATAACTGGCGCCTAAGATAGAAAATGGTAAACTTTGACAAATTTTGAAAGAGAATAAAACCGAAAAATTTTAATTATGTTTGACAAATATAAAAAGTCTTTTTTGAAAAATTTTAAGCTAACTAAGTTTGAATAGAAAAATCGCTATAGTTTTCAGAATTTTTTGTAAAAAAGGGATATACCAATTTTTTCCAAAATATTTATATCTTTTATATCATATCATATATGGCATTCTGATCCTATATTTTATTTCAATCGGAGAATAATGTAGTATAGTTTTATAACAGAATATGTTTTCAATAAGTAATGCAGCAGTAAATATTTTTTTTTGGTCTCATTACAATTTACAAAATATTTAATAGAGTCATTTATTTTAGAAAATCAACTAAAGTCGATAATTTTCTATTTTATTTCATATATGAATCACAAACGGAAATATTAAAAATGAACTAAGGTCGAAATGGTTTTTTTCTATTTTCTTTCGGTTATGATTTTCTATTCAATCAAATGAAAAAAATATATGTTCCCATTCTGATAAAGTTAATTGTAATGGAATATTATTAAATTCTCCTGTTAATTTTTACTTAAACGAGGAAAAGTGCAATAGAGTAGACTGTGTCAATTGTGGGAGACCCGTATGAACGTAATACATGCTGTTTCCATAAAACTTGATCATCTTTCCCAAATTTTCAGATATTTTAGTACCGATGTTAAGTACCGAGATATATTTATGTAAATTTTGGAGTTGTACGAGAGCTACAATTTAAAATCTTTTGTAAGTTTTCAGTTGTCAAATTCCAAGATGTTCCAGGTACCTGAACCTCCTGCTCTAGCACAAACAAATTTTACAGAAGTTATTTGTATACCTTCCACGAAATTTAGGATAACTACCCTCAATAGACACTATGAGTTATTTTTCTTTAAAAAGAGAACAGAAGACCCGAACCTCTTGCATCAGTGCAACCAAATTTTACAGAAGTTATTGCCATGAAACTTGATCAACTTAAGATTTCAACTATAAGATTTGAGACGCCTGGATTCATTTAGTTCCAAGGTGTGCAAGAAATTTGATATTATTTTAGAAAATTTTCTAATGTCTAGCTTTATTGAGCTATTAAGTTATGGGGATATAAATTATGCTTCTATGAAAAAAGGAGTTATGTGGCAGCTCCGTGAACCTGCTGTTCTAGACCAATCAAATTTTACAAAAGTTGTTGGTATGTAACACGACACCTTTTAACAAAATTTCAGATACCTAGCTTGAATAGACACTGAGTTATTTTAATTTAGAAAGAGAAGTTGTATGGCAGGTACCCGAACCTGTTGCACCAGCATAATGTTCGAATAAAATATGATTTGTTTTAAAAAACCACGTTGTCAAACAAAAAAAAGATTTCAATCAAATTTGGTATAATGGTTGGTCTTATGTTCCGGCATCAGGACACAAAATTTGAAGTTTGTAGCTTCAGTGGCTCTGCCTTAAAATATCCGAATACGAATATTATTTGATATGTTCTAGAGCACATAGTAATTGTTATACGATTTGAATGAAATTTGGTATAAATGTGGTTTGCGAAATAGTTCATGCTAAAAAGTTTCATGCTAAAAATGTTGCTATGAAAAAGTAGCTGGAAAATGTTGCTTCAACATGAAAATGTTGCTGAACTTTGATGCAACATAAAAAAGTAGCCAAATTATGTCGTTGTATCTTTTTTTTTAGTGCATTTCTCTGCCACATAAATGTGAACAGAAAATTACACAGCCTTTGCTTTTCAGGTGTGGCTGTAAATGTGTTTTAAACGCTCTTACCCACTAGACCAACGAGGCCCCATGTCGATGTTTCGAATACGAATATTATTTGATATGTTCTAGAGCACATAGTATACGATTTTAATGAACTTTAGTATAAATGTTATCTTGCCATATAGTTGATGCTAAAATAATTTGAAAACTTAAGCTGGTAACTTAAGTAGATCCTAACTCTACTATTGGGGCTCTAAATCAAAATTGTGATAAAATCAAGTGATTGTAAGATACACTCTTTAAACTTGAAAATTAGGTAGAGTGTGATAGAATCTTTCAAAAACGGGACCAGTTTAAACCGTTCACCCCACTAAGACAGATGACGAGATACATTCCTAAACCAAGTTACTGCCTCTCCACGTGAGAATTTTTTTTTGCAAGCAAATAGTATTTTGTATTAAATCTCTATTATAAATTTAATCAGTAACGAATAATGGTTGTTTTTAAACATATGTATGTGTTTGAATTGTAATTGAAAAAGCCATACTACTTATATTTATTTTAAATACTTTATTTTATAACTTAGAAAAATATAAATAAAAAGGCTGTTAAATATACTAAGAAGTTTGGGCTACCCTTCGGTTAGCAGTTTGTTTTTTCTTCTTCTTTGATGATTTTAAGAACTAAAATTTTGTTCTTTAATATAAAATTTGTTTGGGCCTAAATAGTTGTACTGTTTTATCTTACGCTTCCCTTATGTTTTTTACCGTTATCATACGTTTTTTTGCTATTTAAAGTTTCTAGTTATAAATAAAAATATTAAATTAAGAGCTTTCAAGATAATTGCACATATTAATAAAATAGAGAGATTATTTAAAAAAAAGTTAAATTCATCATTACAAATAAATAAAAACTAATTATACCATCGCACCAAGGATTTCAAAATGTCAAATAGTAAGAATAACAATAATTGTAACCAGTGCAACAAAAAAATTAATTTAAGGACGAATAATGGATTCCAGTGTGATGGTGAATGCAAAAAATTATAGTAAATGCTCATCATTGGACATTGCAGTCATACGAGAATATTCGCAAAATATTGTAAATATTTGGTTTTGCACACAATGTAAATTAAAGCACCAAAAAAGAACATCAGCCTCTACATCAATATTAAGTACACTATTTGTTAGAAAAAAAATAGAGATCTAGAAGTTACAATTGATTATCAAGTTATAAATAGTAAGCTTGAAACTATCATCAATAATCAAGAATCTTAAAAAACTGAGATTCAAACACTTAAAAATGATGTTGCAGATTTAAAGGAATACATGGATAACTTAATCGCAGAAAACATACAATTACGCAACAGCCAACTTAAGGATGATGTTGTTTACAACAGAATTTAATTGAAAAAAATAAAGCAATCTCAGCTAGATAATCAAATCGAAAAATGCGGCTTATCAATTGATATTCCTGAGGAGGATCCAGCTTCAATTGTCAAACAAATAGGAGAAAGTGTTGGAATACATATGGAATATAAAGATATCAGGTGTTTCACAAAAAAAATTATAAGAACATGTGAGCCAGAAAATATAATAGTAGAATTTGTTGAAGAAAAAGTGAAAAATAAGCTAATGACTGCTATAAAGAGGAAAAAATTGAAAATGAATATATTTAGTGAAAAAAAATCACAGACTGAACAAAATGAACAAACTTCACAAAAAACAATCCAATTTACAAAATATTTCACTTTTTTATTTAAAAAGGCCAGAGATCTAAAAAAAGATAATACAATTGAGTTTGCATGGTTTAAGAATGGCAAATTGTTCATAAGGAAAAACTCATCTTCTAAAATTATAATGATTTTACAAGATAGTGATTTAGATGTGGACTGAAATTTCATATGATTTGCCCCTTAACACCAATGTTAAAACCAATTTTTATGGTATTAATGAAGTAATTATAAAAGAAAAATATTCACTGAAAATCCTTTATTTAAATGCTAGAAGTTTAAAAAATAAAATAAATAAAATAACTTTTCTACTTGATTCTATTAAGTACAATATTCACTTAATTGTTATAATCGAAACTTGGATTGCAGACATAGACCTTGATATAATAAATATTAAAAACTAATCCAAAGTATTCTCATGTCGACAAATAGAGTTGGAGGGGTACTGGAATATTTATCAACAACAGCTTATAATATTCAGTGCTTGATGTATACTTCGATGAATATGATAGTATTGCTAGTATAAGAACAAATATAAATCAGACAATATTTAAAATTTCAGCAGTATACAGACCTACAGATAATTCCGTAACATAAGTTAATAAATTTTTTAAACAATTTGATTCCCATTAGGAAAATCTAAAATATAAAAATTCTATTATAATAGGTGACACTAATTTTAATATTAACAACCACAAATATAATAATAAACCACAAATATAAATACGTACAAAACTATAGTTAAAACAAATGCATTTCATTTTTGTAATAAAGAGGTAACTAGACCTAATTCAAATACCTACTTGTTTGGATCATGTTTTAAAATAATACAGAGAGATGGGTATATCACTTTTTGATCATGATATTTCGAGATCACCTAGGTATGATAATTGAATTAAACAATTTAATAAATATAAATAAACAAATTAATGAAAAACAGCTGATCAAAAAAATAAATTATAATGCTATCAAAAACGGATTAAATGGCGCTGTTGTCAACTAAGTTACAATATGTAATTTAGCGAATGAACTGACATCTAGAATTAAAAATGAAATAAATAGAGCTAGCGCCGTTGTAAATTTAAATAAGAAAAGTAGTAAATATTCAGCACCGTGGATTGACAAAGAATCTATTGAATTAATTAAAATAAAAAAACTACTGGTATAAAAAATTAGTACAAAATAAAAATTCTGATTATATTAAATCAAAATACAAGTATTGGCTAAATAGACTAACAACAATAAAAAGAATAAAAAGAGAAAAATATGATACCGAGCAGTTTAGAAAAGCAGATGGGAATACAAAAAAAAAAAATGGCAATACATAAAATAACTTAATTAATTAATGGGCCAAATACACACAAAAAATGAATTTTTTTCCGACATGTCAATTAATAATAAATAGTTAATTAATAATTAGAAAATAATCTATTTATTAATTAACTATTTATTAATTCTTAGTTCTAATTAAATAATTAGAAAATAAATAGTTTCAATTCATATTATTGTACAGTTGGAGAACAAATGGCCAAGAATCTTAATACTTTATATATTCCAAAATCTAGAACAAACAAGCAATTCAAATTTAAATCAATTGATAAAAGCAGTACATTAAAATTAATAAATAGGCTCTCGAACACAACGTCAGCAGGAGCAAATGAAATTCCACTTAATTTAATCAAGTTTTGCAAGGAAGAAATATCCGAACATATTAAAAATATCTAATCAATTTTTCCCTTCATCAAGCTGAAGTACCCAACATAATGAAAATAAACAGAGTAATTCCTATTTACAAGCATTCAGGAGATACTTATGATATCAATAATTTCAGACCAATCTTACCAATATTTAGTAAAATCATTGAAATTTATGTCAACGGGCAACTTGTCTCCTACTTAGAAAAGGCCAAATTAACGAATAGTAAACAATATGGATTTAAAAGAAAATATAGTACTCAAGAAGCGTTATTTGATAGAATTTCTAAAATGCAAGCAGGTATTGATGAAAAAAAGAAAGTGTTAACAATATTCTTTGACTTGCAGAAAGCTTTCGACATGGACAGAGCTACATTATTAAGAATTCTTTTTGAGTACGGAATACAAGGTAAGGAATACGAATCGTTTGAAAATTATCTTACAAATAGAATGCAATTCACTGAGTGTGAAAAATAAAAAAGTGATATTCACAATGTTTTATTTGGAGTAATACAGGGTAGTTCTCTTAGGTTTGCTAAACACAAATTTAAACAGAGAAGCATTTATATATGCAGATGACCTTGTAATAGTTTATAGTGGTGACTCATATGAATATTTGGAGGATATTGTAAATCAAGACTTATCAGTGGTTAGTGAATGGATGAATAAACATAAATTGACTGTCAATACAAGAAAAACTAAATATGTAATATTTAAAAATAAAAGAAATATAGATATCAATATTAGATTCAATAAATACAAACTAGAGAGGGTAGACTCTTATAAATATCTGTTGGTAACAATGCATGCTGAACTGAATTGGAATCTACAAATTAATGAGCAACTACAAAAAGCAAGAAGGATAGCAGGTATTTTCAAACATATTAGTAAAAGAGCACCACAAAATATGAAAAGAACTCTGTTCTTCAGTATGTTTCATAGTACTATCACGTATGCTGTACACATATGGGGAAATGCATACATAAAAGATCTTAGTCTATTGCGGAAGATTCAAAATAAAGCTATCAAAAACTTGTATGGATATCACACAAGATCATCAACAAAAACAATTCACAAGTTACATATTATTTTGCCTGTGAACCTACTTATAAAATATAAATTGGTAGTCCAGATTCATATCATACTGACTCAAAATATCAATACAAATACTGCACCTACATATAACAGTGAGTATCACCGCTACAATACAAGATCTGCTGCAGATATTAGAATAGTGTCATCAAATATTAAATTTAATGATGCAGTTACCTAAATTGTAGGTAAATTTTATACTATAATGGTAATTTTATCAATTTAGGTAATTTTTATACTACAATGAATTACAAATTGAACTTAGAAATGCAGATAGATTAGATGGTTTAAAAAAAAAAGTTAAATGAATTTTATTTAAATCAAATTTCGGAATTAATTAAATACATAGTTCGAATATTTTTATTTTTTGTTTTTTTTTTAATTTTTATTAACACTTATCTCTTTGCTTTTTTATTAATGAATTTGAAGTGGTTGTAATAGTATATTAATTTTTTTTTTTATTTTATTTTATTTTCTTTACATTGATACATTTTATTTTATTTTTAATACATTGATAATCGTAGTAGGTATTATAATTTTTATATTGATTATTTTGCACTGGATTATTTTTTATTTTGTTATTTTTTATATAAGTATGTATACTCTGAGCGATTGGACTCTTTGAGAATTAAATTTTATTTTATTTTTTTATTTTATTAATCAAAACAAGGTCGTTACAAAAAAATTCTTAAATTAATGCTTATATTTAAAATTATACAAAACAATGACTTAAAACTGAACTTTTAATACTTAAATCTAAAAAAAAGTAAGTTAAGTTAATTTATTATTGTTATTATTCAATATCAAATTACATTTTCAAATTCATTTTACATACATATGAATCACTCAGATCAAAAAAAAAAAAGTATTAACAAAAAAATTAATATAATATCAGTACATTTCATACATATAGTAACAAGCAATTTAACATTTTGAATATTAATTTTTTTAACATATAAAATGTAATTGGATATCTTATTATTAAGTAGTAGTAAAATTGAGAAAATTAATGTTTTTCTTTAACATTACTTAAAAGCGTTTAATTACGATTTATAAAATGTACAAAAATAAAAAAATGATCTAAATAAAAAAACATAAACCGATTTATTGTATTTTAATCTATTACAATAAGTGTGTTATGTTTAAATTATGTCATAATTAAAAAAAAAAAAAATAATTGCCTAGGTAAGAATTAATTGTCTGAGCTAATTAAAGTGGAAAAATGTTGTTGTAAAATGTGTTTGAAAGTAATTCTGGAGATGGATGTATAGAATAAAGATGACTATTATTAAAAGTAGTAAAACATCTATTGAAGGGTCCATTTCTTCCGTACTCTGTATTGTGTTTGTAATCGATTAAAAATTTAGTATTTCTAGTTTGCCTAACACTATCGTTAAGTCTAAACTTGTTAATAGGAGATTGGATAGAAATACTGTTATTCAAAATATCAAAAGTAAAACATGAAGACAATAATTGCTTACGTAAAGATAAAGAAAGCATGTTTAATGAATTAAGTCTTGTAGTGTAACTAGGAAGATTAGCAAAATCAGAAGGATTATATTGATTTCTTAATACAAATAAAAGAAATAGCTTTTCAACTGATTCGATTCTATTGGAATGAACTTGAAAGGCTGGATTCCATATAATGTTACCGTATTCTAAGATAGATCGAACTAGCGAACAATAGAGAGGTTTAGACAGCTTAGCTTATAACCTTACATTTCTGTATGTTGAGTTCCAATTTATTTGACGTGCACCAAGCTTGTAACAATGATAAGCTTGATTGACGTATAGCTGCATCAGAATTATCTTTAAAAACTTGATATATTTTTAGGTCATCAGCAAACGAAATGTGAGGTATATTGCATAGATATTCTGAAAGATCTGAAATAAATACGTTAAACAGAAGTGGGCCTAAATGGCTTCCTTGTGGAACACCGGAAGTAGCTCCGATTATGTTGGATAATACACCTTGAAATTTAACATTTTGAGTTCTTTCTGAAATATAAGAATTAAGCCACACAAGAAATGAACCCGAAATGCCAAAAGTTGATAGTTTGCTTAGCAAAGTGAAGTGATCTACACGATCGAAAGCTTTGCTAAAATCAGTGTATATTGCATCAACTTGGTATCCTTTCTCCATTTGATTCAGGATTTCAGATGTGTAAACCAAAAGATTCGTTGTAGTAGAACGACCTTTTCTGAAACCATGTTGTTGTTCATTGAGTTTTGCATTTATCATAGGAGTAATTCTATCAACGACAAATTTTTCAAATAATTTCGGTATAGTCGAAAGTATTGCTATACCTCGATAGTTTTCCACCGATGCTCTATCCCCCTTTTTAAAGATAGGGGTTAAGTAAGACGATTTCCACTCTTGTGGGAAAATTCCAATTGAAAGTGACTTATTGAAAATAAAATAAAGAGGGAAAATTAGACTGTGAGAACAATTATATAAAAAAATTGGAGGAATTAAGTCCAAACCAGCACCCATTTTTACATCAAGGCTCAAAATTGCTTCAAGAATTTCACTTTCAGAAAGATATACGTCTGTAATTAGCAAATTCGAGCTATTAGATAAAGAGTTAGCGGAAGTTCTAACTGGTGCTGTTGGACGATAAACTTGTTAAAAATGATCAGAAAAGAAGTTGTAAATTTCTTTTGGGCAAGCAGAAACCACATTGTCCTTAGAAATCATTGAATTGGGGTACCCAAATAATTTTCGTTTAGTGTTAACAAAGGCAAAAAGTTTTTTGGGATTAGTAACAAGTTTGTTGCCAATATCAGTGACATAGTTTTCATTGCTGCATTGGCTTTTTGTTTAAATTCGATAGATAGTTGCTTATACATATTCAATAAGTCGTCACATGGTGCTTGATATTGTTTAAGTTTCTTGTATATTTTATTGCGCCGATTTCTCAAGTTCCTAAGATCTCTATCTAACCATGGTTCTGTTGTTTTATGTTTTTTGCGATTTTTAGGAACAAAGGCGTCTATAATTTGAAACAGATTTAAGTAAAAGAAAGAAATTACTGAATTGATATCCTGTTGTACTAACAATTCGTCCCACACGATTAATGACAAAGCATTATTAATTCTTTGATAGTCAGCGTTAAAAAAATCATATACATTTCATTATTGTAAGATGTGGTCAAAAGTGGAATAGAAGTGGAGAACTCGAAAATGATTACGTTATGATGAGTAGTGTTAGTAAATAGATTATCTGCATCATCAGCGAGTTTAACCATCACTCTATCATATGCACTTGTTATTACTATTAGGATAACTAATAATTTGCTGTAGATCGTTACCATAGAATTCGCTAATTAAACTAAAGTCAATTTCGTCAACAATATCTAAATCTGTTAAAACAACGTCTCTGAAACTCATTGATATATCACTAGCTGTAATATTTTTTTTAAGTGATGAATACTGTTTATTCAAATTATTCGTCACATTTTTTAATTCATCCAAATTTCTATTAATATTATTGTTGTTATTTGAAGTTGACAAAGGCTCAACAACAGCCCTAATTGATGAGATTTCTTTTCCTAATCCTAACCTATCATCTGTTCACTAATAAATTTCTTGACGTCACGTGGAAAACATGCCAAAGTATTATTCATTGCTTCAAAAGTTTTTTCCATTTCCTGGAAATTAGCAGCATTGTTCTTAATAACGTAGATAATTTTTCTACCGTTCCCAGATGATCATGCTTCACAACATCAATTGCCTCAAAAATTTTATTGTAGAACTGTTCAAATGTTTTATTTTGCTCTAAACAATTATCGCAAACAAAATGCTTGGCAAGAAACGAACTATACCAATTTCTTCGAGTATTGATACAAGCGCCATGAAATTTAAGATGACAAAAACCTCTACAGGAAACAGTTTCAGTTTTTGCATCATTAATCAAACAAATTTTAGCCCTGCATTTGAATTCCATATTGTATAATTAATTAATTAAATTTATTTCACAATTTGATATTTATTAAAACAATTTTAATTGGGTAGGTCAACTCACAAACTTTTAGCAAAACTGACAAAAAAAAGATTTTTAAATTTAAAAAGTTTAAGTATATTAATATTATATTTTAATTATTGAATAATTTGCTGACAGCTACAAATTACAAATTAAAATTAAAAAAAATAAAATTAAAAAAGTTAAGCGTGACAAAAAGCACGTATTTATACAATGAAGACTGATTGAACAAAATTCAATAAATAAATAAAATAAAACGTACTAAATACAGCCTTATTTAGCTTTGTGTAATATCTAATGGAAGGTTAGAAATCTAACAATAAATTTGTAATCTAATATGCTGGCATTAAAAATTTCTTAACAACAAAACATTATGGTATTTTTTTTTATAATTCAGTTATATAAAGTTTCATGGTTAAATTTTTCTTATATTTTAGGGACTGTCTGAATTAAAACTAAATAAATCAAAATTTATCTTTAAATTCAGAATTTATATAATTTCAGAAAAGAAGAAGAAATATTGTTTGAAGTTCATGTTGTCGCTAATTATGCCAGCACCTTATGGAAACTTTTATGGAAATATAAAATTTTCAAACTTAACATAACTTTTAATGAATTTTTCTTAATATCTAAATTTTTTGAAAAAGGGATCAAAATAAAGTCTTAATTTAAATATTTAAATTTATAAATATTTTTGTTTTAGTTTAAAATTTGTTTTTAGATTTATTAATAAATTACGCAAAGAAAAAATTGTTAAATATTTTCAAGATGAATTACTTTCAATTTAAATAAATTTAATGATTTAAGGCAATAAAAGGTTTAGAATACAATTAAAATATTTTACAAAATTAATAACGAATAATTCATTTTTATTATTTTCTTTTTATTCTTTTATTAATTTGCTTTTATTTTAATTCAATTTAAGTTTGAAAAATTTACATAATATATATAAAAGAGAAACAAAAATTGAGTTATTTTTCCGGATTTTTAAAAGTTAAGATTTAAGTATTCGAATTTTTTTATTATCAATTTAGATATATTTTCTGACATATTAACAATCATGAATTTTAATAATTAATATATTATTATACAAGTTGAATTATAGTCATTCTTTTTTCAACTGCAACATATACAACTTTCATATCCATATCAAAATACTATTTATCTAAACGTGCCAATTTTTTTTTCCTAAAAATATTTTGAAAAGGTTATTTTATATTAAAATGTTTAAAAGTAATTTTATCCCGTTATTTAATTTTCTTAGGAATAATTTATTTAGGACTTTTTTATAGAATTTTAATTAGAATAATGTATACTTAAATATCTTTATATTTCTATACATGAGAACAAAACTGTCGAATAGTCTAAATAGTCAAATTTTAAAAGAACAAAAGGCGATTTTAGATTCATGATGTGATAAGGAAGCAAAATTTTCTGAAAACCATAACACTGGAATATCGCAATCAAATGTCAGAGAGAACTATAGAAATTCTTTCCAACTTTTAACTGATCTATAGTAGAAAACGATGGAGAACCCAAAAACAAAAATTACCACCGATTGCTATCATTGGTAAAAACAATAACTTTATTCATCAAATACTAAAAGATTTAAATATTGTAAATTACTTTGTGAAAAATTCAAAAATCGGCATTATATGACAAGTTGCTCCAATTGCGGGACAGCGAATGCGATGTATTTGACCACATCTTCCACATTTAGTACCATAGAATTTTGACCTGATTTTATAACATTTTGAGTGACCATTTGATTGTTATTTGACTTTTGACGATAAAAATTTGTCTTTTTATTATTATTGATATTGTTATTTTTAAAATTATTGTACTTCTGAAGTACACCAACAAAAGTGTCGTTGTTAACTTGCTGATTATCTAACTGTTGAGCATGTGAAAATCAGCAGCTCCAAATCAGCAGCTCTCATGAAGATTTTGAATTCATCCAACCACATTTTAAAAGCAACTGGAAGATTTGAACTTTTGAAATTAAGCGGTTCCAACATAAAATGTAAATTATATGACGAGTTATTATTATGCTGAACTAATGAGTCTTCCGTTTTTGTCATTTTTATATTTAAAATTTTTTTGAATACTTAATTTTCTAATTAAGCACTGAAAAGCTTTTTTTTTTTATATATGTGCATATATATATGTTAAAGTTATGTTAAAGTTTATAAGTTTTTCTGACTATAAATGTTTTTTAAAAAAAAATTTTACTTCTGACACCATCTTTTGTTATAATATATCATCGAAAAATAATTATAATAAAAATACCGGTTTATATCAAAATTCTATTTATTTTATTCTTACTTAAACTAACTAGGTATATGAAACAACTCTCTTTAATGACAACTACAGACTGTACGTATTCAATATGTATCCTACTTTTAACACCATATTTTGTTATATATCATCGTAAAATAATTATAATAAAAATACCGATTTATATCAAAATTCTATTTATTTTATTCTTACTTAAACTAACTAGGTATGTGAAATAACTCTCTTTAATGACAACTACACACTGTACGTATTCAATATGTAATATATATATTACATCATGTGTAAGTGTAATAAATAAAACATGTGATAATATATTATACATATTGAGATTGGTATACTGTATTTGTGTATTTATATTATATATAGGATGTTCAAAATTGAGGTATCATTTTAATTTTAATAAAAAAAGACTTTTTTTTTTAAATATTAAATATATTTTTATTTTAATTTATTACAAATAGGTTCCGGTTAATAATGAAAAATTATGTCGGCCAAGTGGCCCCCTCTACTACTTCGGCAGGCTTCAAATCCTTTAACAAAATTCTGAATCACGTTGTTCAATAAACTGTTCTCAATGGTTGAAATCTGCTCGATAATGTTGTTTTTAAGCTCTTGAATTGTTGTGGGATTATTGCTGTACACTTTCGATTTCACAAAACCCCACAAAAAAAAATCCAAGGGTGTCAAATCGCACGATCTTGGTGGCCACATCACTCCTCCTCTACGAGAAATAATGCGATCTTCGAACTTTTCCTTCAAAAGGCCCATTGTTTCTCTTGCTGTGTGGCAAGTGGCACCGTCCTGTTGAAACCACATATTCTCTACGTCCAAATCATCAATTTCCCGCCACAAAAAGCTTCGGATCATCTCGCTGTAGCGATTTCCATTGACCGTAATCGCATTTCCATTTGCGTTTTCAAAAAAATATGGTCCGATGATTCCTCCAGACCACAAACCACACCAAACCGTAACTTTTTGTGGATGTACTGGTTGCTCTAAGATAACCCTTGGATTCTCTTCGCCCCAAATGCGGCAATTCTGTTTATTGACGTAGCCATTGAGCTGGAAATGAGCTTCGTCGGTGAAGATTATTTTGTTAAAAAAATTCTCATTTTCTTCTTGTTTTTCGATTGCCCAAGAAACGAATTTCCGACGTAATGCATGGTCAGTTGGTTTTAATTCTTGCGTCAGCTGGATCTTATAAGCCTTTAAATGGAGATCACGATGCAAAATGTTGAATAATGTGGATGGTTTGATGTTTAATTGCTGCGAACGATGACGAATGGAAGTTTTTGGATCTTCTTCAACACTTCTGCTCACAGCTGCTACATTCTCGGTTGAACGGCCACTACGTTGATAAATGTTGCCTCTGTTATCAAGAACAGATCCAGTTTCTAGAAATTTATCAACCATCAGCTTGATGGCACGATTTGTTGGAGTATTTTCTCTACCAAATTTTGTTCGAAATTTCCTAATTACATCTTGAAAACTTTTACCATTTTCAAAAAATGTTGTAATAACAAAAACACGTTGTTCCTTCGTGTAACGTTCCATATTAACTAACCGGAATATATTAAGAATATACCTAAAGAAACCTCGTATAAAAATTCCAGGTAGAAAAAAAATGGTTTACGTTCATAATGCAATATTTATGATTACAACAGACCCAAGCGGGGTATCTAGAAACCAGATTCCCTAAAGAAAAGTTGTTAAGCTCGCCAATACCTTTTTAATGATACCGCACATGATAATAAACCGCTTAAACTTTATTATGAAGAAATAAGTTAAAAATAAAAATATATATATATAATATAATATACATGTATACTTTTCAATTTTTGGTATTCTTAATATTTAAAATAAAATAAATAAAATAAAAATAAATATTTTCTTATTTAATCAAAAAGGATAAATTGTCTAACCTTAATCTTTATTAACAATTTTTTTTACTCTGGTCTTTCATATTTATATAAAATAAAACCCAACGGGCATACAAAAAAAAAACCAAAAAATTTTTACTTATATTTTCATTTCAATCAAATTTGTAGTCAGGGACTTTTTTCTAATTTTGTTGTTTTCATTTTAGATCTATGATCATTCCTTTACATTTTAGTTACTATGGGTTAACCTAAATTTCAAATGTAATACTTCCAATTATGCTATAAAATTGACCTTCCTATGTAACTTACAAAATAATCAAACTAAATTATTCATAATCGTTCTGTAAACAATCTTGTATTTTATTCATTCATTTTTTTTTATTTATTCATATTGTACAAATATAATTTAACCTAAAATCGTGTTCTTCTAACGGTAATTCACACTCTTTCAAGATTTGTTCTTTTAAAGCCAGACCAATTAGTATTGTTTTATTTTTTGTTTCAATATTACAATTGTTTAAGTCTTTGAGGTTTTTACTGCATAAATTTTCTGGATATTTTTCAAAATATTTTTTTAAATATTTATCATAGTAACCCATTCCGTGACCAAGGCGCCCGCCTTCTAAAGAAAACGCTAATCCAGGAATAAGAAATAGATCAAGTCCTGTAAAATAAAAAAAAAATTATTATTTAATAACTGCTAAGAGCACTTTAATAAAATAACTAATATGTATATATTTAAAAATTCAACATTCATTCAGCAAATTCATTCAGTAACAATAATGAATAATCAAATAGCTCTATAGAATATTATTAAAACTTTAAATGTATTAAGTAAATTAAGTTCAATACAACAAATTTTAACAATTGTTTTAAATTATAGATATTAAATATTATAATGCAAATAAATCAATTCAAAGAAAATTATATTTTCTTTAGTTATATATAACATATTGTACTACTACTTGTTTGTCAGAATGATCAAAATTTCGACTAATTTCATTTTAAAAATAACCTTAGAAAGAAAAATCTTTTTTTCAATCTACTTTTCCTCTATGTTGTAACATTGGCTCTTTACACATAATATTAAACAAAGAACCATGTCAAATCGCTCTACTAAAATAACTTTTATTTAAGACTTATTACTTTATTCAACATGTAACATACATATACATATTATATATAATTAGGTACGTAAAGAAAATTCCAACTAACATAAACGTGTACAAGAAAGCAGTATAATTTATAAAATAAAAAATAAATTGGTAATGGTTCCGCGAAATAACGCCAAGATAAAAAACATGAAATAACACTTCAAAATTTGTATGTGACTTTAGACTTTATCCAATTTAAATTAAACGCTAATTTGGAGTGTTAAATCTTAATTTGGGACTTTATTTCATTTAATTTTTCAGAGCTTTTTCATTAGCTAATTAAATACAAATAACCAGTAACCAGCTTTTGGGTTTTCATTTACTTTTCTAGAATAATAAAATTTCAAAATGTGCTGTAATGTAATGTAAAAAAATAATTAGTATGAATTTTATAGTTGGTTACAAATTTTTTTTTCTCCTTTGCAAGCCTTTAAAGAGCATAGTGCTTCGACTAAGTCATTTGTTATTCATATTTGACTAAGTTTCAGTTTCTAGAATCACAATAATTTTACTAAGCTGTTGATGCTATTGTATAAGACTAAAATACAATTATGTTAAATTCTGCGCCATCTATTAGTTTATATAAGAACTATTTCATTTTATCTATTATATAAAGCAAAAAGTATGTTTCTTTGTTATTTTATAGGAAATTTTATAACCTAATTTTGTTCCTTTGAACCTCTGAGCATTACGTGTTTCTTCAGTTCATTAACCCACTTCGGCACCAGAGTCTGTTTAAGTTTTTTCGTTTATCATTGTCCTATTTATACGGTTACACCGATTGAGTTCAAGCTTTGTAGAAACGTAGTTCTTTACCGAAAGAGTTCGTTGGCTTGATAAGGTCCCAATCCATTAATCCGACATGCCGACCTGTAAAAAAAAATCCTATCCGATTCGCGTCCAATTTGGCAGCGTGATTTAATGGCATTAAAAAACAAAATACAACTTAATGTAAACGCGAGAGTTTTGCAGCACATTTTAAATACAAGAATTAATACAACATTAAATACAGAAATGCTAACAAGTGTAAACAGGGCCAAACATAATACGTAGTACGTACGTTCGTAAGTATTATGTTTGGCCCTGTACGTAAAAAAATACGTAGATAAATATACCTAACATTACATAGTAGGGTTGCCTTGCCACTTGTCCGGGTGAAAATTAAGCACTAAACCAAACAGTATAAAATAATTAATTTACAATTTGAAATTTATGTTTTGTCTCTACAAGATTTTTTATACAAAATATTTTAACTTAAAAAAAATATATTGCTGTCGTTAATCGTTATAACTTTTTTATCAACAATATTTTATTTTTGTTTTGACGTTCTCATCAGATAAATAAGAGATAAGAATAATAACTACCTCACTTTTGTATTCAATTCAAATTTCTATGATTGTTTAAGCAGAGTTGTTATATTTTTTTATATTTGAACGTCTTTTTAGTGTTATGGGGAATATGAGAAACCACCTGTCAGTGGAATTCGTACGAGGTAAAATTTGTATAATTTTTAACATACCGTTCAACTGTACGGGGTTCAAAGAGTTAATACAAACAAGTAAGTTATTATAAAAGACGGCTCAATCTAATGCCAAATGCTCCTTTAAAAAATAATTACGTACTTTTTTGTATTTTATTTTTTATTTTATGTAAATGAATTTTAGTTTATTTTAGTTGCTATCTTTATTTGTATTTTGTACCTAGGTTAATAAATTGCTAAATAATTTATCGCTATTGTTTTAATTTTTTTTTTAACAAACTTTTTCTGAGGTTCAGAAAAATAATGGTGTTTTTCCGAAGAAGGAAGGGGAGATCTATCTCGTTTCTTCTCTTTTATTGCATTTTTCATTTGGTCCCGTAACTGTTCGAGAAACAGATGGCAACTCTACTACTATACATCTATAATTATAATTTAGTAGTTTTCAGCCACACACTACGTATTATGAATTGCGTTTCAAGCTTTGAACATCAGTAACTACATATTTTTTACGATTTTTCTACTATAAAACATATACATAATATTAATAATAAAAAACAAACAACACATTTCATATTTATATTACAGTAGTATGGTACCTACGATAGTCGGTAGTATCTCTAGTAACAAAACGTACACAACAAAACAGAATAACAAAAAAAAAAAAACAAAATTATAAGAGACATTCTCACTTACTCTCTTTAAAATTGTGTATTCTTTTTTTCGTCTCGAGTCACGAGTCTCGACTCGACCTCAACGGCTCAACTATTCTTTGGCTATATGTATGTAATGTACTTAACTTATGCATGTGTAAAGAAAAAAATTTAAAAATTGATAAAAATCGTCATTTATCACAATATTTATTGAAATTTTAAATAATGATGAATGATATTAATCTGATATTAATAATCAATACGTATCTAAGTATGTACTTATGAATAACCAGCGGGCGAGTCTTTAAAAATCAAATATATAATGGTTTTGGTTTTTTACTTTTCTATTAAATTGTTGCATTTAAGCGATTTTCTAATTGTATTCTTTTTTTTTTTAATTCAATTTCTTCTCATATACTTAAATTTTAGTATACAGCAGTTCTTATAACCAAAATTAAATTTGAATAATTTTTTATTTTTAAATATTTTGTATGTCAATTTTATGCAGGGTTACTATTTGTACAATTGTGGTAATATTTGTACGGTTTTCTCGCCCTCTGTACCATGTTACATGTACAATCTTAATGAAGGATTGTACGACAAATACCTATAGGGTCTTTTTAGATTTTAAATTTTTCACATTAGGGCAAGGTAAAACGGTAAACAGCCTTTGTTTGTGCATTTTCCGAATGTTTTACGGATACCTATTCTGTTTTCACCACGTACCTTTAAAACATTTATTTCGAACTCGATAAATAAATAGACATAATATTCCTCACTCACAATACCAAATAATCTAAATTCTAAATAAACGTACACCAACTACAGGCTCTTTATACAATTTAATTCTATTTTGGCGTTATTTTAAAAATAATTTCAGTTAGTGTTTTGACGAATTTGGTTTTGCTTTCTGAATTTTTACGGATTGTACTTTTTCCATAAATTCTATTTTTCTAAATTGCAACTGTCTATTATATGATTTGCGATTCAACATAAAATATGACTACACATTAACAGGCCCCTAGTAGCTATATAAATATATATGTATGAATATCATTCATATTCAAAGTGTATGTATAGCAATAGAATACATTGTATTTGTAATAATATACAATAATGTATAAGTTACCATAAAATATCCATAGTTACCCATTAAAGAGATTTTTTTTTTTTTTTTTCAGAATGATTTTCAATTTCTATGAAGGCTAATTATTTTTCAAAAACATGTAATAACATTGAACAGTTTAAAATACCAGTACATTAACTATATAATAATAATAACTGGCGTAATAATTTTGGGCCTTATTCCTTTTTTATTTTAGACTGTTAAATAACCATGAAATAAAATTGGAATTAACGAAAAACGGAGAGTTAATGAATTTCTTTTAGAGGTTTTATTTCACTTCATTGGGGTTTTATTTTTGTTTTTGGGTATTATTAAATCATTAAAAACTAAGAGCACAATTTTTAGAGCTTTATATCTTTTTTTTTGTGGGTTATTTCGTAGCAAGTAATTGAGAATACATACATATATATTCTTAAATATACGTAACCCTATACTTAATACTTCAATAACGTATACCTGTTGCTAAGGCATTTTCACGATTATCCGTAAAATTTGGTTGTTTTATATTCCATTTTGTAAGTGGTAAAGATTCATAATCTTTCATATCCTGAATTTTAACCATTTCCATTGATTTTCCTTGATAAGTTGGTACAAAAATCTATAAAAATACAAAGTAAAAATATATGTAAACAATATAATTCAATTTTCTTACTGTATTCATTAAATATTAAAAAAGCACTTTAATTTTTAAATCTGCTTTTCGTATAAAATAATTGTATGTACAAAAATATAAAAAATATGTTAAAAACAAGGTAAAATGTAAACCAACGGTTTTTAAAAGCGCACATTTCTAAAAGACAATACAAACTGTTTAGAATTGTGACTTGCACAAAAATTTGAAAATTTCATGTAATAAGAAAAAACGTGAAACGTTTTCTGCAATTTTAAGGGGCTGTAAAGCCGGAACCCTATATAACTAAGAAAACCCGTTAACACACGTAAAAATATATTACTGGGTCTTTAATTTTTATGTCTAGCCGAAGAAAAATTTGTACAGCTGCTTAAGTTACAGGTGCCTAAAAATAGCAAATTTTCAATTTTTGAGCCCTAGCTCTTAAGCAGGGGCTGGTACGAAAAAAATTTCTAAGGAAACTTATATTAGTTCCAAAAGTTCTTTTACTGTGTCAAAATTTCAGTTTCCTATCTCAAAGCGTGCCGGAGTTATAAAAAAAGAAATATCATGCAAAATTTGGTTTTCACATAACGGTAAATTTAAAAAATATTGCATAATTTTGATATTGTTTTATAGAGGTAAGGAAATTTCCGGTCTTTTAGTGCTTTTAGATTGTAAAACTACTACGCAGAGCCTGAGATACATACATCTGAAAATAGGGCTTTTTTGCAATTTTGGGGGACTGTAAATTTGAAGCCCTATACAATTAGAAGAAACCATTAACACACATAAAAACATAGTACTGGAGCTTTAATTTTTATGCCTTGCCGAAGAAAAATTTGTTCATGTGCTTAAATTACAGGTGCTTAAAAATAACAAATTTTCAAAGTTTGAGCCCTAATAGCTCATAAACATGGGGTGGTACAAAAAGTTATTCTCTAAAAGTTCTTTCTTGCCTCACAATTTCAAGTCCCTATCTAAAAGCGTGTCGGAGTTATGAAGGTAGAAAAATCATGCAAAATTTGGTTTTCACATAACAGTTAAAAAATATATATAATTTTGATATTGATTTATAAAGGTAAAAAAAATTTCTGTCGAATGACGTTTTCAGATTCAAAATATGTTAAGCGGAACATGAAATATATACATTTAAAAATAGGGCTTTTTCAAAGTTTGAGGGGCTGTAGTTCCCTGATGGATGGGGCTACATGAAAAAGTTGTTCCACAAAATTAAATTTTTTATTCCACAAAATTAAATTTTTTATTCCACAAAATTAAATTTTTTATGAATTTTTTACCAGACGGACGGACGGACAGAGTGAAACTAATAGGCACATTTTTTCAAAATTTTTTTTGAAATGTGCTAAAAATTTCTCACTTTATATTACATAAATCATAATATCAAGTTTTACCGAAAAGGTAATATTTATTACATACTGGCAATTTCTATATAAGCAATAATTTTTCAGAACTCAGAGACTCAGAACATCAACTTATATAAAAGATATAAAAAATCGCAAAAATCTGTTAGAAAATGACAAAAATTCTGTACAAATTTATAATTAGTACAAAAATAAAGTTTTTTTTAAAAAATATAATTTATTAGGAAAGATGAAAACTTGAGCTTTTCATTTATATCTACTACAGAATAGAAAATAAAATCCTTAACATTAAGAATATTATATTTTATTCCTGTTTGTTTTTATTGCCTGAATTAAATCTCAATGGTTCAAAAAAAAAAAATAAAAAACTTAGAAAAATACAATGTTATTTGTCATAAACTGTGATCTCTGGCCGATATACGATTCATAAAAAGGCAAAGTGTCAGTCAATTTATAAGAAATTTTAATACATAAAATTTTTGTTTGGATTAAATTATTATTTAAGATTATGAAATTGAAAATTTATTTAATTAAGTGATTCAAGTTCTATAATAAAAAAATATAACATATTTTTTTACATTAATGTTTAACGAATCTCTAAGAGGCGTAAAATTTTAATGTAAATTAATATGAATATATTACATATCTATATTTTAAATGTTAAAAAAAATAAATAATTATTAAAATTTAATTGTTTAATATTATTATACAAAAATGTAAGTATTATTTAAAAGTTGTAAATGTATTTTCATTGTAGGGTATTTTATTTCAAAATGCCTTCTGGTTAATTTATAATAATATATTTTCAAATTATAATAATAATTTATTTTTAATTTTATTTAAATTTGATTAAAGATACAAATAGTTTAAACACACAAATAATATTTATTTAAACACAAATTATTTCCTTTTATAATTTAAATCTTAAAATAATTTAAACACAAAGTAGTTGATTTGTTGTAATCAGCACAAAGATCAATATACCATTACTCTTTTAAACATTTCAAATTTTCAAATCATAATTCATAATGTTATAAAGACAAAACAATATTGCCATAATTATAACAAAATTTCAAAGTACAATTCTAAAAAAGTACTGAACAATTTTAAAATATAATTCTGAACTCTTGCGATTCGATCATCCTGACAACAATTCGACCTCGAATTGAAATATAATAAATATTAAAATTTATACATATTAACTTAAACTTTAACAAACAAAATAAAATTTCTTTTCAAGATGAAGAAATGTATTACAAAATATTAATTAACTTTATTAAACGGTCTCATTCTGGACACGTCAAAAATGCCAGCAAAAGGTTTTTGTGTTACTTGAGAATTGTCCATGTCATTACCAATAACTTTATCTACAACGTAAGGTCCTTTATATTTGGGAATTAATTTTTTATTATGACCGATTTTTATTATGATATGACTATCGACATTTTTAATCATTACGAAATCACCTTTCGCCGAAATGAAACAAGTTCCACGATCACTTATATTACTGGTCGAATATATTGAAGAAAATAGTAAGTAAGACAACGTATGGTCTCAGAAGTAGTTTGAGCCTTTGTTGGATATAATTTGACGAATTTAGTAAACCCATCAATGATTACCAAAATGTATTTATTTTTATTTTTTACACTTTCTAACGGACCAAAATAATCTATGTGAACCATATCAAATGGAAGATCACCCTTTGGTATGGAATGAAGAAAACCTTCCTCTTTTCCTGAATAAGGATTAGAGCACAAACATTTTGGACAATTTAGTATATATTCCCGAATTTTCTTTGACAGTGCAGGAAACCAATAAGCTCCTTGTACAACTTAATAGTTTTTTCAATACCCACATGTCCAAATAAGTCTTGATAATTTCGAATAACTTGTAATTGCATTGCATTCGGAACATAAACTTTTCTGTACACAAGTCCATTCCTTAAATCAAATAATTTATTTTCTTTTAATTCCAATTCACTTTTTAAACGTTCTATATCAGGATCTTTACTTTGACAAATGGACAACGTTTGCTCAAACAAATTCTCTTCAAGATTTAAAATAGTTTGTGACCTACTAAGACCGCCTACGTATTTCATACGAGCACGTTCATGATGTTCAATAACGTAATCATAATTTTGTAATTCCAATGCCCAACGACTAATTTTTGCATTAATTATTTGATTTTTCAATGTTAACGTCAAGGTGTTACAATCTGTTAAAATTTTAAAATGACGACCCAAAAGGTAAGTTCTAAAATGACGCATAACATAGATTATTGCCAGTGTCTCTAATTCATAGGAATGCAATTTTGATTTCTGTTCAGTTGTTCAAAAATTGCTTAGACAAATAGAAAATAGGATGTAACTTATTATCACTTTTTCTTTGCAGCAATATTGCCCCAAAGCCTACGCTACTTTCATCACAGTGTAGTTCTGTTTCATAATTTCGCTAAAACTGGTCTAACAAGTAGTTTAATTTTAAGTTCATCAAAAACTTTTAGGTTTTTAGAACCGAAAACAAAGGGTTAGGATTATTTTTAATAGCATCTAAAAGTGGTTTAGCCTGAATGCTAAAATTAGGTATAAATTTCCGAAAATACGAGTACATACCAATAAAAAGTTGTAATTCTCTTAAATTTTTTTGTAAAGAATACTCAGAAAAAGCAAGTATATTGTTTTATTTGGTTTGATACCATTTTAACATTTCACATAAAGTGTATCCCAAAAAATCAATTTCTTCAAATATAAACTTACACTTTGCAAAATTAATTTATATTAAATTATCTGAAAGTGTTTTAAATACCTGTTTTTAATACAGTTATATGTTCATCCAAAGTTAAAGTTGCAATCAACAAATCGTCTATATAAACTAAAATGGTCAATTATCAATCATAGTTCTGAAAATCTTTTCAATAAACCTCTAAAATACAGAGGGGGCATTCTTCAATCCAAATGGCATTTGGAAAATTTTCACGAAGTGTCATGCTATTCAAAGTTCGATAATCTATACATAATCTATACTCATTCTTGTTTTTCTTTTTTACTAAAACAATAGGTGAGCAATAAGGTGAAGTACTTTTCCAAATTATCTTTTTATTTAAAAGTTCGTCAAGTAATTTAGATAAAATTTCTCGTTCATAATATGAAAGTCGTCGCGGTTTTGCATTGAAATACTTTTCCTTTTCGAGATTTATTTTCATTTCACATAAAATTTTTGATTTTTTATTAATATTAAAATTACGTTCGTAAACTACTATAATATAGGGTTTTCCAATTTGAGTGATATAATTTCTTTTAAAAAAAAAGACACTAATTGTTAAGGGAATTGAAATGTTTTTTATTTAATGTTAAGTACAATTAAGTTCTGAATAAAACGTCATTCAAATGGCCTCCACGACTTCTTTTGCAGGAACGAATTCGATGAACCTAATTTTCGAGCACTTTTCCCACTAAATCAAGTCGTTATCATTCACTTTTTTCTTAAATTTGTAATCTATATTTTCATTATTTCAAAATTTATATTTCTATTAATTTCTTCTTGATTTACATATTCAATATTTAATACATATTTCATTTTTTGGATTATCAATTGTAAATTTAATACCTATACTCTATAGCATTTAATATATCCGTACCAATTAAAATATCATGCATCATAACTAAATCACTTACAACTAACAAAGTTATATATTTAATTTTACCAAATATATTCAAATAGGTTTTATATTCATCCAATGTATTTAATTTTGTGTTATCCGGGATTTGCCCCAAATTAAGACAACCACAGAAAATGCTTTTTAGCCAAGCCAGCGTAAAATTTGCTGGTACGCTTGACTTGAATGGCTTGAAACTATCTATAGCCCATTGTAGTAGCCCATTAGATAGTTTAGTTTTATCAAAATTGCTTACAATTTTTTTTTTAATCAATGAAAGTAGTTGTGTTTCTTATAACGCTTTAATATTTACTTCTTCCATTTTATGTGTAGTATCTATTTTTTGAAATATACCAATAGTAGTCATGAAATCATTCGAATCAATTTTTATAAAATCATTCGAATCGTACTAGTTGATGGATTATTTCAAAATTTTTGTTGTTTAGGACAATTATTGACAGTATGATCCAAAACGCCACCCGAAAAGCACGATCCATAGACTCTTTTAGGATTTTTGCAATTAGTTGAAATATGATTCCTTTCTCCACAATTATAGCATTTACGGAAAATTTTTTACTGGTTTCTTATTTGCCGTTGTTATAATTTTTTTTTTTGTTTTGTCAAAATGCCTGCAATAATTCATTTGGTTGTTGAAAATTTTGTATATACGTCTGATTTTGCAACACGTAATCAAAAATACCTTCAATAATTGCTTCAATCATTTCTTCATTATTTAATTGTAATGAATTAGCCAAACAAATCTTCTCATGAAAATATTCTGGAAAACTTTCTCTATAATGCCAATGTTTTAATTTAAACTGTTTCCTTAACTTTAATTTATTTGTACGAATATCACAAATAGTTTTTAATCCGTTCATAAGGGTTGTGAAATCAAAATACACATTTGCTGGTTTCATTGGATTTTTTTTATTTTCAATTTTATTTAAATTTTATTAAAGATGCAACAAAGAAGATTTATGTAAAGTTAAACACAAATTATTTCCTTTTATAATTTAAATCTTAAAATAATTTAAACACAACTTGATTTGTTGTAATCAGCACAAAGATCAATATACCATTACTATTTTAAACATTTCAAATTTTCAAATTATAACTCATAATGTTATAAAGACAAAACAATATTGCCATATAACAAAATTTTAAAGTACAATTCTAAAAAAGTACTGAACCATTTTAAAATATAATTCTGAACTCTTACAACATATTTTTTTTGATTTATTATATAAATTTACAATATAACTTAATAATATTCGTATATTATTGACACTTTATTTAAACTATAAAAATAGTTTTATATATGTATGTATATAATATATAATTTAATTTTCAAAATTTTTAATAATTGAAATAATTTATTTTAATTAATTTCTGCTTACATTGTTATATGCAAATTAAAGGAATGAAACAATTTGTTTTTCTGACTTTTAGTTAGTTTTATTTAATTTATAATTTTTATTAACTTATATTTAACTAATATTTTATATTTTATTAACTACATAATAATATAATAATATTTTATTAACTTATGACTGCTTGTCGCTGATTGCAAACTCTGACTGTCTGGTTATGGTAGTTTCCTACGTTTTTATATATTCTTTAAAAACAAGGAAGAAGAAGAATGAAAATACCAAGAAGCGTTCCAAATTTTAAATGGCACGCTTGCGTTAGTTAAATTTAAAACCGATATTGTTTATAGTCATTTTATTTATTACATATTTGTATATTTTTGGTTTAACAAGAATACACAAATGCATTCTTAAAAATTTATCATGAAAAATGATAAAACTGACCTGACCTGAAATTGTTAAAATTTATTCTAACAACTTGGTTATATTTTGAATACACAATTTTTTTAGTCATAACATAATAATATACATTTATTGGTAAACAAATAACACATGTTAAAATTATTTTAGGCATAATTGTGTTAAAGGAATCATATTTCATGAACTGAAAGGGGAAATAAAAGAAATATGATTTTGAATTTACTTTAATGAAATTACTTTATTATTAATAAGTAGGAAAGGTATCATAAACTACAATGCCGGTTCATAACAACCCTACCCTCATGGAAAAAGAAAATTCGTATCGTGAATACTATGAATTTTCGTTAAAATGACAATATGTTTTTTCATTAATCAGACAGTTTTTTGGTGTTTTTATTAGATTATTATGTAAGAAAATGTAAAAATACAAAAAGACTTATAATAACTAATGTTTAAATATTTTTATAGAAATTACTTACTTCTATAGGTTATTTGATACATTTAAAAATCTTAATTTTAAAATTTAATACATTTAATTCTATTATTTGGTTTATGACGTCACCAGCTTCTCTTTTTATTGTTCTTTTTAAAATGATTCTAATAAATCGTATATCTAGTATATGTAGTTATTGAGTTGTTAATAAATGGGTGAGATAAACACTCTAGAATATACGAATTTCATATAAATCTATAAGGAAATGGATTTAAAAAAAAAACAATTTTAAATATGTAGGTACCTATTTGAATTATGTAGAGATATTATATTATATATGTATGTGTATATAAGTGTATGTACATAAATCGATGTAAATTTTGTAGATATGTATGTATATAAATGTAGATAAAAACATTAGTTTTAAAACATATTTTATAACATTATATACGTTATTGGAAAATTTTTAGGGCTTTCGTTTAAGCCTTGTCGTTTGTTCCTCTAGTAAGTCACCGCCGTAGATTTTTGAAGGACTTTTTGAGGTTCTTAGTGTTCCCACCGCTTAGTCAAATCCAAATAGCGTTTCATCACGTGATGTACCTTATCAGTAAAGTTTGAAAAGAATCTAACAATGTACAGTATATCTTATACAGGTATGAAATAATAACATATTTAATTGATATTGGAAAATACGTTTTATATTTTTTAAATTTATTTTAAAAAACTATTTTAAATTGAAATTGGTTCTTCTACGTTTATCGTTGACACCTTCACTTTTTTTAGCATTTTATTAACATAATTTAAATTTCTTTAGAAAATTTGCAAATAAAGTTTATGTGAAAATTTATTGTACTAACCTTTTTACCAAACCTAAACATCTCTTCAAGTATTCCAATAGTATCAATCTCAGATGAAGTGCTCAAATACAGACATATTCGTTCCGAATTTTTGAATAAATCAGAAGTAACAATCTTAAAATTAAACAAAAAAAAAAAATTTACATGCTGTGTTAGAAAATAACTTACCATTTTGGTTAATGTCAACTGTTAATTATTATGACTATTATTATAAGGTTATTGTGTTCATTAAAAGTAGCAACATAAGATGACAAAAAAAAAATAGTAAAGAAAATATTTTGAATATAAAATTAATTTTTCTAAAATTTTTTTTTAAGGGAGAATTTCTATTAAAAATCTCTGTCAAAATCTCGTGTTTTAAAATATTGCTGCTTCAAATCTCGTTTTTTCTTAAAATTCTTTGTTTCAAAATTTCGTGTTTTTAACTATAACATTTTACTTACATGGATTTCTGACTACAAATCATTAAACGAATTGCCAAAGGATTAACCGAATATCTATAAATGTTAATTATAGTTATAAGATTCACATTTTATAAATTGCAGATGTTAATAAAGGAGAAGTTAAAAAATATATACATATGTATATTCCAACAACAAAACATTTGTACAAAACATGAGGTTATAAAAAACGAGATTTCGCTCTGCTGCCTAAAAAATATTATACATTGAAACTGTATTGTGCTCATGGTGAATGCTCCGTGAAATTATAATATTTTCAAAATGTATTATGGTGGTGAATGTTTGAAATTGCCATCTACAATCTACATTTTTATATATAGAAAAAGTCAAATTTTTTAGAGAATTAAGGAAAGAAAAAAAAAGATTTTAAAAAAATAATTTAATTATTTTTTCCTTTCATTTTTTTGAATATTTTAGTTTTGTGGTTTTATCTAAATATATTATTTTATACAATGATGCATAGCAATAAATAAACCTAGTTTGTTAACCTACAAAAAATTTTCCTTTTTCTATATGGGTCATATAATAAATTTAATCATAAAACAAAAGTCAAAATTATTACTTA
This sequence comes from Poecilobothrus nobilitatus, assembly GCA_947095535.1. Taxonomy (NCBI): domain Eukaryota; kingdom Metazoa; phylum Arthropoda; class Insecta; order Diptera; family Dolichopodidae; genus Poecilobothrus; species Poecilobothrus nobilitatus. The sequence goes on from OX352773.1 coordinate 131,413,154, forward strand.
TGTATTTTCGTATATTAAATAATTTATAACGCAATTTAAAAAGTTGAAAGTATTTTTAAAAGCCAGTTGTAATTTCAAACATGTTTTTATATACAAATATAGTTATGTAGTTGGAAAAGCAACAAGTACAATAAGTTTTATTATATCATTGCTATAAGCATGTGATTGTCTACACTCATATGGAGAACTGTCTTTTCAAAAGACATTATTTCTGGAAAGGTTTAGACTAAATTTGGATATACTTTAGGTACATTGTGGACGAAAATATAATGTAAAATACTACAAAATGTTAGGAAAATTTCAAAATGATAAATTTGACCTTTAAATAACCTTTACGCCAAAAGTCATGTTCTATGAAATATAGGTGCCGTCACTAGGTACCGTTATGTAAAATTTCAAGGCAGTCGGACAATGTAAGGGCAATGTACTTAAAGTAAGGTATACCCCTAAATTTAATTTACCAATATGCAAGGGCAAAATTTAATCTATAAATATCTAGAGCAGCATTAAAAAATTTTAACTTTTTTATCCATAATTTTAAAAAATTAAAATAAATTGTAGAAAAATTTTGTTATTTTCATGCTTCCACTTCAAGTTTTATCAGAACACTCAATGCCTTGCATATTTAAACAGGCCATGGTATAATGACATATTTTTTCCAAACATTATATTTCGTATTATTGGTCGCGTTCAGGAGAATCTAGCGCTATACTGGATTGCAGCAGTGTAGCATTTAGCGCTGACATTTAATTCTGTGTGACATTTCGCATATTTTTATTTTATTTAAATCGTATTTTTGTTTTGTAAATCTTATATTTTTTATCTCTCAATTTATCAATTTTTAAAAAAATGCTTGAAATCTTGAAAAATTCTCACAAAATTTTGTAAATAAAAATTTTTGACATTAAAATGTGCAGACATAAACGTCAATAAAAAGTCGCTACATAATTTAGCGTAAAATTTTTTTGCTGCAAAATTCATGTAGCGCTACATTGTAGCGCTAGATAAAAAAAATGTTCAGTAGAAAATTTTATCGAGCTCTGCAGTTTTTTGTAGCGCTAGATGCTACTGAACGCGACCATTTTCAACTTAAATTACAATAACAAAAAAATGTAAATTTTTTCCGATTTTTCTTTTTTTTATTATATTTTTACATAATAATTTTTTATTTTCTCATTTTTCTGATTAAGTTATTTTATTAGGTAAGTTAGACAATTAAGGGCATGTGCTTTAATTTGTTATACCATTTTACTTTTAGCCAGAAAATTTAGTTTTTTGGGTATGGATAACGTGATAAAAAATAAATTTTAATGATTAAATGTGTTGTAGAAGGTTGTTTGCATTTCTTTAGAAATATTTACCCCACAATTTTTTTCAGTTTTTCACTTAACAAACGGAATAATACTCCAAAATTAACTTAGATACTTTATATGCTTGTAAAGATACTTAGATACTTTATATGCTTATAAGGAAAAATTTCGTTTCTAAGTAAATGTAGTAACTCACATCCATTAATAATGGAATTATGTAATTAAAATTAAATAAAAATAAAAAAAAAATAAGTATTAATAAATTTAAGAATTAGATTCAATTAGAAGTAATTAATAAGCTAGTTTTAAGTTAAATGTAGGTTACAATTCATAGTTTTAGACTAAGTCTAGTTTTTAAATTTGTAATTTATTAAGCAGAGCTTTGTAATTTTTTTACGCCTTTCCCATCAACCTAATAATAAATTAAATTCAAAATTAAAACAAATAAATTGTAGCATTAATGAAAAATTAATTTACATTTACATTACTTTACAATCAACCAATCACTTTGTTAAAAAAAATTTGCTATCAAATCATGTAATATTAGATCTTTTTAGTCTCGTAAAATATAATATATTTTGTTACTAATTAATTAAATTTCTTTTGTTTTTTATTATTTTTATTATTTTATAAAAAGCAAAATCAAAAACAATCATAAAAATATGTGAAAAAACTATAAAATTTAGCAGTAAATAATACCACAGGAACAAACAATTTAATTCGACCTAAAAAACTTTTTTTCCCAAGTGAAAAACAAAAACGAATAAAAAAATAAAGCACGTGCCATTATTTGACGAACTTACCTATCAAGCTAAATAATAAAAAAAAAACTTGAGAAAACAAAACATTATGTAAAAATTGGAAAAATATAATAAAAAAAAAATTGGAAAAAATGTATGTGAGTATGATGTGAGTGCGTATATTTTTTTTTTTGTTACTTGTAATTTGAGCCGAAAATAATACGAAATGTAATGTTCGCAAAAAAATTTCAGTATGTACTATGTGGTGTTTTGTGTATTCCAAAGATTATTTATTACAATAAGATGAGCCATTGTTTTTTTACACATATTAATGCATTTTTTACAACTACCTAAACAAAAAAAAGCTATTAGTAAAGTTGGAAAAATATATGTTAGTTCGTTTCAAAACTTTCAAAATTTACTGTAAGAAAGAAAATTAGCGAAATATTGTTTAAGTAGTATTTTTACAATGCAACTTTGTTACTGTGACTATGAATTGTTAATATAAAGTATTAGGAATATTTGAAATTGAATCGCAATGTATTTTTAAAAGCGAAACTTTTTTTAATTTTGTTCATTTATGTACATAGTGGCAAAAAATAATAATCCAAAGTGTTTTAAATTGTTTATTGAAATTTGAATATGAAAAATGTATTTTAATCAGGTCTTCTGAAAATTTTATGTATGTAGATATTATTTAGATAGTTTAGAAAATAAATTTATCAAATATTTTACTAAAATTAGTACAGAAAAAGATTTAGAATATAAATTATATGAACGTTTAAAAAATAATTTTAATTATGACTGTTGTAATAAATGCAACAAGTCTTATTGTATAAAATTATCGATATAATATAGTCAGAATTCATAATTTAGTAAAATACATAAGTATATTTTAAAATCCTACGTTTTTAAAATTTTAGATTAAATATTCTAAAACAACAAAAAAAAATCTTAAAACTACAATTTATTTAAATTTATTTTGCCTTTTACACTTTCGAGTTTCGACACACTTTGCTGTATAGTGAGATTTCATATCAGTTTTTCGTCTTCTTTTCACATGATAAAATCCTATTACTATCTATTTCTTTCAATTTTGTTGTTCTTTTTTTTTTGTTTTTTTGAGTAGCATAGAAAATTTGGTCACGTGAATAGAGTGGCTCATCTTATTGTAATAGATAATCTTTGGCGTACATATACCGGCTTGTTTAAATATATGTATGTATGTACAAGGCATATTAGGCAATAAATAAATCATGCATAAATTGTACATATTTGTTTTTGTTCAAATTTTAAATATTTTAAAAATTAAATTAAATATTTTTCTCTAACTTGTAACTACATATGTATGCATATGTATGTGTATGTTTACATATGTGCATAATTCTAATTAGACAAATAGCATGTGGGCCATCCCGATACAAGGTGGTAGAAGTATTAAATTATTATTAAGTATACCTACATACCTACCTATTTAATATTTTATTTACATTATTTTATTATATTTTATATATGTTTTTTGACCTGAGCGGTGTTTGAACCCGAGACCTTTCACCTGAAAGAACAGTCACTTACGCACTGCACCATTGGTCAGATCATATTTAAATTCATAAAAAAAAACATTCAATTATTTCATATATTGAATTATTAAAAAACTTTTTCAAATTTAAAATCAATCATAGGTTTAGGTAGGTACCTATTTGAAATTATTTGATTAATATTTTTTTGATAATTGAAAACTAATTTAGTTAGTAATTACATAATACATACTAAAATATTATATTTTATAATTATGAAGAATATTAAAAGTTAATTTTACTAACCTTGTTTTTAATTTCTTCCGATTGTTTTTTTACTATTTCCGATGACAATTTTGTTATTTTTTTTTTAAAGGTTTTTCGTAGAGCAATTTTTAGAGCGATATTCATTTTACAAATTAATAAAATATAATTTTTCTCAATTATTTTTAAAATTATTATTTTGATCCAAACAACTTATTTTTTTCTCCTTTAGCTCATCACCTTGGATTATCGTTTGTGATAAGAATTTTATTTCTGGAATAAATGGCAAATAGCAACTACAAAATAATAAGTTCTGTTTAACTTTGGTTAATGTTTTTTTTTGTTTTTGAAAGTTGAAATATACTGAAGAGAAAAAATATAATTCAAAGTTAACATATGTATTTTATCTGAAATATAACAAACACGTTCCAAATAGAAAAAAAATCAGTTTTGTCAATTGTCAATTTGCCTTGAATGTGCATACATATAAAAAATGTAATATGTGTGTACATATATATTATATAATATAAGCAGGGTTACCACTTTGGTAATTTTCTACCAAATTTGGTAATTTTATTCAGATATTTTTTTTGGTAATTTGATAATTTTTTTGATAATTTGGTAATTTTTTGGAATAATTTGAAGAATGAGAAAAATTAAAATCAGGGACCAATTTTAGAAAAAAAAACATTTTTGAAAATATTGAACTATAAGTTAAAATATTGTGTAGCCAACACCACACAACTTTAATTTAATTACAAAACCTTAACTAAATGTCCAAATTTTTTAAATTTATTAAAGATCTAAATTTTTTACGTTTGTTTAAAATGGAAAAGTAAGTTACAAATTTGCTAAAATAATTTAATAAACATAATTCATAATAAACTACTTCCTGAAAATATCTTGTGAAGAAAAAAGCTTGACTTATGGATGTGATTGAATATCACAAGGTGAACAAAGATAATAGATCTACTTCGGTGACTGCAAGGAAAATTAAATGAATTTGATTGTGAAGAATTAAGTTCAGTTCAGTAAGTAGTGAGCGTGAAAAATACTACAGGAAATTCCAGATGCAGTGGACAGAGAAATTATTATAGCTAAAAGAGAAGAACGAAAGTGGCTAAGGAACTTGATAAAGGAAATAAAGCGGGTCATAGAGTTTGGTCTGCCAAAAATTAATTTCAGTTTAAGTTATATATATATGTATACATAATTTTATGCGTTCAAAAGGTTTTACATATTTAACTTTAAAAATTTTGTTCCTTGAGAAATACTCAAATAAAATTAATAATAATTTTATATTCCTTCAAATACTGTTTGTTGATAAATAGTTTAAGTTTTAACATTTTTTGTAATTTTTTTTTAGTTTTTGTATACATATATGAATTGTTTTGTTTGTTTTTTTTTATGTTGCATATATTAATAATTGTTTTGTTTATTTTTAATATATAAAATAAATTTAATATCAAAGAAAGCCATTGTGCTTCAATATCCAACATATTTTGGTAACTTTTTTGTCAATTTGGTAGCTTTTCAAAACCAATTTGGTAAACAAATTTTTTTCTGAGTGGTAACCCTGAAGATAACCCTGATAAGTACCCATAAAATACATTTATTAAGTATAGCTACATACATCTATGCCCATAATATATGTATGCATGTATATTATACGAAAAATCTTTGGAACAGTCATCATAAGTCATAACTTATAGTTCAAAAATATCTTGTGCAATGCAATGTGTTCATATAATCGAAAAAAGAAAATATGTACCTAATTAGTTTTTATTTTAATAAAAATAGAAGCAATACATGAATGTTAAAAAATTTACAGATAACACTTTGTTTTATTTGCCATAGGAAATTGAAATTAAATTGAAATGACATACATCTACAACATATGTACATACATACATAAGTGTGAATGCATGAATGTACTAATTGTACTTACAAGTTACATATAAATTAGTTTTCAATACTTCACCATGTTCACAGAACCTCAATTCAATTAAAATAACAAAACACTTTTTTTTGTTTTTTAGCAATATTTACAAATATAGTTTTTGAAGAATTTTCTAGTCCGGTCCGATATAAGAAGACCTATGTATATCCATCCATACATATTTATTATTTGATAAAAAATGAATATGACAAATGACTATATTGTAATAGTACATACATGCATAAGTACATTCATTTGCAATAAATATTATTTTTGTGGAAATATGTATACAGAAGAGGGAAATTAATATGTGCAAACATAAGTATGTATGTATATACATAAATAATACCTACATAGAATTATAAGTATTAAGTAGCTACATATGCATGCATCTATGGATATCTTATCGTACAATATACAATAAATACGATAAGAATAACTTTTTTTTTTTAAATTAAATAAAAAAAATTTTAATACATATGTATGTAGGACGTAGGTACTTTGTATTATATTTACTACTAAATTTTAAGTTATTTTCAAAACAAAAATTAAAGTAGATACTACAAGATTCGTAACTTTAACCCCATTGGAATTACTAAATACTAAACATACATTTTGATTTTACAAAAACATACGGATTGTGGAAATAGTATTTAAAATTAGTTTATTTCAATTTCAAGTCTTTTTTTTTCTACTTTTTCTATTTTCTTTTCGATTTAAATTGATTTTCTCTTATTTCAATACTTAAATTTTTATATAAGTGATAGGTATTACTAAACCAGGAAAAAACTAAATTATAGTTAAACAAAAAAAAACTTATTTTATACCTATTTGGTTTTATTTGTTAATACAAAATTGTACACAAAAAAAAGAACTACATATTTTTTTAATTTAATATAAAACTTAAACCAGCTTAAACCATCAAGATATGTATGTATGACGTATGTATGTACATATGGATGGGCTAAATCAAATTTAAACATCCATACATATGTACATACATATGTATGTAGGTAGGTACAAATTACATACTTATGATTATGTATTCATTATTTATGGATTTATGAAATATGAATATTCTCACGTTAGTTCGAATAATATCGAAAATGACAGAGCCTTAAAAAGTTGAAAAACCATTAAAAATTAAAATGAAAACTAATAGGTTAGGCTTTAGACTTAGAGCATGTTAGATTAGAGATATTTCATTCAGTATTTGTTAAAAAATACATAAATAATGCTAAAATGTTGACATATTTCAGAAGTCACTTAACGAAGATAAAAATGTTCATCCCAAATTTATGCAAAAATAAGAATTAAGACAAAAAATATTTTTTACTTAAATTTTACCAGAAATTATATATATATAGATAACGCAAGCAGAACAAAAAATGTCAATAACAATTCTCGAAATTTTTTCAGATTTCAAGTGCCCCAGAATTTCAAGTGATTTCAATTTGCTCTCTAATTTTTTCCTATGCCCTTTTTCTCTTTCTCAATAGGTCTTTAAAAAAATATCCTCGTGCATATTTGATTCTATTTTAATTTTAGATATGTAGGTAGGTACATACATGATAAATATATTTATTAATTTTTTTTTTTTTCTTCAAAAACTTTAAAACTTCTTTTTAGAAGAATGCATTTGAATAAAAGACAATATTGCCATATCATTTGTATGATTCACGAAATTTTTTTTGAAACTAAAGTTTTAAAATTTTGTTAAGTATTTATTTTTACCTATAATTTGTACAACTCGAAACCCTTATTAGATTATTTACCATTATAAAACTATTTTTAAAACTATTTAGGTAGTACTTGAATTTAGCAAAAATACACGACAACAAATCTTAAATACATGTATTCTTCGTTTCACACAATAAAGTCGTAAACAATTAAAATATTTCAAAAATTACTTTGTTATTTATAATTATAATTAGAAATAAAGAAAAAAAAGAATTCACTTTGAAAATACCCTATTATTACAAATGGTATAATAAAATCTATTTATAATGTTTGTGTTTTTATATTTCAAAACTGGTTAGAAGAGTTGTCTATCAATAATTTTGGTTGTATTTCTTTGTTTTTAATTTTAAATATTTTATTTATTTAAAAAATAATGCAAAAAACATATTTTAACATTTTTCTTTCAATCTAACAATTTCGCATAAAATAGTTTTTAATATCTTTTGTATTTAAAAATTGAAGTAAATCAAATAATTATATATTATAACATGGTAACACTATATAAAAAATTTACTTCTGATTTCTTAAGTATTCTATTTTGGATGGACTGATTATGTGTTGATCAAGTGTCTATAATGTTTATCTATGTATGCGTTAGAATTTAATATTTTTTTTTTTATATCAATAAAAATGCATGAGTAGTTTTTAAAATGAAAAAAAAAAATATGTGACTGTTAACCCTAGTGACTTGTGCTTTTTTTGTAAAATTATCTTTCAAAATATAATTTCTGACATTATGGGTTAAAAGAATTTTAACGTAAGAAATTTATAAAGAAAATTGAAATTTAAATTTGAGTAAGTTATCCAATGTTTATAACTTGAATTTTTTTATTAAAATAAGTTAATTTTTTTATAGAAGTGAAAATTAAAAGTTGTTTTACAAGTTTAATAAAAAGTTAAAATTAAGTTCATATACATATGCGAAATATATAATGCACAAGTTCTTTTGTTCTTAATCATTCATCAATCAAGAAGTTGGAACATAATTTCTATTCAAAAAGTAAGAAAACATTTTTTTTATTATTGTTTAGAATTTGTTTCCAAATTTATTTGATTGTCTTAATTATTTTATTCATTAACTTGTTGCAAACCTTATAATTAAAAATTTCTATTTTTCTGACTCTTTTATTTATCTTCATACTTTTATTATCTTTTCCATCTATTTTTCCATCTATTCATTAGCATGAACGTATAATATATTCATCCTCTGTTTAGAATGTTTCAAAATATAAAATCAAATTCCCTGCGCCACATGCAAAACTAGTAGGCTGAATTTTAATAGAAGGCTCTACAGATTACCAAAGGATAGCAGCTTGTTTGATATATGGACTTCAAAATGTACATATTTATCTTATAATTTTGTTTTACAAGAGTTTTTTATGCCGAATGGAACGTTTAATTGAATTCAAGGCTTATTTTTTATTTTGAAACTTCAATTCGGCTTTTTCCCTTTTTTTAAAATATAGCATCAATAAAAATTAAATTAGGTCAAAGTTTTCAGATAAAATTATAATTTTTTCATCCAGTATAGAATTTTATACAGCACACGAGTTTTTAATCTTACATACCTTATTTATAATCTCTTTACAAAATTCCTAAATTGATAAAAAAAAAAAATAAAAAATTTACCCTCAGAGGTTAACATTTCGATGGGTATTTATAAAATGTAAAATTTTCTAAGCAAAGAAAAAATTAATATTCATATACATATACATACATATATACATGTATCTATATATATATGGCTGGCTATTCTACTCTATACCCCCTCCATTCATTAATCATTTTTTTGGTTACTTCTTTTTACAAATAGTAAAGTGACTGAAAATAAAAAAAATATAAACTATTCATAAAATATATGAAATGAATAGAAAAAAAAAATAAATCTAACAGCCTAACACAACACCCGACAATACATACCAATAACATCTTAAATAAAAATAAACCTTTACATTGTGACTTCTTTGATTTTTCGTTAGAAAAATAAAATAAATAAATTTGAAGAATGAAGAATGAGAAAGAACAAGCAAAAATAATACGTTCATTTTTTTAATTCAATGTTTTTCTCTTTCTTTGGGGCACTACAAATTAAAAAAAATTGTGAGAGAATTTTTGTTCTACTTGCGTTATCTATATATATATAATTTCTGATAATAGATAGATAACACAAGCAGAACAAAAAATGTCAATAAGAATTTTCGAAATTTTTTAAAATTTTAAGTGCCCCATTTGCTCTCTAATTTTTTCCTATGCTTTTTTCTCTTTCTGAAATCTCTTCAATAGCTCTTTTAAAAAAATATCCTCGTGATTCTATTTTAATTTTAGATAGGTACATACCAGAAATTATATGTTTGTGTTTTTATATTTCAAAACTGGTTAGAAGAGTTGTCTATCAATAATTTTGGTTGTATTTCTTTGTTTTTAATTTTAAATATTTTATTTATTCAAAAAATAATGCAAAAAACGTATTTTAACATGTTTCTTTCAATCTAACATTTTCGAATAAAAAGTTTTTAATATATTTTGTATTTAAAAATTGAAGTAAATCAAATAATTATAACATGGCAACACTATTTCAAAAATTTACTGCTGATTTGTTAAGTATTCTATTTTGGATGAACTGATTATGTGTTGATCAAGTGTATATAATGTTTATCTATGTGTGCGTTAGTATTTAATATTTTTTTTTTTTATATCAATAAAAATGCATGAGTAGTTTTTATTTAAAATGAAAAAAAAAATATGTGATTGTTAACCCTAGTGACTTGTGCTTTTTTTGTGAAATTACCTTTCAAAATATAGTTTCTGACATTATGGGTTAAAAGAATTTTAACGTAAGAAATTTATAAAGAAAATTGAAATTTAAATTTGAGCGGTAAGTTATCCAATGTGTATCACTTGAATTTTTTTTATAAAAATTAGTTACCTAATTTTTTTATAGAAGTGAAAAATTAAAACTTGTTTTACAATTTTAATAAAAAGTTAAAGATAAGTTCATATACGTATGCGAAATATATAATGCACAAGTTCTTTTGTTCTTAATCGTTCATCAATCAAGAAGTTGGAACATAATTTCTATTCAAAAAGTAAGAAAACATTTTTTTATTATTGTTTAGAATTTGTTTCCAAATTTATTTGAATGTTTCAATTATTTTATTCATTAACTTGTTGCAAAACTTATAATTAAAATTTTCTATTTTTCTGACTCTTTTATTTATCTACATACTTTTATTATCTTTTCCATCTCTTTGGCTTTCATTAGCATGAACATATAATATATTCATTCTCTGTTTAGAATGTTTCAAAATATAAAATCAGATTCCCTCAAATCGGGTAGAACGCCACATGCAAAAATAGTAGGCTGAATTTTAATGGAAGGCTCTACAGATTACCAAAGGATAGCAGCTTGTTTGATATATTGACTTCAAAATGTATATATTTATCTTATAATTTTGTTTTACAAGAGTTTTTTATGCCGAATGGAACTTTTAATTGAATTCAAGGCTTTTTTAGCAGCTTTTTATTAATTTGATTGGGTAAAGGATGGAATCTTAGAAGCTATTTTAAACACACTTCCCGTTGAGCTAGAGACTTGAAATTTTCTTCATTAGATCAGATCCCGATGACAATACATGATTTTAAAATAATAATATCGAAAAACATTAGAGAAATTAGCTTAATTTCAAAATTAAATTTTCATACAAAGATATAACAGAATTTTTAACAGAATTATTACAGAACCAAAATAAAACATTTTATCTAAATTTACTAAACTCACCAATATCAATACCAATACGTATCCGTAATACATAAATGTTGTTTTCTTTCTATAAAAGACCATAAACTATCAAGACAGGAACTGAAGAGAACGAAAGTTCAATTTACCCCACTATTTACATTGGCTCTTATGGGAAAAGTAAAAGCTAAATAGTGGGGTAACTTTAAATCTTTAATAACTTCTAAAATAGACATTTTTTTGAAAAAATTTCTAAGTAAACCTTAAAATTCATAATTTTTTACACTATCTGAATACAAAAAAATTGAATTTATAATTTTTTTATTTATAAAAACGTTGATAAAAAAAAGTCTACCCGAATTTTGTAAAATTTTTTCATTTTTTTCCTAAAGCTTAAAGCTCTTTAAAGAGAGCAATAATTTGACCGGAACAACAAGACCGGAACAAGACCCCTAAGAATGTATTAATGCAAAATTTAAACATGTATTGTGAAAATTGAGAGAGTTTTGATAGTTTCTTTTTTTAATTTTTTTGCTTAGAAAAAAGTAGAAAATTAAGAAATTTTAGCAATTTTCACTTACAACTTCAAATATGAAATGCTACCCTAAATATATCGAAATTTATATTAAAATAAAATTCAAAATTTTTTGTAACACATATCAAAAATTCAAGGTTCAACTCGAATTTTTAATTATATTTTTCTCAAAATATATTTTCCAACTTTTTCTAGCATTTCTTGACTCCAGCCATTTTGAAATGTTTAAATAGCAAAAAAAAAATTTTTTTCTTTGCTATCTGTCAATTTTTTAAAAGCTTTCTAAAAAAAAGTGGGATAAAGCAGGTAACAAAATTTAATTTTATATCGAGTTTTAATATATATAATTTTAATGAAAATATATAAATTATATATTGAAAAAAAATTTAGAGTTTTTCCTAAATACTGGTAAAAAAATTAACTTTCTATCAATTTTTGATAAGCAATTTTATTTTTTCGATACTCACTATAAAAAAAAATAAGGTGCATTAAAAATAGTGCAATATTTATATTTTTTAATTTAATTTTTTTTATTGCTTTTTAATTATGGTTCGTACTTGTTGTGTCCCTGGGTGTAAATCGAATTATAAATGTAAAACGAAAAATAAAATTTATACAGTTTCAACTTTTCGATTTCCCAAGGAAAAAATTTTAAGAAAAAAATGGATAGAAGCAATTCCACGAATAAATTGGAATCCAACAGAAAGTAGTGCTGTCTGTTCAATCCAGTTTTCTACGAAAAGTTTTCGTAGTCAGAATTCTGACAGACCAACTTTATTACCTAATGCGATTCCAAGCATTTTCCCTAATATTCCGGATTTAAAATTAGTTGATGAAAATTGTATTTTTAATTTTATAATTTAGTAACTAAAATTGAAGGAAAAATTGATTTAAATTGCTGACTTTTGTTTAAAAATAAATCTTATATTGTGTTATACTGTTTAGAAAATGAGAATTATTACTGTTTAGAAATGAGAATTGAGAAAAAACTCGGTGAAAAGGTATAGTTATAATACAATAATAATGTCATTTTTAATCTATGCCCATTCTAAATCTACATATTCAGTTCTTAGTAAATTTCTTTTTCTTGCCTCTATTAGGTATCTTCGAAAATTATCTTCAAATTTACATATAACACCAGATCATAAAAATAACGAAAATGATGATCATTATTTAACTGCTACATCTCAGTCCTTAAATACATAAACTTAAATACATATTACATATTATTAACATATTACATACATACATACATACATATTATTCATATACAGATCTACTATATGCACACGAAATAAATACCATATCAATTTTTCAAATTAATTTAATTCGCTCACTTTTTTTGTACTATTACTGTACCAAATTATTGCTCTCTTTAAAGAGCTTTAAGCTTTAGGAAAAAAATGAAAAAATTTTACAAAATTCGGGTAGACTTTTTTTTATCAACGTTTTTATAAATAAAAAAATTATAAATTCAATTTTTTTTTGTATTCAGATAGTGTAAAAAGTTATGAATTTTAAGGTTTACTTAGAAATTTTTTCAAAAAAATGTCTATTTTAGAAGTTATTAAAGATTTAAAGTTACCCCACTATTTAGCTTTTACTTTTCCCATAAGAGCCAATGTAAATAGTGGGGTAAATTGAGCTTTCGTTCTCTTCAGTTTCTGTCTTGATAGTTTATGTAGTTTATGGTGCTGTACTATTAAAAATCTGCTAACACAGTCACACCAAATTCCCAACTATTATTATTTAGTTGATTTATCGATTTATTATTTTTTAATATGTAGGCAACAGTTATATTTATATGAATGGACGGTAAACATAAACGAACAAAAAAAAATTTTATGCATGCATATGAATGGACGGTTAACATAAACGAACAAAAAAAAAATGCAGAATGTTCTATAGCTAATAATTTCTATTTTTGAAATAGACTGTATGCATAAATTTAATATTAAAAAAAAAAAATAAGTTTTTAGTGTACCTAAATAACAGAAAAAAAAAGTAAAATGTAAAAACGAATAGAAAAAAAGAGAACAAAAAATGTTACTTTGATTGTTTTTAAATATTTTTAAAGACTATTTCTTATGCATATGTGCAGATCTGATATTTACCCACATAACAGATAGAAAAAAAGAACTATTAAAATGTTATGATTTTAAAAGAAAGAAACATACGTTTGATATTTCCGTACATAACAGATAAAAAAAAAAAAATATTAAAATGTTATGTTATGAAAAGAAAGAAAAACCAAGGCAGTGTATGAATCAAAGTTTTTAAAGGGTCGCATTTTAAGTGGAAATAAAGAACATTATAAAATTGCAATATTTTTATTTAAATTTTGAATTTAGCTATGCAACGTTTTCTTAATTATACCCGTATGAACTATGTTCAAGGGTATAATAAATTTGCCATTACGTTTGTGACACCTTAAAGAAGTCGAGCTAGATATAGTGTCAAATGTATGGATCGGCTCAGAATCGAATTCTGAGTCGATTAAGCCATGTACGTCCGTCCGCACGATAACTCAAAAAATAAAGGAGCTAGGAGGCTGAAATTTTTTTTACGTCAATTTTGCAAAATTGTTAGTTTTGCTATTTAAATCCAACATTTTCGGTCGGCGGGATCAAGTAGCTGCCATACAACTTCTATCTTTATATAGAAATAACTCAGTATCTATTCAAGCTACGTTTCTGAAATTTTGCAAATGATGATCAAGTTTTATGGCAACAACTTTTGTAAAATTTGGTTGTGGTGGTGCGACGGATTCGGGTAGCTGCCATACAACTTCTCCGTTTAAATAAAAATAACTCAGTGTCTGTTAAAGCTAGGAATCTGAAATTTTGTGAATGATGATCAAATTTTATGGCAACAACTTCTGCAAAATTTGGTTATGCTGGTGTGACGGGTTCGAGTAGTTGTTATACAACTTATCCGTTTAAATGAGAATAACTCAGTGTTTATTGAAGCTAGGAACCTGACATTTTGCGAATGATAATCAAATTTTATGGCAACAACTTATGCAAAATTTGGTTGTGGTAGTGCGACGGGTTCGGGTAGTTGCCATATAACTTCTCTTTTTAAATGAAAATAACTCAGTGTCCGTCCGCACGATAACTCAAAAAATAAAGGAGCTAGGAGGCTGAAATTTTTTTTACGTCACTTTTACAAAATTGTTAGTTTTGCTATTTAACTTCAGCATTTTCGGCCGCCGGGTTCGGAAGTTGCCATACAATTTTCTTTTTAAATGAAAATAACTCAATGTCTATTGAAGCTAGCTATCTTAAATTTAGTGAAAAAGTGTCGAGTTGCATGCCAAAAACTTTTGTAAAATTTGATTGGTCTAAAGCAGCCGGTTCAGGTTTCTTGCATTTCTTGGAACTTAATGAATCTAGGCGCAATAGATTCGGGTAGCTTTCATACAACTCCACAATTTACATAAATATATCTCTGTAGTTCGGTACTAAAACATCTGAATGTTTTTAAAAGATGATCAAGTTTTATAGAAACAGGATATATTACGTTCATACGGGTATCCCAGAGTTGACACAGTCTACTCTACTGCACTCTTCCTCGTTTTTTAAAAATTTTGCCGCATTATGATATAATGCAACACTGAGAAGTTCAGCTCATAATATAGATACATATGTATATATGGCTATTTATGTATGTAGTTATAGATTTATTATTTTTTAATATGTAGGCAACAGTTACATTTATATGAATGGACGGTAAACATAAACGAACAAAAAAAAAATTTAATGTATGCATATGAATGGACGGTAAATATAAACGAACAAAAAATATTCAGAATGTTCTGTAGGTTATAATTTATATTTTTTAAATAGAATGCATGTATAAATTAAACATCAGCTCATAATATAGATACATATGTATATGAATTAACATATGGCTATTTATGTATGTAGTTATAGATTTATTATTTTTTAATATGTAGGCAACAGTTATATTTATATGAATGGACGGTAAACATAAACGAACAAAAAAAAATTTTATGTATGCATATGAATGGACGGTAAATATAAACGAACAAAAAAAAATTCAGAATGTTCTATAGGTTATAATTTATATTTTTTAAATATAATGCATGTATAAATTAAACATTTAAAAAAAAAAAAGAAATTCTTAGCGTACCTAAATAACAGAAAACAAAAAAAAAGGAAAATGTAATACTGGAAGAAAAATAAAAACAAATGAAAAAAAAAGAGAACAAAAAATGTTACTTTGATTGTTTTTAAATATTTTTAAAGTCTATTTCTTATGTATATATTGTGCAGGTCTGATTTTTACCACATAACAGATAGAAAAAAAGAACTATTAAAATGTTATGATTTTAAAAGAAAGAAACATACGTTTGATATTTCCGTACATAACAGATAAAAAAAAAAATATTAAAATCTTATGTTATGAAAAGAAAGAAAAAACAAGGCAGTGTATGAATCAAAGTTTTTAAAGGGTCGCATTTTAAGTGGAAATAAATAACATTATAAAATTGCAATATTTTTATTTAAATTTTGAATTTAGCTATGCAACGTTTTCTTAATTTTTTAAAAATTTTGCCGCATTATGATATAATGCAACACTGAGAAGTTCAGCTCATAATATAGATACATATGTATATGAATGAATATATGGCTATTTATGTATGTAGTTATAGATTGATTATATTTTAATATGTAGGCAACAGTTAAATTTATATGAATGGACGGTAAACATAAACGAAAAAAAAAAAATTAAGAATGTTCTATAGCTAATAATTTCTATTTTTGAAATAGACTGTATGCATAAATTTAATATTTAAAAAAAAAATAAGTTCTTAGCGTACCTAAATAACAGAAAAAAAAGTAAAATGTAATACTGGAAGAAAAATAAAAACGAATAGAAAAAAAAGAGAACAAAAAATGTTACTTTGATTGTTTTTAAATATTTTTAAAGGCTATTTCTTATGTATATGTGCACATCTGATATTTACACACATAACAGATAGAAAAAAAGAAATATTAAAATGTCATACTATAAAAGAAAGAAAAAACAAGGCAGTATATAAATCATAGTTTTCAAAGGGTCGCATTTTTAAGTGGAAATAAAGAACATTATAAAATTGCAATATTTTTATTTAAATTTTGAATTTAGCTATGCAACGTTTTCTTAATTTTTTAAAAATTTTGCCACAATAAATTAATAGTAAAAAAATTCAATATATTCTATATTATAACAGGTAATAATATAATTATAGACTAAGGAAAAAAAAAATATCAATTCAATACTTATATTTGTCGTTACTAAAAAGAATAAAATAAAATAAATAAAACAAATTTTTAAAAAAACAGCTTTTTTGAACTAAAAAGTAGAAAATAAATTTTTAATAGCAAATTATTCTGTAATTTTCTAAACTATATTGTTACAATCGAGATTTCTTTGAAAAAGTTTGTTTCAATATGTCAAATATATATATAAATATAAGTATATATAAGTTTTAAAGTCTGTGAAATTAATATAAAAGCTGGAGGCAAAATTTAAAAATATAAGTTTATAGTTATGCGTTTGTTGCCTCCAGCTTTTATTTTAATTTCACAGACTGTAAAACTTATATACACTTATATTTTTACTTTTTCAAAGAAATCCTGATTGTAACAATATAGTTTAGAAAATTACAGAAAAATTTGCTATTAAATATTTATTTTCTACTTTTTAGTTCAAAAAAGCTGTTTTTTTAAAAATTTTTTTTATTTATTTTATTTTATTCTTTGTAGTAACGACAAATATAAGTATAGTATTGAGTATTGAATTGTCTATAAATATCAGATGTGCACATACATATACATAAGAAATAGCATTTAAAAATATTTAAAAACAATCAAAGTTATATTTTTTGTTCTCTTTTTTTTATATTTTGAAACTTCAATTCGGCTTTTTTCCTTTTTTTAAAATATTACATCAATAAAAATTAAATTACGTCAAAGTTTTCAGATAAAATTATAATTTTTTCATCCAGTATAGAATTTTATACAGCACACGAGTTTTTAATCTTACATACTTTATTTATAATCTGTTTGAAAAATTCCTAAATTGATAAAAAAGAAATAAAAAATTTAGCCTCAGAGGTTAACATTTCGATGGGTATTTATAAAATGTAAAATTTTTTAAGCAAAGAAAAAATGAATATGCATATACGGTGATCGGATAAATGCGCACACGAAAATTGTGCACAGAAAATTGCGCACAGACATAAATGCGCACACGAAAATTGCGCACACGGAAAAATGCGCACATGGAAAAATGCGCACAGACATAAATGCGCACACGAAAAATGCGCACTAGGAGAGATTTATTGGAATTATAGCTAAATAAAAATATTTAATTTTGAATTTATTTCTTCCATTAAGAAATCACAATATTTCATAAACAAAGTAATTATGTATAATAAAATAAATTAGGTAGTTATTTTAATGAATAAGTATACCTCTTATGATTGAATTTCCCAAAAAATGATATTTGTGTAATTTATAATAAATATTTAATAGGTAAATGAAGTTGATGAAAAATTTCCAAAGTTATATTGATAATTCCTATACATCTTCATCTACCTAAAATTTCATTGTAATTTATATTTAAAATTTTTGAATTTCAATCAGAAAAACTGATATCTTAATTGTAAATCCTAAAATTATACATTTCAAAAAATATTGAAAAATCATATTTTTGTCATCTCTGTAAAAAATACTTGAATATATAAATATAAGAATATACTTTTATATACATATATCGTTATGTTATGTTACGATTGGTATACTTTGTTTGTGCTATGAGTAAAGCTAAAATTTCCATTTGTTTATATAGATTATTTTTTAAATTCTTCAATAATATATTTTATTTAGAAAAGAAAAATATTTAAATTAAATATTTTTATTTAGCTATAATTCCAATAAATCTCTCCTAGTGCGCATTTTTCGTGTGCGCATTTATGTCTGTGCGCATTTTTCCATGTGCGCATTTTTCCGTGTGCGCAATTTTCGTGTGCGCATTTATCACTGAACCTGCATATACATATGCATATATACATATATCAATATATATATGGCTGGCTATACTACTCTATACCCTTCATTCTTTAATAATTTTTTTGGCTTCTTCTTTTTATAAATTAAAGTAAAGTGACTGAAAATAAAAAAATATAAACTATTCATAAATTATATGAAATGAATAGAAAAAAAAATAAATCTAACAACCTAACACATACCAATAACATCTTAAATAAAAAAAAACCTTTGCATTCGGGACTTGTTTGATTTTTCGTTAGCAAAATAAAATAAATAAATTTGAAGAATGAAGAATGAGAAAGAACAGGCAAAAATAATATGTTCATTTTTTTAATGCAATGTTTTTCTCTTTCTTTGGGGCACTACAAATTAAAAAAAATTATGAGAGATTTTTTGTTCTACTTGCGTTATCTAATTACCTACCTGAATTTATTTCGAAATGGCTTTTGTTTTTGTTTGAATGTTTTGTTTTAATATTTATTATTAACTTACAAATTCTGTCTTTTTTATTTTATACATTTTGTTTATCACAGGCATTTATTCAACTTTATTTCTTAAAAATAATCACCCATATTTTTGAAGACTTTAGCCACAGAAGCGATAGCCATTTTCTATCACGGCAAATTTCTTGTACGATAAATATCACTTTTTAGTAATTCTTAGGAATTACATAAGTATTTTTTTTTAGTTTTTAGTTAAGTCTAAGTTTAAATAAAAATATAAAAATGGATAGACTGGAAAAGAAGTATGTATAATTAAAAATAATTATATGTACATACTTAAAAATAATATACATATTAGTATTTTAGTAAATGTTGTTTTTGTTTAGCTACAAATTAAAAATTTTTTTTTAGCATCGCAATACATATGTACATAGTTATAAGTTGCAAGAAGCCCCAGTATCTTGGAACTAGAAGTCAGACCGATATGATTTAAAAAAGGTACTCCCTAATTTTGCTGTAGAATTAAAATATAGAAAAACAAGTAAGTTTGAAATTTATGTTATGAAAAGAAAGAAAAAACAAGGCAGTGTATGAATCAAAGTTTTTAAACGGTCGCATTTTAAGTGGAAATAAAGAACATTATAAAATTGCAATATTTTTATTTAAATTTTGAATTTAGCTATGCAACGTTTTCTTAATTTTTTAAAAATTTGCCGCATTATGATATAATGCAACACTGAGAAGTTCAGCTCATAATATAGATACATAATGTATATGAATGAATATATGGCTATTTATGTATGTAGTTATAGATTTATTATATTTTAATATGTAGGCAACAGTTAAATTTATATGAATGGACGGTAAACATGAACGAAAAAAAAAAAATTCAGAATGTTCTATAGCTAATAATTTCTATTTTTGAAATAGACTGTATGCATAAATTTAATATTAAAAAAAAAATAAGTTCTTAGCGTACCTAAATAACAGAAAAAAAAGTAAAATGTAATACTGGAAGAAAAAAAAAACGAATAGAAAAAAAAGAGAACAAAAAATGTTACTTTGATTGTTTTTAAATATTTTTAAAGGCTATTTCTTATGTATATGTGCACATCTGATATTTACACACATAACAGATAGAAAAAAAGAAATATTAAAATGTCATACTATAAAAGAAAGAAAAAACAAGGCAGTATATAAATCATAGTTTTCAAAGGGTCGCATTTTTAAGTGGAAATAAAGAACATTATAAAATTGCAATATTTTTATTTAAATTTTGAATTTAGCTATGCAACGTTTTCTTAATTTTTTAAAAATTTTGCCACAATAAATTAATAATAAAAAAATTCAATATATTCTATATTATAACAGGTAATAATATAATTATAGACTAAGGAAAAAAAATATCAATTCAATACTTATATTTGTCGTTATTAAAAAGAATAAAATAAAATAAATAAAACAAATTTTTAAAAAAACAGCTTTTTTGAACTAAAAAGTAGAAAATAAATTTTTAATAGCAAATTATTCTGTAATTTTCTAAACTATATTGTTACAATCGAGATTTCTTTGAAAAAGTTTATTTCAATACGTCAAATATATATATAAATATAAGTATATATAAGTTTTAAAGTCTGTGAAATTAATATAAAAGCTGGAGGCAAAATTTAAAAATATAAGTTTATAGTTATGCGTTTGTTGCCTCCAGCTTTTATTTTAATTTCACAGACTGTAAAACTTATATATACTTATATTTATATATATATTTGACATATTGAAATAAACTTTTTCAAAGAAATCCTGATTGTAACAATATAGTTTAGAAAATTACAGAAAAATTTGCTATTAAAAATTTATTTTCTACTTTTTAGTTCAAAAAAGCTGTTTTTTTAAAAATTTTTTTTATTTATTTTATTTTATTCTTTTTAGTAACGACAAATATAAGTGTAGTATTGAGTATTGAATTGTCTGTAAATATCAGATGTGCACATACATATACATAAGAAATAGCATTTAAAAATATTTAAAAACAATCAAAGTTATATTTTTTGTTCTCTTTTTTTTTTATTTTGAAACTTCAATTCGGCTTTTTTCCTTTTTTTAAAATATTACATCAATAAAAATCAAATTACGTCAAAGTTTTCAGATAAAATTATAATTTTTTCATCCAGTATAGTATTTTATACAGCACACGAGTTTTTAATCTTACATACCTTATTTATAATCTGTTTGAAAAATTCCTAAATTGATAAAAAAGAAATAAAAAATTTAGCCTCAGAGGTTAACATTTCGATGGGTATTTATAAAATGTAAAATTTTTTAAGCAAAGAAAAAATGAATATGCATATACGGTGATCGGATAAATGCGCACACGAAAATTGTGCACAGAATATTGCGCACAGACATAAATGCGCACACGAAAATTGCGCACACGGAAAAATGCGCACAGACATAAATGCGCACACGAAAAATGCGCACTAGGAGAGATTTATTGGAATTATAGCTAAATAAAAATATTTAATTTTGAATTTATTTCTTCCATTAAGAAATCACAATATTTCATAAACAAAGTAATTATGTATAATAAAATAAATTAGGTAGTTATTTTAATGAATAAGTATACCTCTTATGATTGAATTTCCCAAAAAATGATATTTGTGTAATTTATAATAAATATTTAATAGGTAAATGAAGTTGATGAAAAATTTCCAAAGTTATATTGATAATTCCTATACATCTTCATCTACCTAAAATTTCATTGTAATTTATATTTAAAATTTTTGAATTTCAATCAGAAAAACTGATATCTTAATTGTAAATCCTAAAATTATACATTTCAAAAAATATTGAAAAATCATATTTTTGTCATCTCTGTAAAAAATACTTGAATATATAAATATAAGAATATACTTTTATATACATATTAACATATATCGTTATGTTATGTTACGATTGGTATACTTTGTTTGTGCTATGAGTAAAGCTAAAATTTCCATTTGCTTATATAGATTATTTTTTAAATTCTTCAATAATATATTTTATTTAGAAAAGAAAAATATTTAAATTAAATATTTTTATTTAGCTATAATTCCAATAATTCTCTCCTAGTGCGCATTTTTCGTGTGCGCATTTATGTCTGTGCGCATTTTTCCGTGTGCGCATTTTTCCGTGTGCGCAATTTTCGTGTGCGCATTTATGTCTGTGCGCAATTTTCTGTGCGCAGTTTTCGTGTGCGCAATTTTCGTGTGCGCATTTATCACTGAACCTGCATATACATATACATATATACATATATCAATATATATATGGCTGGCTACTCTATACCCTTCATTCTTTAATAATTTTTTTGGCTTTTTCTTTTTATAAATTAAAGTAAAGTGACTGAAAATAAAAAAATATAAACTATTCATAAATTATATGAAATGAATAGAAAAAAAAATAAATCTAACAACCTAACACATACCAATAACATCTTAAATAAAAAAAAACCTTTGCATTCGGGACTTGTTTGATTTTTCGTTAGCAAAATAAAATAAATAAATTTGAAGAATGAAGAATGAGAAAGAACAGGCAAAAATAATATGTTCATTTTTTTAATGCAATGTTTTGCTCTTTCTTTGGGGCACTACAAATTAAAAAAAATTATGAGAGATTTTTTGTTCTACTTGCGTTATCTAATTACCTACCTGAATTTATTTCGAAATGGCTTTTGTTTTTGTTTGAATGTTTTGTTTTAATATTTATTATTAACTTACAAATTCTGTCTTTTTTATTTTATACATTTTGTTTATCACAGGCATTTATTCAACTTTATTTCTTAAAAATAATCACCCATATTCTTGAAGACTTTAGCCACAGAAGCGATAGCCATTTTCTATCACGGCAAATTTCTTGTACGATAAATATCACTTTTTAGTAATTCTTAGGAATTACATAAGTATTTTTTTTTAGTTTTTAGTTAAGTCTAAGTTTAAATAAAAATATAAAAATGGATAGACTGGAAAAGAAGTATGTATAATTAAAAATAATTATATGTACATACTTAAAAATAATATACATATTAGTATTTTAGTAAATGTTGTTTTTGTTTAGCTACAAATTAAAAATTTTTTTTAGCATCGCAATACATATGTACATAGTTATAAGTTGCAAGAAGCCCCAGTATCTTGGAACTAGAAGTCGGACCGATATGATTTAAAAAAGGTACTCCCTAATTTTGCTGTAGAATTAAAATATAGAAAAACAAGTAAGTTTGAAATTTTATTAAAAATAAAATTTAAGGACTGGCGAAATATTTTCTAGTATAGTGTGAACTTTGTCACATATTTTAATTAATACATAAATAGACCTCTTACTGAACGGTTATTTTCGAAAAAAAAAATATTTGATTTGAATGAAAAAAGTACAATATTATTGATTTGTGATGCATAAATAATATACATATGTATGTATCTATGTAATATGTATCATAATATTAATTTTGATGCAAACTTAAACAAATAATTTTGTGAATTGCATGAAAATTATTTTGTACATTTACCTATTACCTATAAATTTTAAAAATCTAGGCTTAAATTTTATTCTTAAAAAATTTCAAAAATACATACATATATACATACATATGTATGCTGTACTTGTTTTTTACAGGTTTACAATTCAATTCAATTTTTAAAATAAAAAAATGCAAATAATTTTTCATATTACATTACATACCTCAATTTAAGCGACGAATTTTTACTAGAATAATTACGAATACTCATTCCAATAATAGCAAATTTTTATATATGTACAATGCACACATTTTTTAGCTTTTATTTTTACAAAATGTATTTTCATACACAATTTGTCAATAACTCAAAAAACCTTACATATATTATACACATTCATTGATCATATTATACACACACTTACATATTATGTTCACATTTATTCTTTACACAAAACAGAAAAAAACAAAATAAAAACATAACAAAACAAAAAATATGTAGATAAATAGTTAACGTTACATAGCTACATCTATAATATAATACACAAGATGTTGGCGAGACCTTGCCAACATGTAAAAAAATATATTTTATATCTATAATAAAACACTCACACTGAATGTAAGCTAAACTGGCAATGATGATATTTCTGTATATTTATTTAATAAGTTAAAATTTTATTACCAGAGACACAAATCTTTGACTCATAGTATTATCAAGAGACACAAACCGTTCATTAAAAATATAAATAAATTTAGTAAATATTATTACCCGATACCAAATTTTCCACTAGAAGTATTATCAGAGACACAAACCGTTCATTAAAAGTGAGTACAGTGAAAAAAGGAAAAGTACATACTTAAAAAACACACATTTTCAATAAAAATAAATTCAGCAAATTTTTAAATTTGCCCGCCACATCCATTATGAACTGGTCGCAGCGGTAAATTAAAAATAAATTATTAATCTTCTGTTGGCGTTTTCAATCTTTGTTTTGGAAAAAAAAATAAAAATAGGTACTCTTAATAAAATTAAAACGCCTTAAAGTGAAAAGAGCAAAGTTTATAGTAAGCCTCATATTTATAAGAAAAAAATAATAGGCCGATTTTATTCTTGATTTTGTTTTCATTAGTATAAAAGCTGGTAAAAGCTTCGTAACAGACTTTAAAGTAGTTTTGTTTATTTAGGTTGAAATTTAGACTTTTAAGCTAAATTCTCGGTATAACTGGTATATAACATAAAATATTCGAAATTTTTTTATTAATATACATATACATATACATATATACATATATCAATATATATATGGCTGGCTACTCTATACCCTTCATTCTTTAATAATTTTTTTGGCTTTTTCTTTTTATAAATTAAAGTAAAGTGACTGAAAATAAAAAAATATAAACTATTCATAAATTATATGAAATGAATAGAAAAAAAAATAAATCTAACAACCTAACACATACCAATAACATCTTAAATAAAAAAAAACCTTTGCATTCGGGACTTGTTTGATTTTTCGTTAGCAAAATAAAATAAATAAATTTGAAGAATGAAGAATGAGAAAGAACAGGCAAAAATAATATGTTCATTTTTTTAATGCAATGTTTTGCTCTTTCTTTGGGGCACTACAAATTAAAAAAAATTATGAGAGATTTTTTGTTCTACTTGCGTTATCTAATTACCTACCTGAATTTATTTCGAAATGGCTTTTGTTTTTGTTTGAATGTTTTGTTTTAATATTTATTATTAACTTACAAATTCTGTCTTTTTTATTTTATACATTTTGTTTATCACAGGCATTTATTCAACTTTATTTCTTAAAAATAATCACCCATATTCTTGAAGACTTTAGCCACAGAAGCGATAGCCATTTTCTATCACGGCAAATTTCTTGTACGATAAATATCACTTTTTAGTAATTCTTAGGAATTACATAAGTATTTTTTTTTAGTTTTTAGTTAAGTCTAAGTTTAAATAAAAATATAAAAATGGATAGACTGGAAAAGAAGTATGTATAATTAAAAATAATTATATGTACATACTTAAAAATAATATACATATTAGTATTTTAGTAAATGTTGTTTTTGTTTAGCTACAAATTAAAAATTTTTTTTAGCATCGCAATACATATGTACATAGTTATAAGTTGCAAGAAGCCCCAGTATCTTGGAACTAGAAGTCGGACCGATATGATTTAAAAAAGGTACTCCCTAATTTTGCTGTAGAATTAAAATATAGAAAAACAAGTAAGTTTGAAATTTTATTAAAAATAAAATTTAAGGACTGGCGAAATATTTTCTAGTATAGTGTGAACTTTGTCACATATTTTAATTAATACATAAATAGACCTCTTACTGAACGGTTATTTTCGAAAAAAAAAATATTTGATTTGAATGAAAAAAGTACAATATTATTGATTTGTGATGCATAAATAATATACATATGTATGTATCTATGTAATATGTATCATAATATTAATTTTGATGCAAACTTAAACAAATAATTTTGTGAATTGCATGAAAATTATTTTGTACATTTACCTATTACCTATAAATTTTAAAAATCTAGGCTTAAATTTTATTCTTAAAAAATTTCAAAAATACATACATATATACATACATATGTATGCTGTACTTGTTTTTTACAGGTTTACAATTCAATTCAATTTTTAAAATAAAAAAATGCAAATAATTTTTCATATTACATTACATACCTCAATTTAAGCGACGAATTTTTACTAGAATAATTACGAATACTCATTCCAATAATAGCAAATTTTTATATATGTACAATGCACACATTTTTTAGCTTTTATTTTTACAAAATGTATTTTCATACACAATTTGTCAATAACTCAAAAAACCTTACATATATTATACACATTCATTGATCATATTATACACACACTTACATATTATGTTCACATTTATTCTTTACACAAAACAGAAAAAAACAAAATAAAAACATAACAAAACAAAAAATATGTAGATAAATAGTTAACGTTACATAGCTACATCTATAATATAATACACAAGATGTTGGCGAGACCTTGCCAACATGTAAAAAAATATATTTTATATCTATAATAAAACACTCACACTGAATGTAAGCTAAACTGGCAATGATGATATTTCTGTATATTTATTTAATAAGTTAAAATTTTATTACCAGAGACACAAATCTTTGACTCATAGTATTATCAAGAGACACAAACCGTTCATTAAAAATATAAATAAATTTAGTAAATATTATTACCCGATACCAAATTTTCCACTAGAAGTATTATCAGAGACACAAACCGTTCATTAAAAGTGAGTACAGTGAAAAAAGGAAAAGTACATACTTAAAAAACACACATTTTCAATAAAAATAAATTCAGCAAATTTTTAAATTTGCCCGCCACATCCATTATGAACTGGTCGCAGCGGTAAATTAAAAATAAATTATTAATCTTCTGTTGGCGTTTTCAATCTTTGTTTTGGAAAAAAAAATAAAAATAGGTACTCTTAATAAAATTAAAACGCCTTAAAGTGAAAAGAGCAAAGTTTATAGTAAGCCTCATATTTATAAGAAAAAAATAATAGGCCGATTTTATTCTTGATTTTGTTTTCATTAGTATAAAAGCTGGTAAAAGCTTCGTAACAGACTTTAAAGTAGTTTTGTTTATTTAGGTTGAAATTTAGACTTTTAAGCTAAATTCTCGGTATAACTGGTATATAACATAAAATATTCGAAATTTTTTTATTAATATAAAATTCGGCAGACTTAAATAATTATATTTCATAACAGAAGTCTGGAACTTACCAAATATTATAGAAATGGATATTTTTCTTTAAAAAAATGAAACTAACATAGAAAATATCATTTTAGAAGCCTTCTCTTATAATAGATTCATAATTTTGTACTAATTTATTATTAGACCATTAAATTAAAAAGCTGTCGAAAACGACCGTCACAAAAAAAAAGCCCCCGAAAATTTATGAAATTTCATTATCAGAAACATGAATCTTTTATTAAATATACCAAAGACCTCTTCTAAAGTACATTTAAATAAAATAAATTCAGCAAATTTTTTTCAAGCAAAAGAAAAATAAACGCAAAAGACTTGAAAGTAGTTTTGGTAATTAAAGTAATTTCGCGGCGAAAACAACTGTTTTTCATCGACATAAAAATTTTTTTTTAAAACTAAAGAAAATAGAGAGTAAAATTTTAACAAATATTAAAATTATTTCGATTATTGGGATTGTTTTAAATGTAACAAAAGTCGTAGCAGTTGGATGGTTTTTCGCCGGTTTTTATTGTGCACTTTATACATGTGTTTCAAACAATTTTTGCGATATCGGCACGAACTTTTACCCTGAATGTGTTTTTAGCTTGGACCATTTTTTCTCAATGATTAAAAAACTGTCAAAAATTACCGCCACGAAAAAAGGGCGAGAAAAAATTAATAAACTGTATCCAACATTTTTAATTTTATGTGTTTAGATTTGTTTTATGTTTTTTTTCTATTACAAGTAAGTAAGTGATTTCAACGTTTTTTTAATGGTGCTGATGTAAAAATGAAATTTTTAGATTGTTTATTTTTAAGGGAGTCAGTATGATAACGTAAATGTTTTTGAATCTATAGAAATTGTGCAATTGCACAGGGGATTTTCTAGTATATATATAAATACATACATATCTATCTATACTATTCGTATCAAACTACATGTATAGCGATAGCGTATATTGTATAGAAACATAAAAAACAAATTAAAACAAAAATACGTATAACCATAGACTATATAGATACCTAACACTGTAGCTATATAAATACATTATGTAGGTACATTTTTATATTATTCATATTCAAATTTCAAACTATATGTATAGCAATAGCATATATTGTATAGAAACATAAACTTCGGGGAAAAAAAAGAAAAAGGAGGAAAACAAAGGCTCATATATTTCGCCAAAAACAAATAAAACGGTTCGACTTTAACCCCCTCCAAAAAAATAGCCCACAAAAACTAGGGTGCCACTTTTTGGTACTTTTCTCATTTTTTTTTTATTTTTAATTTCTATAACAGAATCGGGGACCAGGTTTTTTCAATCACTTCGGTCCAACTTCTGGTTCGCAAGATACGACGGCCTCTTGCACCTTATGAATATGTACTTTCATTTACTATTTAAAAATCAAACCTCTTTATACCCGTACGATAGGTATCGGGTATAATAAAATTACTCCTCCGTTTGTAACACCTCGAAATAAGCGAGCTAGATATACCTTCAAAGGTATGAATCGGATCAGAAAAATATTCTAAATCGATTGAGCCATGTCCGTCCGTCCGTCCGTCAGCACGCTAACTCAAAAACTAAGAAAGCTAGAAACTTGAAATTTTCACAAAATATTCTCGGAGCAATTTGTAGGTTCATAAAAATATTAATATCATAAAAATATTAATTTTATGATAATATTAATTTTTCTGTAGCCCCACCCGTTAAGGAGCTAAAGCCCCCAAAATTTGGAAAATCTCTATATTTAAATTGTTATAACACAAGCTCTATAAGGTATATCTTCAATCTGAAAATTCCAAACGATAGGTGCTATTATGAGCTTTACCAACATGTATATAATAAATATATACTTGTACTATACGGTGTCTTAATTTACCGTTATGCGAAACTGAATTATTGCAAAATCCTTTAACCCTCCTATCTTCTAAACGGTTTAAGTTGAAAACTTAAAATTTGAAATTTTGACAGAAGTTATAATCTTTGAAAATAAGTATGAGTCATTTCAGAAATTTTTTTTGTATCACCCCCCGTTTGGGAGCTGTAAGGGTTCAAAAACTGAAAATTTCCTATTTTTAAACACCTGTAACTTGAACACCTGTTAAAATTTTTTTGAAGTAATACATAAAAATTAAAGCTTAAACATTAGTTTCTTTATGATTATACTCTAATTTCTGTTAATAACTTTTTTTAATAATATAGGGTTACTTGATTTTTTCAAATTTTCTAACAAATTTCTTTAACGAATTTTTTGCATTTTGTTTTACTCGATAATTTGAAATTGTTGAGGATATAATGCGTAGTACGAAAAAATGTAAATAAATAAACAACATAACTGTAGCTTGAAGAATTTTTATTATTTATATGATATTGATATACATACATACTTACATAATATCATGTTTATTTACATATCGTATATGTCACTGATGAAAGAATTATAAGAGTATAGATGTATATTATATAGCACCGTATTTACATACATATATGTATTTTATTGTACTTATAAGAAGTTATTCTATGAATGGAAATATTTTTAAATAAATATTGCAATGTATGGCGATATACTTATAACAATATAAATATACTATGTGTGCATTAATATAATATAATATTTAAAATTATATTTACTATTTTGTAAATTTAATATACATTTACCGCTTAGTATTAAATGGTACTATAGAATATTTGAAAAAGTTTTGGATTGATAATCGTTATGTGGAAGGTTAGAATATGCTTTTGAAAAATGTATAAACATATATGTAGTTTGAATATATGTACAACTTATAGTTCTAGAAATTATAAAATTGACAGAGTGACAGGCTGTGAACATACTAACGGTTCGTACGGGTATCTAAGAGTTGACAAAGGCAACTGTATTCTTTCTCGTTTTTAAATAATTTTAGCTGAACGTTTAAATATGGCAAAATTTTTATTTGACAGTAAATTACTACCAATATTACAAAAATTTTCATCATGAGTCTTCGAGAATTACAAATTTATATAGACGAGATGTGATACATATTTTCATCGCGTAAGTGATGAGTCTTCAAGAATATGGGTGATTATAAACTATGTAAAAGATTCCTAAATTTTAAAGAATGTAGGTAGGTACATTTTAATATTTTTTTTTTTATTAATTTGCACAAATTCTTTGACCTAAATTCAAGATAAATTTTAATTCGACATGTAGTGCTATAGTAGTGCAGTATGAAAACAATGTGAAATTAATTATAAAATGTTCAAGTTTCATTAAATAAAAATTCAATTTCGAATAAAAAAGATTGAATTCATAAAATAAAATATCAATGGATATACGAATATTAAATTAGTAAAAGAGAAAAATGCACTAAAATTATTTACTGGTATGAATCACTATGCGATAACATAGTACCATAGCACCGTACACAGGAAAATTGAAGACATAATAACATACATACAGTTATCCTTGATAATGCACCTTGTCAGTTGCCACAGATATATAAATGCTATTTAAGCCTTACCAATAAACTTCCAAGGACCAAAGTCTTATTTTAGATGGTATTTAGGAAGCGCGTTTAAATGCTTTTTAATCTACAAAAGTAAAATATTCCAAAGTCATTAGGCATTAAAATTGGTAGCATATCGAAATTAATTTCTCGAACGTATTACAAATGAGTCAATAGCCTCTGACCTTATATGGTCCTAGAAAACTTGACCTGCAAAAAATACCTCACTGTGAGAATCATTTCAAATTTTTTTTTCTTACCACTCCTATGAGGAGCATAGTTCATATTAGTCATATTTGACTAAGCTTCAGTTTCGTGAATCATTAATTTTAAGCCGTTGATTACTCGGCTGTAGCTATTGTACAAGAAAATCTTTCTTGTGAAAATCATTTCAATACTTAAATAAGTATAAATAATTGATAAAATTTTGAATAATTATAATAAAATATTTGTATACAAATTGATTTCATAAATTTTAATTTGTTTTGTTATTTACAATTAATTTTCATTTTTAAAAGAAAAATATTTTTGAATTTTCTTTTACAAAAACATTTTTGTAATTTTCCAAATACACTATGAAATACTGTATAGATCGATTATTTACTTAAAGTATGTGATCAAAATAGATAATTCTAAATATAAATACATATATTATAGGAGCATTGTATCAATTGTCCTTACGTTGACAATCTTTTTATCTATACTAGGTATATTATTTTTAAACTTTTTTTAAACGATATTGATATAATATTTTTCCTAAAGTTTTGAAACATTTTAAAGATGGGATCCATTAATTTACCATAATTAAATCGTAAACTTTATAAGTAACAAGAAACAAAAATAGTACAATTAAATAAATTTTTTTTCAACTACAGTATAAGTATATTTCTTAACATCTGAATTCTGT
Organism: Poecilobothrus nobilitatus; assembly: GCA_947095535.1. Lineage (NCBI taxonomy): Eukaryota > Metazoa > Arthropoda > Insecta > Diptera > Dolichopodidae > Poecilobothrus > Poecilobothrus nobilitatus. The sequence goes on from OX352773.1 coordinate 131,445,092, forward strand.
ACATATATATATATATAACATTTAACGTATTTTTGTATTTTTAAATTATTTTTACAACAATATTTTAAATTTTATCGATATTATTTTTTTCTTTAAAATTTTAAATTAAAGTTTATGTACAAATTTAAACAATATACAAATTATTTAATAATTGATCATTTATAATTATTTTATTATTAGATTTTTCTTATAATTTTTTTTTAGTTTTTTTTTTTTTAAATTTTTTTTTACAGTCATTCAATTTATTGTGACAATAACAACGAAAAAAAAACAATTTGATTAGTATTGACTTAGAACTAACATCACATTATAAAATATGTTAAACAATTAATTTAATTTAAATGAAATTTAAAAATCCAACTTATTTTTTTAAATTTCTTTCTTTTGTTTTGTTATTATTATAAACATGTAAGTTTTTTTAATTTAAAAATTTTCTAAAGAATACTGTTTTAAGTTCAAGTTCTTTTTTTTTAAATTTAATAAATCAAATTTTATTATTTTAAATGAAAAATCCTAATAAAAAAAATTAATAATTAGCTTGAAATTTTTAAAATGTCTAAATAAAATTATTTTTGATAGCATTTAATATTTGGATAATTTTTATTTAATTTACACATTATTTAAAATTATTTTTAAAACTTATTTTAATATTATAATTTATAATTTTTTATAATAAATTTAAATTTTCTTTTTAACAGAATATTATTTGCTTAAATTAAAACAAAATACTACCAACGTTTTTTAACAATATTAAACAAATAAAAATAATAATGATTGTATTTACCTTATGCAGTGGTTTTCAATTTATTTTAGTAGGTGATAAAACAATAATTTAATAAAACAGTCAAATAGTCTATATTATTTAAAATTTATTTATTTTATATTCCCTTATTAAATTATTTAATTCTGCTTAATCCCACTATATTTTGGCAATAATATTCAGTAATTTTTCAATAAAATTTGACCCATCCATAACAGATCAGTCATACACATATTATTTGACATAATATGGCATAATATGTACAGATATTATATTATGTATTTAATTTTTGATTTAGGTTTTGATAAACAACCGATTTTTTGAAATAAAGTAAAATGCATAATATACAAAGTTGTTCTAAAAAAAAAAACATTAGATTAGTATATATATGTATATGTATTTTAATTTGATTTTTACTTTAATAAAATTTATTCATTGAATATACATATGTAATATACCTAATATGGTTTAAAGAAATATCTAGAGAACTAATTAACAATAAAAGTGCTTACCTTTTGTTCACTTTTTACAAGAAGAAAAGTCTTCTAGTTCTGTTATATACACTGATAATTTTTTTTTAATATCACATATCACTGTAAGAAAGAGTAAAAAAAAAAGTCAAAATTACTGTGCATTGAAGCGTAAAAATTAAAAAAAAATAGTTTACCTTTAAAAAATCTTCCTGAATGTTCCTTCTATATTTACAACATGCTGCCAAACATTCTTTTGCCACGTGTTAGTACCAGACTAACAACCATAACAGTTAATAGAAAGAATACTAAACTCAAAAATGTTGTTAGAATTCTGCATCTCTGACGGAATTTTTTTTCTTTGTCCATTTTTAAACGTAATTGTTCCGCTCTTGGCAGATCCAGTGTAAAATCTGATTCAGGACGTGATGATGGCTATATATTTCATCACCCATAAAAATGATATACATGAGTAAACAATTAAATATAAGTAAGTACATTTATAACATTGATTAATTTTCCAAGTTTATTAATTTTTTATTCCATTTTTAAGAAAAAAAAAATGATCAAATCAAAAAAAAAATTCCCATATCAAATTTTGTATTTAATAGTAGATGCCATGACAGTAACCATCATTTGATTGCCATGAAAAATTTAAAGTTTTTTAAAAATATTTTGTTATTATTTGTAGATATCATATGTTTTATTAATGATCCATTCTTGTTGAACCCATCGTGGGGGAATACGAAGATCCCATATTATTGCCATTTGTGTTTAATTTATAATTAAATAAATTTAACCGTTAGAATGGCATTTTTGTTTTATTTTGAAGTAGTTAGTATTGATGTTGATAGTGTTTGTAGTCATCATGCCAGACAATAAAACGTGATTCGAAACAGTAATTCATAATAAAAAAAAAAATAAAAATAGAAAAATAAAATATGTAGTATTAATATTTGTTGATCTGTTTTTTTTTTTTAAATATTTAAGAGAGTTTCGTATAAACAAAATGATTGAATTCGTATTTTTTTTATCATATTTTATTATTTTAGTACTCCAATTAAGTCTTTTTGAAAGAAATTTTTAATTCTACAGACTACAGAGTAAATCATTTTAGTTTTATTAGTGAAATGATATACCTATTTATTAGAAAATACATATACATACATATGTATTCAGAAAATTGGCAATTAAATAAGATCCAATTAAATAATTCATTTTAAAGTAAATACCTACATACATACATACATATATTTAATGTTTAGATAAATAAAAAATAATTTGTACCTATTAAGTTTTATTTTTTTTTTAAAAACGTGATTACAAATTATTTAACGAATTTATATAACATTTACTATAGCTATAGTTTACTTTATTATAAATTTTATTATATCCTGTGTCTGATTTCTTTTTAACTTTACACATTGACTCTTGATGGATTTCAGTTTAGCTCCTAATTGATGCAAGGCCATTAAGGCGCTTGGACACATGATCAGAATGAATGAAATCCAAGCAGAAGAGGGTTTTCGAGATAAAACCTGATTTAAGAAGAACCAGAGATAGGCAACCTATATGAGATGGATAAATAATATTGAGAATGATGTTCGTATACTGCAGATTAGAAATTAGAAAATAGTTGCTCAACATCGCGATGTGTGGAGAGTTGTTGTGAAGAAGACCAACCGAGCTGTAGCACCTTAGGATGAAGAGAATATATTATTTATGCATGTAACCATAATACATAATACACAAATATTCATATAAATATGTAAAAAAAATAAATGAATAAAAATAAAAAAAGTGTTTTTAATTTTGAATAAATTTGAATAAATTTGAATATTGTGAATTAAATTATGAAACAGAATTTAGACTAAGTTCAGACGGAATGCATGCATCCAGATGCAAAAAATATTTTTGTTACATTTCATGTACTCTTCGGTAATATTAGCGAATATTTTGCAACCATTATGCATCCACTCGTTCATATGATGCAAAACGGCGACATTTTTATTTTGAAAGTTTTATTTGAAAGTACCCAGTAGGTTAGTATGTGTATATTGTTTTGACATTTGATGAAAATTTTTTTATTTACAACATACAAAATGGTTAAACCAGAGAAAATGGTTATTTTATGTAACAAAAAATTTTAAATAATATAAACTAAGTAAATATAATTTATTAATACACATATAAAATTAATTTATTGCTTTTAAAGTATATTTTTTATTATATCCATCTTTAAAATATTTCAAAATATTTAACGTTTAAAATTTTTGACGTTTGATTTTACGTCTATATTTGACGTCTATATTTAAAACAAATTTGCATCTTGTATGCTTCTTATAGGGAATGCAAAAAATTTTACATCTAAAATGAGCGAAAGGGAGAGCATGTCATGAATACGATATATATTTTCAACCAATCAAATGTTTGAAATTTTGAATCCGGATGCATGCATCCCAACTTACCCTTAAACTTAACCAATAAAATATTATACACATAATTATTAATATGTATACATACATTTACATTATACATATGTGCATTAATTATATGTATTTGCATGTATGTAGGTATTCTATTATTATGATTTATTCTATATTACATTGTACTCTTATGTAATAAAATTTATAATAAAATGTTATAAGTAAAAACAATTTATTCTTTATAAATTAATATTTATTTAATATGAAAATTAATTTTTCCAGTTAAACACTTCTTGAAAATTTGCTATAACACAAGAACAATTAAAGGTTAAACAATTAAAAAAACAGAATGTATTATTATATTATATACATACAATTTTTATATAAATTTTTTTTAAAATGTACCGCATAAAAGAAAAATATGTAAAATAAATGTTTACTTTATGCTTAATTAGAAAAAATAATGTACTATATAATATTTTTTTAATATTTAATTAAGCATAAAGTAAACATTTATTTTACATATTTTTCTTTTATGCGACCTTGTAGAAAAACCGGTTCATAGATCTAAAAAAAAAAATACATTTGTTGATGAGAGAATTTTTAGGTCCTTTTTTTATATCATAAAAACTTAGATTTCTCATTTATTTTAAGAGATATTTACATACATATAAGTAAACCTATACGTAAATATTCCAAATAGTTTTAGGATCATTTAATAACATTTGCGCCAACTGGAATCTAGACAGAAATTCATCAGCTAAAGTATTTGTGAATAAAGTTAGAAAGAAAAGTCTAATGGGTAAGAGCGAATAAAATACGCTGTAAACACCGACAGAGTGTTGGTTCAAACCCACACACGTAGTATGAATAATTCCCTCTTACGACATTTACAGATAAACCTGAAAAAACAACCGTGCAATTGTCACATTTATGTGTCAGAGAAAAAAAAATATTGCAGACGGGATCTAATCGGAAGTATATCCAAAGTTCTTTTTTTAAATTATTATATTAGTGAAATTTAATATAAATCATTTCAAATTCAATACACATTATTATAACTAAAAATAACTTGTATTAGTAAACTTTATACTGATTCATAATCTAATAAAAATTGATGTTTAAAATAAATGAATACTTACATATAAAGTACTATACATTATATCTCTTGTAGAATGTTATGAAATTGTTGAAATTCTTTAACGATCGAAGAAAACTTTTTAGTTACTATTGAATGAATATTGAATTACTTGATTCTGTTATTTGAATACTAAACAAACCTAAAACATATGGCAACGGCGATATTTGTTATTGATAATATTAATGTCGTTATATGTAATATTTGGTAATGGAATATTGAACGTGAGAATTTTATTTAAATAAATTATTATTTTAAAAAAATTAAATTCTCGCTAATTTATCAAACCTACAAATAAATTGATTTAAATTTGAATGAAATAATAATTGGAAGATGGTGCAGTGTACCTGTGTATATAATATACACAGATTGAGATATAAATGGGTAACATTTTAAAAATATATTTTATTTACTTATAAAAATACTTATAAAATTTTTGACTTTATTTAAAATTGCAATGAACACAAAAAAATAAGTTTTTAACGATTATTAATACAATTAGATAAAATTTTAAATGGTTTTAACTGTTGAATAATTTCAACTTGTTTTTTTATCTGATGATGAAATTTTTATTAAAAATTACTAAAGGGTATGAACTCTAGTTAAAATACAAAGTTAAAAGAAAATTAATTTGAATTGTTTGACTTAAATTGAAAGATAATTTACCAAAATTTTAGGTTTGAATTTGAAATTTTATAAAATGCATATTAGAAATTACGTTATTTATATAATACGTATTTAATTAGATAAATAACTATTTGTACAATATTCTGCAATTGATATCTTCTTCAAAATAAAATAAATCATCGTTAAAGTGAAAGTTATTTCTCAAAATAAAAATAATATTAAATTGCATTTACTCGAAGACAAGTATCAGTCTTCTACAAAACGAAGATTAATAATCATTTACATTTATATTCATTAATCCTTTTCCTTTATTTTTATACAGTGTACATTCATGATAAAACGAGGAAGAGTGCAGTAGAGTAGACTGTGTCAATTCAGGGATACCCATGTGAAAGTAATATATGATGTTTCCATAAAACTTGAATCGATATATATTTATCAAAATTTTGGAGTTATTTTTCAGCTACCCGAACCTGTTGCACCAGAACAACCAAATTTTACAAAAGTTATTGCCACACAACTTTATCATCTTTTGTAAGACTTCAGATGCCTAGCTTCATTAACTCCACGATGTACAAGTTACCCGAACCTATTGCATTAGCGCAAAAAAAAATCGCAAAAGTTATTGGCATGTAACTCGTCACCTTTTTGCAAAATTTCAGATATCGAACTTCAATAGTCACTGAGTTATTCTACATAAAAAAAAAAGTTGAATGGCAGCTACTCGAACCCGCTGGCCGAAAATGCTGAATTTAAATAGCGAAACTAACAATTTTGCAAAAGTGACGTAAAAAAAAGAGTATGGTTTGGATTAACGTCCACGTCCGATTGTAATGAAATTTATTATAACGGCACTTGTTAACGTCTCCAACATTTCATAGAAGACTACTTTGACCGACAAGGTCATTTGAAGGTGAAATTGATTCTTTGAAAATGTTCCTATTATTTTGTAGTATTTTACTTTAACAGTTATATTTTTCGTCTACGATAGTATATAGGAACCATTTTCTACATAATTATAGAGCATAATACTATCTTTAATATACAAGTAGTTTCGCCTACTAGCTTCTTTAATTTTTTGAGTTATGGTGCAGACGGACGGGCGGACAGGCGTGCATGGTTTAATGGACTCAGATTTCGATTCTGAGTCGCCCCATATCTTTGAGCCTATATCCAGGTCGACTCCTTTAAGCTGTCACAAACGTAATGGCAAATTTATTATATCCATACTTTTCAGCCTATATCTAGCTCGACTCCTTTAAGGTGTCACAACGGCAATGGTAATGGCAAATTTATTTTCTGTGCAAAATTAAAAGTATTAAAATAATTTACACGTATTTATGTTTCTTTAAATATATAAATGTTCAATTGAAGTATTTTGTTGGTTTTAGGAAATAAAAATTATTAGGTATTATTTTTACGTTACTTAAATTTAATTAATTATCTATTATAAATATATAATTTAAATATAATAAGGAACACCAAAATATTATTTTAGTAAAATTTAAGTTATTTTCCTTTCTAGAAACGTGTGGTGCTAACATTAATTATTGAAGATCGAATAATGGTTAATTTAAAAAAAAAACCACAAAAATAAAATAAAATTTTTTTTTAAATAAACTTTTTCTAATAGTATAAAACAAATGCAGTCTACTTCGAGACACGCGAGTTTTATAGTTGAACTACGATATTCTTAAAAAAAATAAAAATTATTTATTATTATTAATAAATATTAATTATTTATTATTTCTTACGAACTTTATTTTTATATTGAAATTTACGAGACAAATACAATATTTTATTAACACAAACAATTTAGTATGTTTTATTATACTTTACCATGTCAGGTCTTGATTAACAATTTACAATTTAACAACTCATTTTTTATTCTAATTGTCGTCCTATTTATATTATAAATTATGTTAGTTCAGCTATTTTGGACGTGAGAAACTTATTATTAAAATTATTATACAAACGCATTATTTTGATTATACAACTTATTTTGAATTTTACTTTTGTAATAAGATCATTTAATAATTTTATAATAATTTAATTACAAAAACAAATTTAACTTTTTGGTGTAATTCGAGCAATAATATTTATTGTGGGAAACTGTATTTTAATTATTTCATAATCAATTTAATAAGAAGTAATTTTATTATTCCAGACAAAATATGATATTAACTTTATATTTAAATTATTGGTTAATAATTTAAATGTAATTAGATTGAAATCTGATATATATATTTTAAGTTGTTGCAAATGATAAATTCTATTATTTGGCAATAACAGGAAATACAAATTTAGCGTCTGTTATTTTTGTGGGAGTGGAATTTATTTGGATAATAGCAGGTATTGCTGACGTTCTTGTATTTTCAACAGGTGGATTATCAGACGAATACGTAACTTCTCCCTCTTTTAGATTAGAATTCTCCTGAATTCTATTATTCATTTTAAAGTAACCATATTTTTTCAATAATATAATTGCTCCAATTATTCCAATTACAAATATTATTATATCAAGTATATAAGATATATGTTTATGAACTTTTAAGTTGTGTACAATGTTCATATTTTTTTCATTTTCTTATACAATTTCATCAAATGTTATCTTATTTTTAAAATTATATGTTTGGTTTAATGGATAATAGAACCTTTCTTGAAATACTTGTTTTACATTTGAAAAATAATGATCCATTATCCTAAGTGTACAATTGTTAAAGTGAATCAGCACATTGTATGATATAACTATATTTCTATTGTCACATGTTTGATTTATCTTTAATTTATTAGCGTTTTTAATTAAAATTGTTTCTTTGTCTATATTTACAATTTCTGTTAATGTATTTTTTAATAATTGACAGTTGTTTTTAAATATACAATGCTTACTAAAATTTAATTCATTTAAAGTTTTTAGTTTTTCATATTTATAAGTTTTATTATTAAATGTAAATATGATTTCATTTATAAAGTCTATTTCTTTATTTTCTTTATTTGGGATAGGAACTATTATTTCTAATTGTATTGATTTAATTTTTCTTGGTATTTTAATTGCCATTAATAATGAGCTTTCTTTGAATTGTGCTAAGCTTAATTTAAGATACTGTAATTTGTAAAAATCTATCTGATACTCTTCTATTTCTTCTTCTGTTAATATATTTGGATGTATAATACCATGTCTAATAGAAGTTAAATTGTCTTGTATTGTATTGATTTTTTCTTTTATATATCGAAGTTTTAAAAGTAAATCTAGATATAAATTTTGTTGGCAAAGAGAGTCTTCTATTATGTTAATATGATTTGTAATTATTTTCCTATCATTTTCTATAATTGTTTTTATTTGATCTATGGTTCTACTAAATTGATCATTAACTTTAATTTGACTATTATGATTTTCTACTAATAAATGATTGTTTTCTTCTATTAATTGAAAATGTTTTACTATGTCTTGTCGGTCTTGTTCGTCCATTGTCCCAAATAACCAATTAGACATATATCCGACAGCATTTACTAATCCGCGTTTTAATCTCCTCTTAGGTATAATTGTTTTTAATTTACTCATAATTTCTGATATTTCTGTTTGTAATACCTCCTTCTGTTCTGGTTGTATTAAGTCTGTTTTATTTGAAATGTTTTGTAATAATTCCAAGATTTCGTTTGGATGAATAATATGTATTATAGTATCTGTTTGCGTAACTAATTCTTCATTATTTAGGTGGATTTTTGCAAACCCTGTATTTATGTTGTTTATTTCTAATAAGTTAGCGGTTACTTTTTGGACTGTTATTGTCAGTATCGTCAGTATGATCAGTATCTGAAAATTTTAATGGTCTTTTAATATTCGTTACATGTACTCTATCTAAATTTAATTTTTTATATTTAGGTTGCTCTTTGTGCCTGATTGCTTTATAGTTTTTAACAAAACCTGTCGACCTACTTTCGGTATAGTCTTCATGTTTTTTATTCAGTTTTTCTATTTTACTTTACATATTTTTCATGTTTCCTTAATTTTTTTGTAGTTTGAAATCCTATTCTGTACATTTGTTGGTACATTTTTTATGCTTGAATGGAATCTTTCATTATAATTCCTAACACCTCTTTGAATTATTTGCCTACATGATAAACTCTTTTCAGTCTCTTTTAAAATTCTAAATTTCTCACCCAGAGAATTATGAAAACGTTCAACACCCCCGTTTCCAGTATGACTATTTGGTTTAGTCAAGTGTAATGCTATATTTTCTTCCTGTAAGTAGTTCTTTATTTGCAGTGCATTAAATTCGTTATCCGTTATAATTTTATTAGGTTTACCCATCCTTGCAAAATGTTCTTCTAACGTTTCTACTATAGTTAATTGATTCCTATCCGATAAATAATATGCAGATCCAAATTTAGAGAACTTGTTGATTATTGTTAAATATGAGCATTTCATTATCACATAAGTATCAACGTGAATAATTTGATTTATATCACTAGGTGTTTCAGTTATACTATATTTAGGTCTAATAGATCTTCTATCATATTTGACCTGTTGACAGATTTCACATTGATTTATGACAATTTGAATTATCTCCAATAGTTTGGGATAATATGTTTTATATTTCAATTGATTATACGTTTCTTGGATACCCTAGTGTTAACTTTCTTAAACATGGTATAATGAAATTTGCTTAACTATTTCTATTTCAGTTCCTATTTCCTGTGCTCTATAGGAACATTTAATAAATTTAATACTTTTATCGTTTGAAAATAGCTCAATAATTTTATTTTGTACAATATTGTATTTATGATCTGATAACTCTGAGTATATACCGATTATGCCCTTTTTAATGTATCTTCTTAAAATATCATTTAAATTATCAAAGTCATATTCTGCTATGTAAATTATTCTTCTACCTAAGATATTTTCTATTTCTAACATTTTATTATTTGTAAGAATGATTTGTGTTTTACATATGTTGACTATTCCTTCTTTAATATTGATATGGTCTAGCAGTTCCTCTTCCGCGGAGTGTACTGTTGCCATCGTAACATCATCCTCGATATTTAGTATATTTATCGATTCTATCGATTCTTTCTCATTTTGTTCGTTAATTTTTTCGTTTCTATTTTCAATTCTGCTTAAAAAGTCAGCTACGCGGTTTTCTTTTCCTTTTAGATATTCTATTTCGAATTGGTATTCACCTAATTTTAGCAACCTCCTTTGGTGTCTAGGTGATAGATCTTTTCCTTTGTATTTTGCATGTAAATATTTAATAGGCTGATGGTCCGTTAATATTTTAAATTTGTTACCGTAAAGGTATGGTCGAAAGTAGTTCACCGACTACCTAATTGCGAGAAACTCTTTATCTGTTGCTGAGTAATTTCGTTCGTGTTTATTTAGAGTTCGCGACGCGAAACAAACTGGGTGTCCCTCTTGTGACAGGACTGCACCGATAGCATAATTTGATGCATCAGTTGTTAGGGTAAACGGTCTATTAAAGTTTGGGTATTTTATTACCGGATGGCTTATTATTACTGATTTTAACTTCTCGAATTCTGTAATATAGTTAGGATCATTTATGTTAATTTTAGTGTTTTTTCTTAAATATTTTGTTTTAGGTTGTGCGATTTTCGCGTAATCTTTCACAAATTTACGATAATAGCCAGTTAATCCTAGGAAACTTTTAATTTGTCTTTTCGTTTTAGGTAGTGGTAAGTCTTGAATAATTTTAATTTTATTTGGGTTAGGTTTTAGACCATCCTTTGTTAGGATATGTCCTAAAAATTCCGTTTCTCTTCTCATAAAGTTACATTTGTCTATTTGAATTTTTAGATTTTTGTCTTCCAAAATTTTAAAAATATTTTGTATTGCCCTAATATGCTCTTCGAGTGAGGTACTGAATATAAGTATATAGTCCACATACACTACACATACCCTGTTAATATAATCCCTTAGGATATTATTCATTAGGCGCTGAAACGTCGCTGGGGCGTTCTTAAGCCCAAACGGCATCCTATTGAATTCATACAAGCCATGTGGCGTCACAAATGCTGTCTTTTCTTTGTCTTCTTCTTTTATAGATATTTGATGATAACCCTTTGCCAAATCTAATGTTGTGAAATACTGAGCCTTACCTAATTTATCCAGTATTGAGTCAATATTTGGTAAAGGGAATTTATCGTCTACCGTCACTTCGTTTAATCTTCTATAATCTATTACAATCCTAAATTTTTGGTACTACTATTAAGGGACTAGAATATCGAGAGTTACTTTTTCTAATTATTCCTTGTGTTTCCATTTCTGCTATTTGTCTTCTTACCTCTTCTTCATGTTTTGGTGGATACCTATATAATTTCGAGTTAATAGCTTGATCAGTTGTTGTCACTATTTCATGTTTTACTTCTGTCGTATGTGTCAGTATATCCCCCTCTTTAAAAAATAATTTGGCAAACCTTTTAACTAATTTTTCTATTTCTGATCGTTCGTTCAAATTGAGATGATCCATTTGTAATAATTTCATTCTTGGATCTATTGCTTCTAACGTACAAATTTCTTTAAAATTATATGGAGAGTTTTCAAATTTTATCTCTTGTTCGTTAATATTTATAATTTGTTTCTCAAAATCTATTATTCCTCCTAAATTATTTAATAAATCAGAACCTATTATCATGTGATATTTTCTGTTCGGTAAATTTTTTACTTTCCACCTAGTTAATGCATTTGGTGGCATTTTAAATTCTATTGACGTTCTTGTATGAACTTCGAAATTAATACTATCCTTTTTATTGATAGTTGAATAATATACGGGTTCGATTTTAACTTTTTTAAATCCTTTTATTCTATCATTGATTATACTAAAGCTTGATCCTGAATCAATTAAGGCTAAAAATTTCCTATTTTCAATTGTGATTTTAATAATGGGTAACTCCGAGGCTAGTTTGTAAAAAAATCTAGATGGCTATCGGAAGTTTTATGGTCATTAGTTTTATTTATATTTAAATTATTTTTCCTAACTTGTATATTTTGGTCCTCTTCGGCATTAGTCGGTTCTTCCTCAGGATAACCTTGTTGCTAACGATTTTGGCCCGGATTTTTCCTACGATTGCCCGACCTTCGTTGGATGTTCTCGATTCCCATCGGATCCTTGTCTAGGGTAATCTTGTTGTTGGCGATTTTTGCCCGGATTGTTCCTAAAGTTTCCTGACCATTGGTGACCACGGCGGAATTGCCCAGAGTTATTATTATTACTTGAATATCTATTTTGCCCTATTCTGTTATTATCTAAGTAACTATTATATCGATTTTTTTTACTTTGATTAAAACCTTTTTGGTTATGACTCATTTTGTTGTATTCTTTTCTAATACATGAATCTTCGTACCTACGATGTCTCATTATAGCAATAATAGCTCCTAACTCTTTTTCATTATAAATTTTTTCTAACAAAATTCCCTGTGTCATTTCTTTTATAGTATTTATTAACAAACTATCAACGTTACTTAAATCTATATAATCTTGATCTTTGTAATACACTTGTATTTCGTCAAACTTATATTTAATGTTTTGTACAATAATAAATAATTCACTTACCGAATTTGCTTTTAAGTTTGATATCATTTTGTAGATTTCACAGGGTTCCACTTCTGGTTTGTATCTTAGTTTCAGGATTGTCTTGATTTCTTCCCAATTTGATGGATCCAGAATGTTTATTATGCAATTTTTAGTTTCGCCTTGGATTTTTTCGAAAAATATTGCCCTAGTTATGGCCTGTCCATGTTCGATGCTGTTTACTGTTGATAGTTGATACTCTACACTGCTGATGAAAGAGTTAATGCTGACATCTCCTTTACCGGTGAATGTAGACATGAATTTTATGTTACGGTGTATTGCCTCCATTGAAGTTTGATTTATTTGTACTGGGGCTGGAACTGCGACTGGAATTCTGTTTTGTGCTGCCTGAAGATTTCTAATTATCTCCAAGAGCTCTTGTATTTGTTGTTGTTCTAGTTGACGTTGTTGTGTTACTAGTTGGTCTTGATATTGTTGTTCCATATTGTCTTGTTCTTGTAAATCTCTATTTTTGTCGAATTTGTTCATAAGGCTGGATCCTTTGAGTTTTTGTGGTTTTTCTTAACTTGTTTCTACGAATTAATTTGTAAAATTCTATGTTGCCTTTTATGAAAAACACTTTTATTATTTTATTTTAACTAAAGCTTGTGTCTGCGAGTTAATTTTTCTCTTGTTTCCACTTGTAGTTAATGTTTATAGTTATTGAATTTATTTTGTTTATTTGGTTTATTAACGGAGTTAACAAAATTTTATAATTTTATTTTGTTATTGACCGATTTTATTATACGATTCGTATCACTAGATAACTCTTTGTATATTTTTCGTGCCTTAAGCAGACTCACTTAAAGAGTGAAGAGAAAGTCTTGTTTCACGAAAAATATTTAGATAGTTCTTAATTTGACTTATCCTACCGACTGCGCCAGTTTTATAGTTGAACTACGATATTCTTAAAAAAAATAAAAACTACCGTTTTTTAACTTTATTTATTATTTCTTACGAACTTTATTTTTATATTGAAATTTACGAGACAAATACAATATTTTATTAACACAAACAATTTAGTATGTTTTATTATACTTGACCATGTCATGTCTTGATTAACAATTTACAATTTAACAACTCATTTCTTATTCTAATTGTCGTCCTATTTATATTATAAATTATGTTAGTTCAGGTATTTTGGACGTGAGAAACTTATTATTAAAATTATTATACGAACGCATTATTTTGATTATACAACTTATTTTGAATATTACTTTTGTAATATGATCATTTTATAATAATTTTATAATAATTTAATTACAAAAACAAATTTAACTTTTTGGTGTAATTCGAGCAATAATATTTATTGTGGGAAACTGCATTTTAATTATTTCATAATCAATTTAATAAGAAGTAATTTTATTATTCCAGACAAAATATGATATTAACTTTATATAATTATTGGTTAATAATTTAAATGTAATTAGATTTATTCTGTTATTTCTGCGTCTGTTATTTTTGTGGGAGTGGAATTTATTTGGATAATAACAGGTATTGCTGACGTTGTTGTATTTTCAACAGGTGGATTATCAGATGAATACGTAACTCGTGTGCTACTTCACCATGTCCTTAATAACTACACCAAATTGCTATCGTAACCGTAATCGTATCGTAAATAAAAGTTTATAAGAAGGATATAACTCCAGTTTCTGTACTTATTAATAATAATAAACTAAATTAATAAAACACCAATAAGGGAAATAGAAAAAAAACCTCAACAGTTTTTAATTTTTCTTAATTTCTGAAAAGAAAAGAATGTACATAATTAAAAAAATAAAACGAAGGCAGAATGTAAACCAACGGTTTTTAAAGGCCCATATTTCTTCAATTTTAAGAGAACTCTCCTTAAATAAACCTAAACAAAATGTTGTCTTCACATAACCGTAAACTTAAATAGTAACTTTCAAAACATTGCATTATTTTGATACTGTTTTATAAAGGTAACAAAAGAGTCTTATCGAATGGCGTTTTTAAATTAAAACAAGGCAGAATGTAAACCAACAATTTTTAAAAGCGCACATTTCCAAAAGATAATACAAACTGTTTAGAATTATTGTGACTTGCACCCAAATTTGAAAATTTCATATAAGAAAAAATGTGAAAATAGGATTTTTTTACAATTTTGAGGAGCTGTAAGTTCGGAATCCTATATAGCTAAGAAAAATCGTTAACACACGTTAACATATATGATTAAGAATTTAATTTTTATGTCTTGCCAAAGATAAATTTGTACAGGTGTCTAAAAACAGCAAAATGTCAACTTTTGAGCTCTTGTTGAACCTCAACAGGGGTTGGTACAAAAAAAATTTCTGAAGAAACTTATACTAAATTCTAAAAGTTCTTTCTTGCCTCAAAATTTCAAGTTCTACAACAATTTTTTTATGAGACCTACACAACATGGTTAAATTATTTTTTCTCTATCTTTAACGGTGTAGAAATTTTGTACGTAAAATTAATAGACACGAACAGAGGTACAATAAAAAATGGCACAGGCACAGACGTAAAATTAATAGAGATAAATTAATAGACACAAACGGACAAACAAAGTAAAATTAATAGGCACATTTTTTTTTTTAAGTTTTTATAAATGTGCTAAAAATATCGATACTACTAATTTGTATCCAGCCCACCTTGGTTTGATAGAAATCTCCAAACTTTAAAAAAAAAAATAAAGCTAGGCGTATATTTCTTAAAAAGCAATTCGAAGTATAATTATAACTATTTTCGGGTTCTGTTTAATGAATTTAAATTATTGGCAAATAATCTTTATACAAATTATGTTCGCAACATCTTTTAGAATATTAAAGCCACTTCAAAATATTTATAAAAATTCTGTCAGTAGTGACTCTAAAACTATATGTGAATTTTTTTGTGAGTTTTTTTCTCTAGTTATAGTCTATTTTTAAAAAATTGCGCTGCCTCTTTGGCAGGTCCACTTTCCATCATATTTAAATGCTCATTAGCTACTGGAGTGTTCCCTCAATTTGGAAAAGCGCTCTTATTAGACCTATACATAAGAAAGATCATAAAAATGACATAACTAATTATCGCCCAATAGCAAAACTGTAATCGATTTCAAAACTCTTCGAATTAATTGTTTTCGATTCTATATATGATCACTGCGCTACCTTCCTGTCGCCATATCAACATCGCTTTGTGAAAAATAAGTCAACTGTTACTAATCTTGTTGAGGCTACATCAACTTTTTTTTTTAAAAATATGGAGGACGGCTTTCAAACTGATGTAATTTACACCGACTTCGTTAACCCTTTCGATCTTCTTCCTCACAATATTATTATTTTCAAATTGAGAAAATTGGAGTTTCCCTCTTATTTTATAAATTCGATTTACTCATATCATTCTGATCGCAGTTATTCAATTCTATTCCGATCTACAATTTCAACGTCATTTCTGACTCCTAGTGGTACTCATGGTAGTCATCTTGGTACATTACTGTTCATTATTTCGATTAATGACGTCACGCCTCTAATTTACAATACTTACATTAAAATTTAAGCCGATGACATGAAAATTGTAAAAAAAAAATTGAATAATTAGATGATTCGTTAACTTTACAGGGTGATTTAAATCGTTTTCATAATTGTACTTATGTATTACTTTTACCCGTCGTTTAAATCCATTATCATATACTTATTCCTTTAACAATCAAACTATTTTACCTGTAGTATTAATTAAATAGCTGGGAGTACTCTTTGATAGTAAACTATCATTTTAATCTCATTATACCTATATATTAAATAAAGCAAACTCTATGCTCGGTTTTATTAAGCGTTGGGTAAACGAATTTGAAGATCCTTATCTGTTTAATTCTCTTTATACCTGCCTGATAAGACCTAATTTGGAATACGCTAGTCAGATACGGATTCCATTTTATAGAGTTCATGTTAATAGGATAGACTCTGTCCAAAAGAAATTGCTTAGATTCGCTCTTCGTCATCTGGCTTGAAAAAATCCGTTAAATCTTCCGCCGTACGAGCATTAGTTAAATTTATTAAATCTTAATACCCTTGAAAATCGTCGCGTTATAGTATTCTTAACATAATTACTTAAACGCAATATTGTTTTTACTGAACTACTTGATTGTGTAAACTTTTGTCCAGTTTCTAGATTAAGGTCACATAACATGTTATATCCTCAACTTCACCGTACTAATTATGGCAAACATGAACCTATAAACCAAATGATGGTCTTATGCAAAAACATAGACACGGTATTAACCTTCAAGTTTGGGAATATCTTTAGTTATTCTTCTCTTTGTTTTTTCCTTTTTTTGTTTTGCTCTTACATTTTATTTAAATTTGTTTAATAATTTTATTTATTGTTAAACCTTTAATTATTATAATAATTAATATTTTTATTAAATATTTTGCTATAAAAAGTAATTTTTTTATTTAAGATTCTGAAATGTTTTTTTAAGTTCAAGTAAGTTAAATTCAAAAATGTATGTTTGTACTTTACTAAATGATAGCTTAATAAAACTATGTGTGATATTTAAAGTTATCATTATTAGAAAAATTATTCGTATTTTTCCAGATTTGTAATTTTTGCGAATTTTTGTACCTGTGGACAAGACATTTCATGTACCTGTGGACGTCCATAGGTACATGTATAGTTGAAAAATATGGAATGATAATAAAAATATTCCTGTTGATATTGATTACTTTTTTTTGTGATATAAGAATAATTTCGTTTTTAGTGCCACAAAGCAAAATTTAAAAGACGCGAGCTAAAATATGCCCGCAATCCCTCACATTAGCAGTTAAGGAAGTTATAAGTGGAACTAGTGTAAGAAAGGCTGCATAAATGTTTAAATTACCAAAATCGACGATTTTTAAATATGTTAAAATGAATTATCAAGACAATAATATGAATAATTTAACAATAAAACCGTTAACGATTGACGTCAGAAAAATCTTTTCAGAAGAGTAAGAAAGAAATTTATATCAGTATTTAAAAAAGACGGCATCTCTACATTTTGAATTAGACATAAGAACCACAAGAAAATTATCATATCAATATGCTAAAGCGGTTAAAAAAACCATTCCCGTTTTTTGGAACAAAAATGAAATTACTGGCAGAGAATGGTTAAATGGATTTCGTAAGAGATTCCCTTTTTTGTCTTTAAGAAAACCGGAACCTACTAGTTTAGGTAGAGCAACTAGTTTCAACAAAACAAACGTTATGAAGTTTTTGGAAAATCTAAAAAATATTTTATCGTGTTATAATATAGGGCCTGAAAATACCTATAAGCTCGATGAAATAGCTTTATCCACCGTTCACAAACCTATTAAGGTTCTGGCTCCAAAGTCAATAAGGCAACTTGGAAAAATGACATCAGGTGAAAGAGGAATTACAGTAACTATGATTGGTTGCATAAATGCCATAGGTAATGCAATACCACCTATGTTAATTTTTCCGAGAGTATTTTATAAAGAGCATATGTTAAAAGGAGCTCCTCCTGGTTCAGTTGGTTATGCTAATTTATCAGGATGATCAACAGAAGTACTGTTCCAAAAATATTTAGATCATTTCATATCTTATATAAAACCGAACAGAGAAAAACCAGCTTTAATTATCATGGATAATCATGAAACTCACATATCGATTGGCATAATAGACGAAGCAAGAAATAATGGTATAGTTCTTTTGACCCTCCATCCACACACAACTAATAAGCTACAACCATTGGATCGCACAGTATTTGATCCACTTAAGGTCTACTACAATAAAGCTTGCGATAAATGGATGCTTCGAAACCCTGGTAAACCAATAACAATATATGAGGTTTCACAATTTTTGGGCCAATCATATTTTCAGGGTTTTACAGCAAACAATATAGTAAAAGGCTTTAAAATGTCGAGTATTTACCCTTTTGATCATCCTCACATGTTACGGACCGTTCCCAACACCAGGATTATTATCTTTCGCCACAAAAACTTCAAAACTCAAACCAAGAAATACTAAAATTAAAAATTTTAAATAGGCAAATTTCAAAACAACCAATTAAGAAAGAAAAAGGAACCAAAAAAATGTTCGAAAAAGTTAAGAAAAATATGAACGACTTCTTGTAGGTCCGTGCAAGCTCACCCAAATTAACATCTAACATCAAAACTAATCAAAAAAGTAATATTATTAGTGATGAAACTTTTGTTAAGTGTCTTATTTGTAAAAAATATGAAAACAAGCTAAAAACTTTGATGTGTAATTTATACAATGAGCATTTTCATTTGAAGTGCATATCTGAATCGCACAGAGACAATATTCCCGACTCTGGCGACGAAAGTTGTTTAAATTGTTTAAATGTTATAAATTAAACGATGAAAGTGACGATGAAACTTACAACTCTGAAGAGTTATTGTTTATGGTACAAAATAAAAACAATAAGTAGTACTGTACAATTAATTATTATTACCTACTTTAAGAAACCATTTTGAATTACAATTTAAGAAAGTTTTATTGAAGTTACTTAAAATGAATTAAATTTTATAATTTTTCTTTGGTTTTTGTTTTAATTTATTTCACTAGAATTGCGTTATGTTTTTAATTAACTTTTTAGCACATTTCCAAAAAAATTTTTGAAAAAATGTGCTTATTAGTTTCACTCTGTCCGTCCGTCGGTCCGTCTGTTTACAAAACTTCTACACCGTTAAAGATAGAGAAAAACAATTTTAACCATGGGTAGGTCTCATAAAAAAAATAATTTTTGTGGAACAACTTTTTCATGTAGCCCCATCCATCACGGAGCTACAGCCCCTCAAACTTTGAAAAAGCCCTATGCATATATCTTATGTTCTGCTTAAGATTTTTTGAATCTGGAAACGTCATTCGACAGGTATTTTTCTTAATTTTGTAAATTAATATCAAAATTATACAATTTTTTTAAATTTAGTATTTAAATTTACCGTTATGTGACAACCAAATTTTGCATGATTTTTCTACTTTCATAACTCCGGCACGCTTTTAGATAGAGGCTTGAAATTTTGAGGCAAGAAAGAACTTTTAGAATTATTATAAGTTTGCTCAGAAAATTTTTTTGGACCACCGCCTGTTTATGAGCTATTAGGGCTCAAAAATTGAAAATTTGCTATTTTTAAACACGTGTAACTTAGGAAGCTGTACATATTTTACTTCTGCGAGATATGAAAATTAAAGCTACAATAATATATTTTTACGTGTGTTAAAGATTTATTTTAGTTGTATAGGGTTCCAAAGTTGCAGCTCTTTAAAGTTGCGAAAAAGCCCCATTTTCAGATGTATATATCTCAGGCTCTGCGTAATAGTTTTGCAATCTAAAACCGCCAGAAGATCGAAAATTTTATTATCTATATAAAACAATAGCAAAATTATGTAATATTTTGTAATTTACTATTTAAATTTACCGTTATGTGAAAACCACATTTTGTGTTTTCACGTTTTTTCTTATACCAAATTTTCAAATTTTTTAGCAAGTCACAATTTTAAACAGTTTGTTATGAGTTTTGGAAATATGCGCTTTTAAAAACATTTGGTTTACATTCTACCTTGTTTAATTTAGTAAAAGAAATTGCAATTGAAAAATGATGAATTTTTATTTAATGATATATCTGATTAAATCTATCCATAGGTATACACACTGTCCACAGATACAATTGTCTTGTCCATAGGTACATTGAACAATATGTACATGTCCTTAAATATCGTAATTTTATAAACTTTTTCATGTTTTATCTTCTTTTAATGATAGAAATTAAATTCAAATTACGTTTTATAAAAAATTAAATCAGCTTCAATTTGCTTTAAGCTGTTTTTAAAAATATAAATTTAAATCGTATTTATCAATAATTTTCTACAAAAAACCAGCAGTTGTCCATAGGTACATGACTTGCCCATTTATTTATAGACACATCCACTTAAACATTTATTTATACCTATATACTAACTAAAATTAATATCTTTAAACCAAAAAAAAATATATTTTGGTAATTTCAATAATAAACAAACTACGAAATAAAAAGTTTATTTTTTTTTTAAATATATGATTATTAACAAAAAGCTCGAATGTTTATAAATAAGATGGTTTACCTCAAGGATATATTAATTAAATAGTGAATGTTGCGTTCAATGACCTAGGTCACCTAATATAAAAATATAAACCAATTGTAACTGAATTGTGAAATAATAGAAACGATAATGTACAAGTTTTCAGATAATTATTTCATTCAACATTATAAATTATAATAATATAATATGTATTACAAGTATCCGCGATTTAATGCTCAATTTCCGATTAAATTGTTCCATTGTTATAACAGCTATTTCAATTTTCAAATTTTATTTTTACAAAATGTACTTTCATACACAATTTGTCTGTAACTCAAAAAACCTCATACAATTTTCAGTGTACATCATATACCTAATAAAAAGTTTATTTTTTTTTTAAATATATGATTATTAACAAAAAGCTCGAATGTTTATAAATAAGATGGTTTACCTCAAGGATATATTAATTAAATAGTGAATGTTGCGTTCAATGTGAAATTAAAATGAAAGCTGGAGGCAACAAACGCATAACTATAAACTTATATTTTTAAATTTTGCCTCCACCTTTTATATTAATTTCACAGACTTTAAAACTTATATATACTTATATTTATATATATATTTGACATATTGAAATAAACTTTTTCAAAGAAATCTCGATTGTAACAATATAGTTTAGAAAATTACAGAAAAATTTGCTATTAAAAATTTATTTTCTACTTTTTAGTTCAAAAAAGCTGTTTTTTTAAAATTTTTTTTTATTTATGTTATTTTATTCTTTTTAGTAACAACAAATATAAGTATTGAATTGGTATTTTTTTTTTCCTTTTTTAATTTTGAATTTTTACAGTTGCCCTCACAGTCAATAATTATATTATTACCTGTTATAATATAGAATATATTGAATTTTTTTATTATTAATTTATTGTGGCAAAATTTTTAAAAAATTAAGAAAACGTTGCATAGCTAAATTCAAAATTTAAATAAAAATATTGCAATTTTATAATGTTCTTTATTTCCACTTAAAAATGCGACCCTTTGAAAACTTTGATTTATATACTGCCTTGTTTTTTCTTCCTTTTATAGCATGACATTTTAATATTTCTTTTTTCTATCTGTTATATGTGTAAATATCAGATGTGCACATATACATAAGAAATAGCCTTTAAAAATATTTAAAAACAATCAAAGTAACATTTTTTGTTCTCTTTTTTTTCTATTCGTTTTTATTTTTCTTCCAGTATTACATTTTACTTTTTTTTTCTGTTATTTAGGTACGCTAAGAACTTATTTTTTTTTTTTAATATTAAATTTATGCATACAGTCTATTTAAAAAATAGAAATTATTAGCTATAGAACATTCTGAATTTTTTTTTTTTTTCGTTTATGTTTACCGTCCATTCATATAAATATAACTGTTGCCTACATATTAAAAAATAATAAATCGATAAATAAACTAAATAATAATAGTTGGGAATTTGGGAATTTGGTGTGACTGTGTTAGCAGATTTTTAATAGTACAGCACACATAAAAATATGCATACCATTTTTGTACATGTTTGTACCCACATACATATGTAGTAAAAAAATTTGGTTTTAAAAGTATGTAATTGAGAAAATATTAAATTGCTTACTTCTAAATGCTAATGTTTTTGAATTAAAAAAAAATTATTTTGCTTTTTCTAGACGATGTAGATATACATATATGTATGTATGTACATAACATATATTTTATGATTAATTCATAATTATCGTTATTGAAAAGAAAAATATTATTGTTATTTACTATTTTTAAAAAAGACTGGATTTCTTATTTTTAATATATTCTTTTTGTTGTTTAATGTTTTTACATAATTGGAAATATATTCTTAGTTTTTATACTTCAGAAAAAGGCATTAGTGGTGCAGATCATCATTCCCTAATAGATCTTAATTTAAGGGCAGCTCCCAATTTAGATATCAATGTTAGTGCCATAATATGCCATTTTAATATGTTAAGAGTTTCGAAAGAAAAGCCCTATTTTAATTATAATTAAGAAAGGAAAAACACATATCTATATAAATATTATAAATAAACACATTGCTTTTATAAATAAAAATGTATACTAAAAATCAATTGATTTGATGAAAAAAAACTTAAATTTAATACTTGCTATCTAAATTTTAAGTAAATGCATATTAAGTTTTACACTGTGTTCTCAAGTGCGACACATTAATTTGTTTACACATTCATGTCTTTCAAATTCATCGCTTTCAAACCAAAAATATTTTCGAAGCACATATTATTACATATTTTTAAGTATGTACCTATATGTATATGTACACATACAATGCAATGGGCTACATAAAAAACAATAGTCTTTTATAGAAAAAAAAAACATTTATGTTTAAGTATACGTATTGGTATTGGTGAGTTTAGTAAATTTAGTTAAAATGTTTTATTTGGGTTCTGTAATAATTCTGTTAAAAATTTTCCCAACCATCCTTTACCCAACCAAGTTAATAAAAAGCTGTTAATAATAAAAACAAAATAAAACAAAAAATAAGAATAGCCATAGACTATAGATAGAGTATATATACCTAACACTTTAGCTATATAAATGCATACATACATTTTTATATTATCATTGGGCCTTTCTACACGAGTAGTGTCCTCTTTCGTTTCGTGACTACTTTCCTCTTTTTTTTATTTCCACACTGTTCCTCTCGATAGTCGTTACTTTTATATGTGTGTGTAAATATTTCATTTTAAAACAAAATTTGTTGCGAGAGGTAGATAATAAATATAAAATAAAAGCACGCATAAAACAAATACATTTTTTTTTGTATTTAAGTAACATAAGATTTTTTTGCCTGTAATTTTTAAATAATATATATTATATATGTATGTACCTAGAAATAGAATAAACTGTACTGTGCACATAATTTCTTTTTGTCAATAGAATATATTTTAATAATTTCAAGTGAAAGATCGAAAATCACTTTACTTTTTTAAAAATTTGCTGCGACCGTTTCAAAAACATTTTTCTTTAATTTTCCAAACGAGAATGAAACGTATGTACACATAAAATTTTTTTGACCCTCATAAAAATTTTTATTTGAGTTTTTGTTTGTGTTAGTGGACTAAATTTTTAAACTCTAAAATTTTGGTTTAAAAAATTACTCCTAAAAATCCCCACCACAAATTTAGTTTATAGACAAGAGGGTATGAAACGAAGGTAAAAGTAAAAAATGACGAAAGAGGACACTACCCGTGTGGAAAGGCCCATTCATATTCAAATTTCAAACTATATATACATATATAGCTATATATATTTTTTTTCTTTAATTATTTAAATATACATACATATGTATGTATGTTTGTACATATAACAAATTTTTATATAACAATATGTATAGCATAAGAGCTTAATAGAAGTAAAAATTACTTTTTGTAGGACCCCAGCCTTAGCTGTTTGGTCTCATGATTTTAAACTAATAAATATATATACCAAATTATATAAATATACATACAGGTAGGTATATAATAAAGATGTGCATGGATACATTTGTTTTTTCTCTCTATTGCTATACTCGCTATACTATACAATTAATTCACTACACTCAATCAAGAAAGAGTACAGTAAAAGCTATACTCTATTGTAAACAAATATATATTCAACTCATTTGTTTGTATCAAATTCAAATGCTTATTAAATTTGATCTCGTAAAAGATTTGATGTTTTGAAAATAAAAAACGAGTAAGTACTCGAAATATGATCAATATACACTGAATATAGCAGGTACTCAAATGAAATATTATACAGAGCTTAGAATATTATATTAGAGAATTTATATTAAAACGAGGAAGAATACAGTTGCCTTTGTCAACTTTTAGATACCCGTACGAACCGTTAGTATGTTAACAGCCTGTCACTCTGATCACAATATTATTTTTTTAATATTTTAGTATTTTAAAATAATTTGGGTGAATTTTATAATTTCTAGAAGTATGGGTTGTACATATATTCAAACTATATGTTTATATGTACATTCTTCGAAAGCAGATTTTAACCTTTCACATAACGATTATCAATCCAAAACTTTTTCAAATATTCTATAGTACCATTTAATACTAAGCGGTAAATGTATATTAAATTTACTTAGTACAAAATAGTAAATATAATTTTAAATATTATATTATATTTAAATATTCCATTGACAGAATAATTTCTTATAAGTACAATAAAATACACATATGTATGTAAATACGGCGCTATATAATATACATATATACTCTTATCATTCATTCACTAGTGACATATACGATATGTAAATAAACATGATATTATATAAGTATGTATGGATATCAATATCATATAAATAAAAATTCTTCAAACAACCGTTATGTTGTATATTTATTTACATTTTTATGTACTACGCATTATATCCTCAACAATTTTAAATTATCGAATAAAACAAATGCAAAAAATTTGTTGAAGAAATTTGTTAGAAAATTTGAAAAAATCAAGTAACACTTTCGTCAATTATAAAGTAACCCTATATTATTAAAAAAAGTTGTTAACAGAAATAAGAGTATGATGTTGAAGCTTTAACTTTTGTGTATTACTTCAAAAAATTCTAACAGGTGTTCAAGTTACAGGTGTTTAAAAATAAAAATTTTTCAGTTTTTGACCCCTTACAGCTCCTAAACGGGGAGTGATACAAAAAAAATTTCTGAAATGACTCATACTTATTTTCAAAGATCTAACTTCTGTCAAAATTTCACCGTTGAACCGTTTGAACCGTTTAGAAGATAGAAGGGTTAAAGAATTTTGTAAAATTTTAGTTTTGCATAATGGTAAATTAAGACACCGTATGCCACAAATATATATTTATTGTATATATAATTTTAAAGCTAATAAAAGTAGTAATCGTTTGGCGTTTTCCAAATGAAGATATACCTTATACAACTTGTGCTATAATAATTTAAATATAGAGCTTTTTTGAACCTTTGGGGAGCTGTAGCTCCGTAACGGGTGGGGGTACAAAAAAAAGTTATTAAAAATAAAATTAATATTTTTGTGAGATCTATCAGTAGTTAAAATTTCATAGCTCTATTGCAAAAAAAATGTGGGGATCTAAAAGTTAGGTGTTCGAGAGCTACCCTAAGGCTTGGTCCAAACTCAACCAAAAAAAATAGGGAACCTACAAATTACTCCCAAAATATTTTGTGCAAATTTCAAGATTCTAGCTTTCTTAGTTTTTGAGTTAGCGTGCTGACGGACGGACGGACGGACGGACGGACATTGCTTAAAAGTCTTAGAATTTTTTTTTGATCCGATCCATACCTCTGAAGGTATATCTAGCTCGCTTATTTCGAGGTGTTACAAATGGAGGAGTAATTTTATTATACCCGATCCTATCGTACGGGTATAAATATTATATATAATATTATATGTATTATGTTTTTGTTTATGGATCTAAATCTACTATATACGAAAAAACGTTCAGCTAAAATTATTTACAAAAGAGGTTTGATTATACCCGTACGAACGGTCTATCTTCTAAACGGTTTAAGTTGGAAACTTGAAATTTTGACAGAAGTTAGATCTTTGAAAATAAGTATGAGTCATTTCAGAAATTTGATTGACCTTAAAAAATTAAAACTAGATAAATATATAGGTAATAAAATACTTTGTTATTATAAATTTGCTCATTATCACCAATAATGGTTTTACCAAAAAAGGGAATATTTAAGATTTAAAAGACAAAAACAGAAAACAACAATATCAAAAATAAAATATAAAACAATTTTTATCTCCAAATATTATTCTTTTTAATTTTTACTTTTTCTTAATTTATCTTCTATTAATTACTTGTAAGGAATTTATTATATATGGAATGTATGTAAAGTATTATTTTCAATCCGTGGTATAATATATACATACTTATATTATTATTATCACGTTACCCATTACTCCACATATACAAAGAAAAAAACTATTCAGTGTATAAATAAAATGAATCAAATGGTTTTGTTTTGAATGCAATTTGCTAATGAGTACACTATATTCTATGTTTTGATTTTATTGCTCTTGAACAAATGAGTACCCAAAATTTTCTCTCGCATATTTACTCAATTTGAAAACTTCAAAATGAGTATACACAACATTTGTTCAAATATGAATGTTTTGAAAGCTATTTCAAATGCATTTGTGCACATAGTATATATTAAGGGTATTCACGAGTTGGTACAAAAGTGCAAATTTTTTTTGCACCGTAGCATATATTTGCACCAACTCGTGAACAACCCTAGCATGAATTTTTATTGAACTGTGAAATATCGTTGATGTGCTTGTTTTGTTTACATAAAAATTTAATATGCTTACCAAAAATTTCAGATATTTGTATATCTTCATATGCTTGACTTAATAAATAATCAGAAATTATTTTTTTCCACTTTTTTTAGGCATTTTTTAAATTTTTATTTAATATAGCGCTTCAAAAAATATATAAACAAACTTTGCAATGGTCTTGCACAAATATGCAATAGGGTTTAGGTCTTGCATAGTCTTGCGAAATTTTTCACTTTTTTATACATGAAAACAACAACAAATTGTGCACTTTAACTGTCAAAAAATTGAAATATGCTACGGTGCAAAATTTTGCACTTGTGCAAGACCACTTTGCCCCAACTCGTGAATACCCTTAATACTTAATTGTACAATAAATAATTTTTATTAAATTCAGTTAGACGCTAATTCAAAAATTTAGAAAGAGAAAAATAAAATTACAAAAAATTTCAAAAATTCAAGAATAAAAATTAAAAACTATATTCTAAAATGAAAAAACGAGCCAGAATACAGTTGCCTTTGTCAACTCTTAGATATTCGTACGAACCCATTAGTATGTTCATAGTTTGTCACTCTGCTTATAATATTATATTTTTAATTTTTCTGTATTTTAAAATAATTTGAGTGAAGTTTATAATTTCTACAACTATGATTTGTACATATGGATGTATGTATATTCAAACTACCTACATATGTACATATATGTTTGAACATTGTTCAAAAGCAGATTCTAACCTTCCATCTAATGATTATCAATTCAAAACTTTTCCAAATATGCTATTCCCATTTGTTACTGAGCGGTAAATTTACATATTATATTAATTTATACTAAACTAACTACAAAATACCAAATATACATACATACATATATTAGTATGCATATGCATATGCATTCATTTATATATACATACTTTATTTTATATATCGCCATACATTGCAATATTTCTTTAAAAATATTTCATTCATAGAATAATTTCTTATAACTACAATAAAACACGTATAAATACGCCGCTATACACATACATATACATATGTATATACGGGCTTATCTATATTTTCTTTTTTTTTTTACGAGGGACGGTGGATAACATCAAAAGTCACTCAAAAGAACTGCACGAGGTTCCTCTGAGTAGTGTTGGACTCTAACCAACCAAAACCACCCCCTTTAAAACCAAACTATAGGATTGGACCTTTAATACATAATCATATAATGTACAGCTTGGTTTTGGGGAAAAGGATGGGGGAAGGATTACTTGGGTGTTTGAATATAGGAAAATTGGGATTATGGAGGATGAAGGAAAAAATTTGGATAGTTATTTTGAAGAAGGATGTTAGTGTGCTTCTTGAATTTCGATATATCGTACACAAATGAATTATCAACTTTTGGGAACACATGTGCGGGTAGAAGGTTCTATAAACGCGACGTGCGCATGACAAACGAATTTCCGAATGCTGTATTGCGCCATCTTGCCAGTTCGACAGTGTATGGGTGGGCATCTGTTGCACTCCTCGTTTCACGTTGGAAAACTTTGAGTGGAGGCATCAATTGTTTTATTTCTTTAGAACAGGTGTTCACGCCTACAAGGTATCTATAAAAGAGGGTCAATGATCCAACAGTACGGCGATGGCAAAGTGGAGTGAGTGTTGGGGTGACACTGGGGTCGCCAATAAGGCGAATAGCTCTGTTTTGCACTTTGTCGAGATAACCCAGCGCTGTTTGGGGTGCTCCAGCCCAAATATGTGCGTTATACTCCATTTTCGGCCTAATGTACATTTTATAGATGTTGAGAAGATCGGAAGGAGAAAAGTAAGGTTTACAGCGATACAAGAAACCTAGACATTTAGCAGCATTTTTAGCTATACCAAAAATATGATTTGACCAAAATATGATGACCAAAATATGATATGTACTCTTATTATTACATCATTCATTCATCAGTGACATATACCATATGTAAATAAACATGATATTATATAAGTATGTATATCAATATCATATAAATAAAAAATTTTCAAGCAACCGTTATGTTGTATATTTATTTACACTTTTTTGTACTACGCATTATATCCTCAACAATTTAAAATTATCGAGTAAAACAAAAATTCAAAAAAACCGTTAAAGAAATTTGTTAGAAAATTTGCAAAAAATCAAGTCACACTTTTGTCAATTTTGAAGGTAACGCTATGTTATTAAGAAAAGTTGCTAACAGAAATAAAAGTATAATGTTGCAGCTTTAATTTATATGTGTTATTTCAAAAAAATTTTAACAGGTATTCTAATTACAGGTGTTTAAAAATTTAATTTAAGGAATTTTCGGTTTTTAACCCATTACAACTCCTAAACGGGGGGATACAAAAATATTTTATGAAGTGACTCATATTTTCAAAGATATACCTGCTCTCAAAATTTAAAATTTCTGCCTTAAACCGTTTGGAAGAAGAAGGAATCCAGAATTTTGAGTTTCGCATAACGGTAAATTAAGACACCGTATGCCACCACAAGTACATACATATATATTTATTGTATATATATTTTTAAAGCTAATAAAAGCAGTAATCGTTTGGCGTTTTCAAATTGAAGATATACATATATATGTACCTTATACAACTTGTGTTATAACAATTTAAATATAGAGCTTTTGCGAACGGATGGGGCTACAGAAAAAGGTTGTAAATAATAAAATTAATATTTTTATGATATCTATCAGCAGTTAAAATTTCATGGCTCTATTTAATCTCTATGTGGGAATCTGGAAGTTAGGTGTTCGAAAGCTACCCGAAGTTTTGGTCGGATCTTAACCAAAATACGGAACCTACAAATTGTTGTAAGAATACTTTGTGTTAATTTCAAGACTCTAGCTTTCTTAGATTTTGAATTATCTTGCCGATGGACAACGGACGGACAGACGGACAAAGCTTAATCGATTTAGAATTTGATTCTAATCCAATCCTTATCGTACGGGTATAAAAAGAAAAAAATCGAAAAGAACAATAAAATCAAGACAAAAACAAAAATATATAAAAATAAATTTAGAAGAAAAAAATAAAATACTTAATACTAAATTGTACTTTTCTGAATTACTTATTCAAAATAACGAGAAAGAATACAGTTGCCTTTGTCAACTCTTAGATACCCGTACGAACCGTTAGTATGTTCACAGCCTGTCACTCTGCTTACAATATAATTTTTTTAATATTTTAGTATTTTAAAATAATTTGGGTGAATTGCATAATTTCTAGAACTATGGGTTGTACACATATTCAAACTATATGTTTATACATTCTTCAAAAGCAGACTCTAACCTTCCACATAACGATTATCAATCCAAAACTTTTTCAAATATTCTATACTACCATTTAATACTAAGCGGTAAATGTATATTAAATTTACTTAATACAAAATAGTAAATATAATTTTAAATATCATATTATATTAACGCGCACATAGTATATTTATATTGTTATAAGTATATCGCCATACATTGCAATATTTCTTTAAAAATATTTCCATTCATAGAATAATTTCTATAAGTACAATAAAATACATACATATATGTAAATAAATACGGTGCTATATAATATACATCTGTACTCTTATCATTCATCCATCAGTGACATATACGATATGTAAATAAACATGATATTATATAAGTATGTATGTATATCAATATCATATAAATAAAAATTCTTCAAGCAACTGTTATGTTGTTTATTTATTTACATTTTTTTGCACTACGCATTATATCCTCAACAATTTCAAATTATCGAGTAAAAAAAAATGCAAAAAATTCGTTAAAGAAATTTGTTAGAAAATTTGAAAAAATCAAGTAAAACTTTCGACAATTATAAAGTAATCCTATATTATTAAAAAAAGTTGTTAACAGAAATAAGAGTATAATGTTGAAGCTTTAATTTTTATGTATTACTTCAAAAAAATTTTAACAGGTGTTCAAATTACAGGTGTTTAAAAATAAGAAATTTTCAGTTTTTGACCCCTTAAAGCTCCTAAACCGGAGGTGATACAAAAAAAATTTCTGAAATGACTCATACTTATTTTAAAAGATCTAACTTCTGTCAAAATTTCAAGTTTTCAACTTTAATCGTTTAGAAGATAGGAAGGTTACAGGATTTTGCAATAATTCAGTTTCGCATAACGGTAAATTAAGACACCGTATAGCACAAGTATATATTTATTAAATACATATTTCTAAAGCTTATAATAGCACCTATCGTTTGGAATTTTCTAATTGAAGATATACCTTATAGAGCTTGTGTTATAACAATTTAAATGTAGAGATTATTCGAACTTTGGAGGGCTGTAGCTCCTTAACGGGTGGGGCTACAGAAAAATTTATGTTAACGTAAAATTAATATTTTTATGATATCTATCGGTAGTTAAAATTTCATGGCTCTATTTCAAAAAAATTATGGAGATCTAAAAGTTAGTTGTTCGGGAGCTACCCGAAGTTTTGGTCGGAACTCAACCAAAAAAAAAATAGGGAACCTACAAGTTGCACCCAGAATATTTTGTGTACATTTCAAGATTCTAGCTTTCTTAGTTTTTGAGTTAACGTGCTGACGGGCGGACGGGCATGGCTTAATCGACTCAGAATTTGATTCTGATCCGATTCATACCTTTGAAGGTATATCTAGCTCGATTATTTCGAGGTGTTACAAACGGAGGAGTAATTTTATTATACCCGATACTTATCGTACGGGTATAAAAATCCTTATTTCTTTTTTAAACTTTGCAATATTTTCAATACATTTCAACTCATTTTGTAATTTATTGTAAGATTTTAAACAAATGTATAAACAATTGCTCTTTTGTTTATTAGGCTTAAACAATTGTAGGTAAAAGTTGGACTTATTCCTAGTGTTGTGATTGTGCATGTCAATTGTCAATTGATTTATTTAATATAAAATTATGTTTTATTTCATTATTAATAATTTTGTATGCTGTTATATATAGTTCCTTTTTAGAAATATTTGATAGGCTTAGATATTGATTTGAATATAGAGTGTTTGTTGGTTAAACGTTAAAAGTGATAGAGTGTTTGTCGGAAATGTTGTGGGTTATCTTAATTGCTCGTTTGTGCAAGAAGTCTAATCTATTCATAATAACTTGGGAGGCTCTACTCCAAATAGGATTAAGATAAATGATGTTCGACATGATGTAAGAAAAAATAATATAAAGAACTTCTTTAGAAAAGAATTTTCTCATCCGTCGCAATATACTTATATAAGGACTAACTTTTTTGCAGATATGGTTGACAGGACAATGCCAGTTATATTTGATATCTAAAATTAGTCCTAAGTAGTTATATGTTTTTGTCACCTCTAAGACATGATTTTGATAAGGAACGACAAAGTCCCTGAACACTTAATTCTCAAATAGCAAGATTTTAGTTTTTTCTATATTTAATAAAAGTCTATGCTTACTAAGCCATTTTTCAACAAGTTCAAGATCATGTATAATTGGATTCTTTAAACATTCTTCGCTAACTTCACCATATTTAATTACCGCATCGTCAGCGTAGAATTGAATAGAGCCGTTTAATTTTAATCGAGATATGTCATCAGCATAAAGTTTAAAAAGTAATGGACCTAAAATTGAACCCTGTGGAATTCACTATAGTTATAGTTTCTCACTATAGTACTATTACTGAGTTTTCCATTAATTCGAACCCTCTGTCGTCTCTTGTTCAGATAAGAATGGAAAAAGTTTACCTGGTTTTCATTAAAATTCATGTGGAGCTTATGCAGCAGTACTCTATGATCAACACAATCGAAGGCTTTGACAAACTTAATAATTGTATTGCTAAGATTAATGATTATCTGGAGGCTGTCTTATTTTCTAAATCTAATGGGCTACGGTTAAACGCATCCAAATCCAATGACATGATAATATATTCGCGGAATATTGACACTGTTGCGTTGCTTGTTATTAAAAATAGCTCAACAATCACGTATGTAAGCTCTGCAAAAAAATCTATGCATGATGATTCTTTTACAATTTATTTAACAAGCTAGTCTTTCGAATATCATTAAGAAAAATAAACCTGGTCACAGCTCGTCATCAGAGTCGCAGTAGACATTTGTCTTTTTTCGTGAAAATTAAAGAATAAAGAATTCTCTCACGAAATCAAATCAACATGTTAACAATTAAAAAAATTCTGTAAGCCCTGAAACCATAGTTTCATTCTTAAAATATTTATTTAATTTTTTTATTTTCTTTGTAATATTTAATTTTGTTTTTATTTTTATACCCGTATGAACTATGTTCAAGGGTATAATAAATTTGCCATTACGTTTGTGACACCTTAAAGGAGTCGAGCTAGATATAGTATCAAAGGTATGGATCGGCTCAGAATCGAATTCTGAGTCGATTAAGCCATGTACGTCCGTCCGCACGATAACTCAAAAAATAAAGGAGCTAGGAGGCTGAAATTTTTTTTACGGCACTTTTGCAAAATTGTTAGTTTTGCTATTTAAATCCAACATTTTCGGTCGGCGGGTTCGAGTAGCTGCCATACAACTTCTATCTTTATATAGAAATAACTCAGTATCTATTCAAGCTAGGTTTCTGAAATTTTGCAAATGATGATCAAGTTTTATGGCAACAACTTCTGTAAAATTTGGTTGTGGTGGTGCGGCGGGTTCGGGTAGCTGCCATACAACTTCTCCGTTTAAATGAGAATAACTCAGTGTCTATTGAAGCTAGCAACCTGATATTTAGTAACAAGATGTCGAGTTACAGGCCAACAACTTTTGTAAAATTTGGTTGGTCTAGAGCAGCCGGTTCAGGCTTCTTGCACCTCTTCGAACTTAATAAAGCTAGGCGTCTGAAATATTGCAAATGATGATCAAATTTTATGGCAACCACTTTTGCAAAATTTGGTTGTGGTGGTGCGACGGGTTCGGGTAGCTGCCATACAACTTATCCGTTTAAATGAGAATAACTCAGTGTCTATTGAAGTTAGGAACCTGAAATTTAGTAAAGAGGTGTCGAGTTATAGGCCAACAACTTTTGTAAAATTTGGTTGGTCTAGAGCAGCCAGTTCAGGCTTCTTGCACCTCTTGGAACTTAATGAAGCTAGGCATCTGAAATCTTGCAAATGATGATCAAGTTTTATGGCAACCACTTTTGCAAAATTTGGTTGTGGTGGTGCGACGGGTTCGGGTAGCTGCCATACAACTTATCCGTTTAAATGAGAATAACTCAGTGTCTATTGAAGCTAGGAACCTGAAATTTAGTAAAGAGGTGTCGAG
This sequence comes from Poecilobothrus nobilitatus, assembly GCA_947095535.1. Lineage (NCBI taxonomy): Eukaryota > Metazoa > Arthropoda > Insecta > Diptera > Dolichopodidae > Poecilobothrus > Poecilobothrus nobilitatus. The sequence continues at coordinate 131,479,748 of OX352773.1, forward strand.
TTATAGGCCAACAACTTTTGTAAAATTTGGTTGGTCTAGACCAGCCGGTTCAGGCTTCTTGCACCTCTTGGAACTTAATGAAGCTAGGCGCAATAGATTCAGGTAGCTGTCATACAACTCCACAATTTACATAAATATATCTCTGTAGTTCGGTACTAAAACATCTGAATGTTTTTAAAAGATGATCAAGTTTTATAGAAACAGGATATATTACGTTCATACGGGTATCCCAGAGTTGACACAGTCTACTCTACTGCACTCTTCCTCGTTTTTTTCTATTTTTATTGTATTTTGTTTTGTTTATTTTTTTTTTTATTTTTTATTTTTTTTTAATTTTTAATTTGTTTTTCTTTTTTTGTTCTACATTAATTTTTGTATTTGCACACATTGAAAAGACGTTTCGTCTTACGTGTAAATAAATAAATAATAAATAAATTTAAAAATATAGTCGTCCTGCAAAAAAAGATACAAATTGCAAAAACAATTTTTTGGCAGACTATCGCCCGAAATGGCATTGTTACCAAATAAATTTATTGAACTCCTCTGCCGAGAAGTAACATTTGTAAAAATTTTAAACTCAATCGGCCAAGTCGTTGAGACAGCACAACAAAACTGGGAAGAATACAGTTGCCTTTGTCAACTCTTAGATACCCGTACGAACCGTTAGTATGTTCACAGCCTGTCACTCTGCTCACAATATTATTTTTTTAATATTTTAGTATTTTAAAATAATTTGGGTGAATTTTATAATTTCTGGAACTATGGGTTGTACATATATTCATTCAAACTACATGTTTATATGTACAATCTTCAAAAGCAAATTCTAACTTTCCACATAACGATTATCAATCCAAAACTTTTTCAAATATTCTATAGTACCATTTAATACTAAGCGGTAAATGTATATTAAATTTACTTAGTACAAAATAGTAAATATAATTTTAAATATTATATTATATTTAAATATTCCATTGACAGAATAATTTCTTATAAGTACAATAAAATACATATATGTATGTAAATACGGCGCTATATAATATACATCTATACTCTTATCATTCATTCACTAGTGACATATACGATATGTATATAAACATGATATTATATAAGTATGTCATATACATATCATACATATCATATAAATAAAAATTCTTCAAGCAACCGTTATGTTGTTTATTTATTTACATTTTTATGTATTACGCATTATATCCTCAACAATTTCAAATTATCGAGTAAAACAAAATGCAAAAAATTCGTTAAAGAAATTTGTTAGAAAATTTGAAAAAATCAAGTAACACTTTCGTCAATTATAAAGTAACCCTATATTATTAAAAAAAGTTATTAACAGAAATAAGAGTATAATATTGAAGCTTTAAGTTTTGTGTATTACTTCAAAAAAATTTTAACAGGTGTTCAAGTTACAGGTGTTTAAAAATAGGAAATTTTCAGTTTTTGACCCCTTACAGCTCCTAAACAAAAAAAATTTCTGAAATGACTCATACTTATTTTCAAAGATCTAACTTCTGTCAAAATTTCAAGTTTCCAACTTAAACCGTTTAGAAGATAGAAGGGTTGAAGGATTTTGCAAAATTTGAGTTTCACATAACGGTAAATTAAGACACCGTATGCCACAAATATATATTTATTGTATATATACTTTTAAAGCTAATAAAAGTAGTAATTGTTTGTCGTTCTCAAAATGAAGATATACCTTATACAACTTGTGCTATAACAATTTAAATATAGAGCTTTTTTGAACCTTTGGGGAGCTGTAGCTCCGTAACGGGTGGGGCTACAAAAAAAAGTTATTAAAAATAAAATTAATATTTTTGTGAGATCTATCAGTAGTTAAAACTTCATAGCTCTATTGCAAAAAAAAATGTGGGGATCTAAAAGTTAGGTGTTCGAGAGCTACCCTAAGGCTTGGTCCAAACTCAACCAAAAAAAATAGGGAATCTACAAATTACTCCCAGAATATTTTGTGTAAATTTCAAGATTCTAGCTTTCTTAGTTTTTGAGTTAGCGTGCTGACGGACGGACGGACGGACATGGCTCAAAAGTCTTAGAATTTTTTTCTGATCTGATCCATACCTTTGAAGGTATATCTAGCTCGCTTATTTCGAGGTGTTACAAACGGAGGAGTAATTTTATTATACCCGATCCTATCGTACGGGTATAAAAATGAAAAACCATTAGCAAGCTCTGGCGCGGAACGATTTTAAGGGCCAGAATACCACATAGCAATAATAAAAATAATTTTCGGGTTCCATGTAAGGTTCGTGTTAAATTTGATTACAATCGGATCGGTGGTTTTAACGTGAATTCTAAGTAAACAAAGAAATTCAGTTTCTAGTTTATTAAAAGAAGAAGAAGTTCACAACTAACAAAGAGGCATAAAGCGAATTTTAACACAACAATAGAATATAATGATCAACTAATAATATTATTAATTTTTTGGCCTAATGACTTCAAATTTTGTATTAGTTTTTCATGCTAAACGAATGACTGATTGACTTCAAACTTTGTGCATTTGTGGCTGTACGCAAAATGAATTTGTAGATTATAGCCAATGCATTTATAGGCAAATTGGACGAATGACTTCAAATTTTGAATAAATATTACTCTTTCTGTATATTGACAGTGGAATTGACAGTAACACTAATAATAAATTTAGAGTTCGTTATCCAGTTTCGGTACGACAATTTGTCAACAAATTTTGCACAAGTCGTCTTTGACTTAAAAGGAAAGGTCAAAAAATTTTTTTATGGAATTCTGTTGTCTGTTGTAGCACAAAATCTTTTTACAAAATTGTTGCTCTTTAATATAACTAATAAAAACACAAGTTGTGACAAGGTGATAGCGAAAAGTTGTATTATATGCCTACTTTTAATTTAAAAATTTATTCTAAAATTACACATAGCCTTATGAATAAATATAGTACAATAAATATCTAATATAGACCAATTACAAATCCTAAAATAATGCAAAAAACTACCAGTTCTGAAAAATTAAATTTTTTCATTCATAAATATGCTTCTTCTGCAAAGATGGTTTCCAACTACTTTTATAAAAAGCTCAAAGGAACTTTTTCACTAAAAAGAACTATTTCTTCTCATTATTTTTTTAGAGTTTAATAGCTGCAATATGAAATGCTAGTTTTTAGCGTTTTGTTGACTGAAATATATTTCAAATTCCGAGTTTAAACCTGAAATTTTAATAAAAAAAATAAAATAAAAATAAAAAAAATTAAAAACTTGAAAAAGACGCTTGCAACGCCCAGTATTTTCTAGTATTTTTCTATTTTATAAAAAATTAATAGAAAATTAATTAAAAATTAACCCACACTCCCTCGGTATTTAAAGCGTATTTTATACGCTCTAACCCACTAGACCACCGAGGCCCCAGAAGTTTGTATTTTTTTTTTTTAAATTTACTAATTAAAAGTTCACAATCTCTTGAATATACAATAAAGGTTTCGTGACTTTAATTTCCCTATCGTTGTTGTCTTCCAAATCGTGTCGTCGACACGTAAGATGTCGTCTTTAAAATCCACATTCCCAAAATCTAAATAAAATTGTTTTGTATTTAAAATCAGATATCAGACTTAACAAATTCTAAATGTCCTTAAAGGTCATTTAGCGTAAACAAGTTTAAATTTTTTTTATAAACGTTAATATTACACTGACATACATATCGTGACACTATTTTTAAAATTGAAAGTAACGACAAGAACAACTATGTATACACTTATATTAGTACTAGTATAAGCGCATGGAAATTTTTATTTTACAAAGGTGAAAACTTATTACGATATAAACCAAAAAAAAAACCAAAAATTAAAATATTAATGGCAAGATTAAAATTAAATAATGTTTTAGCACTTATAAAAAGAAAAACAGTAAAGTTGGAAGACAGCAATTTCGAAGCTTTTCCAAGAACAAAAAGAAAACAAAAGAGAAATGAATATGAGTAAAGACTCGTTTTTTAACGAATGTTGTAAAAGAATGTTGTCTTATTTAATCGTTATCTCCCACGGGCCATAAATTAACATTTTCTTTTTTAATTTGAGGTCTTCTTCAAATAGTTAAATTTTTTTTTTTTGTTTTTTTATAATACATACATTGAAAAAATACCATTAAAATTCATTGCAACTAGTATTAGTTGTGCTGAGAAATAAGTTGAGTATCTTGACTTCTGTCTTCTTGTACTTTAGCTTTACCTCGAATTGTAATTTGTGATATGTAACGGAATCTTAAGGTCAATCAGATGTTTTTATTTATGCTTTTTTTTTCAAAACATTTTTTAAAGTAAAAAAATGTTTTGTTTTTTTTTTAATTTTTAAGAACAGGTTTTCAATTCATACAAAGATACAAATATATGTATGTACAATTAGGGCAGTAAATTATTGTATGATTAAAAAGACATTTTGAATACCTTCAAGGGATATTTAAATTGTGGTGTGGTGTTTAATGTGGAAGATTTTTATTTTTTTTTATTTCTCGGCTTATAAGGATAAAAGTGATAAAGAGAATTTGTAAATTTTTTAGATGATGTAAAAAACTTTATTTCAGAAAATCGATTACATTTTGTATGATTCTTAAAATTGCAATTGAAATGCGAAAATATTTATATAGTTTTTATAATAAGTTTATTATACAGAAGGTGAAATAAAAACTTTTTTTTTATTTTCTTCTTTTGTTAAAAGAATGTTGTCACAAATGTTGTTTTGGCGCCCGAATATTTTTACCATAAAAAATAAAAGGTAAAAATTATAATTTTTAAATATTGTATACACGAAAAAATATTTTTTCATTATTCACAAATGGACAAATGATTTTAATAAAATTTTATTATATGGAAAAAATATTGTTACCTACTTTGATTAACTTTTTAATTAATTATATTCATGACTCACAATTTAATTAACTCTTTAAAATAATTATTTATAAACAATATTAGTTAGTGTCTTTGCGACAATAAAATTTTAAATTTAGCATTAATTTAAAGCAATTTCTAACCATAACATTCGAGTAATAGAGAATTTTTAGCAAAATATTAAATAACATCAAAAGAAATGATTTATAAAATGCTTATAAATAATAAATAAGTATGTCTTTTAAAATCTTTTTTAACATATTAAAATTTTACTTGAAACCTTCATTTGTCCCTGGGGTCTATTTCGACCAAAGGAAATTGTACTCGTAAATGTAAAGGTTGCAAATTTCTGACCCCCATGACTTTATATTTATATTATTTTAGCACATAACTAATATTTCACAAAATTTCAATAAATAACGATTAACCGATTTTTCAAAAAAATGTTGTCTTTTAGTTTCACTCTGTGCGTCTGTCCGTTCATTTGTTAACAAAATTTCTTCGCCGTTTAAGATAGAACAATGGAATTTGAACCATGGATAGGTCTCTTAAACAAATTAATGCTGTAGAACAACTTTTTTATGTAGCTTTACCCGAAGCAAAGCTACATCTCCTCAAAATTTAAAAAAGCCCTATTTTATATGCTTTTATTTATATGTGTATATCTTAGGTTCTGCTTAACCTAAACATTCTTTCTCAAACCTTATAAATCCTTTATAAATCAATATCAAAATCTTAATTTTTTTTAAATTTAGTATATTTAAATTGACCGTTATGTGAATATCTCCTCCAGGCTTTTAGATAAAGCCTTGAAATTAGCATAAATTGCCTGATAACATTTTTTTGTATCTCCCTCAGCTAAAGAGCTGTTAGGGGTAAAAAATTAAACTTTTGCTATTTTAGACACCTGTAACTTCGGCAGCTGTACATTTTTTTTTTAATAAATCGTCAAATTAAAGCTTCAAGATTATAATTTTACATAACGTGCTAATGATTTTTCTTAATTATATAGGGTTTTATTAAAATTGAAGAAATTGTCTCTTTATTTTTAAAAGTTTTTTCTTCTACATACATAAATACATACATGTATATAAAATTCTAATTAAAATTACAAATTTTGGAGTTAGCTATAAACTGTTTATATTGTCTTTTGTAAAATATGTGCCTTTAGAAACCGTTGGTTTTAATTCTACCTTGTTTAAAATAAGCACTAAGAACCTTGGATTTTAAACCACTCACATTAATTCTTATCTCTTATTTATCTCATTTTTCAACAAGCCTTAAATTGGTTCGAAACGTATTAGTAGTTTATTGAGTTTCTAGTAATTTTTAAAAATGAAAAATTTAAATTAGAAAAAAATAATAGGTACCTAAACACAGTTTTTATAATACATACATATTTTATATATTATGTACTAAGTAAAAATTAATTATAAAACTGTCTTAATAGTTTTGTATGAACTCTATTTATCACTAAATAATGGTGATTTTCATAATTGAATATTAAAATTAATAATAAAAATAGTACTAACTGTTTACTTGAATAATTAAGTTTTCTATGCCATTATGCGTTTCAATTATGTTACAAAAAAACATGTGAAGAAATTATTTATTTTTTGTTTGTTAACACTTGTTTTCATGCAATTTAAAAAATAATAAAAACTGCATGATAAAAAAAACAAGGTAGAATGTCAACCAACGGTTTTTAAAAGCGCACATTTCCAAAAGATAATACAAAGTGTTTAGTATTGTGACTTTGCACCGAAATTTAAAAATTTCATATAATAAGAAAAAATATAAAAATTGGACTTTTTGGAATTTTGAGGGGCTGTAAGTCCGGAATCCTATATAACTAAGAAAACTGTTAAAACACGTAAAAATATATTACTGAAGCTTTAATTATTATGTCTTGTCGAAGAAAAGTTTGTACAGGTGTCCAAGTTACAGGTGTCTAAAAAAATTGCACATTTTCAATTTTTGAGCCCTAATAGCTCTTAAGCAGGGATGATACAAACAAATTTTCTGAGGAAACTTATACTAATTCTAAAAGTACTTTCTTTTCTCAAAATTTCAAGTTCCTATCTGAAAGCGTTCCGGAATTATGAAAAAACAAATATCATGCAAAATTTGGTTTTCCCATAACGGTAAATTTAAATAGTAAATTACAAAATATGTATTGCATCATTTTGAAATTGTTTTATAAGGATAAATTTCCCGTCTTCTAGCGTTTGTAAAACTACCACGCAGTGCCTCATATATATACAGCTGAAAATAGAAGTTTTTTGCAATTTTGAGGGACTGTAACCCTGGAACCCTATACAACTTAAAGAAAATGTTAACACACGTGAAAATATATTACTGGAGCTTTAATTTTTATGTATTGCCGAAGAAAAATGCGTACTGATACCTAAGTTAGAGGTATTTAAAAATAACAAATTTTCAATTTTTGAGCTAATAGCTCATAAGCAGGGGGTGATCTTAAAGTTCTTTCTTACCTCAAAATTTCAAATCCCTGTCTAAAAGCATGCCGGAGTTATGAAGATGGAAAAATCATGCAAAATTTGGTTTTAAATAACGGTAAATTTAAATACTAATTTTAAAATAATTGAATAATTTTTGTATTGATTTATAAAGGTAAAAAACAATCCTGTCAAATTGCGTTTTCAGATTGAAAAAATATTAAACACAACATGAGATATACGCGTTTAAAAATATATTGCCTTTTCAAAGTTTCAGGGGCTGCAGCTCCGTAATAGGTAAGGCTATATGAAAAAGTTGCTCTACAACATTAATTTTTTTATAAGACCTATCCATGCTTCAAAATTTTTCTCTCTATCTTTAACGGTGTAGAAGTTTTGTAAACAGACGTACAATGGATGAACGGACAGAGTGAAACTAATAGGCACATTTTTGCAAAATTTTTTTGGAAATGTGCTAAAAACTATAGTAATAAAATGACATTTTTTACCTCAAACGTTTTTTTTTTTTTGTATGAAGAATATAATATACCTACCTAGCTGTTGCAGCAATAGTATAGTATTACCGTGTAAACAATAACACTACATACCGTGTTTATAACGGATAACACAATTTTTTGTGATTGTTTTCATTGTTATTAGAACATAGTCACAATAAAAAAATAATTTCGTTTAATTATAAAAAAAACTATTTGTGTTGGCAAAATGTAGACAAATGGTTATTTAACGCACATAACTTTTGTTGGAAAATTTTTGAAATTTATAATTTGATAAAATAAAAAAAATTATAGGTACTGTTATACAATAGATAAGTAACAATTAATAAAAAAATTAAACTTGAATAAATTAAAATAGGTTAAGAAATCCTGAAATTTAGAAAGCCGATAATCATTTTATTGTAACACTAATTTTGCTCCAATAAACTCTTTATATGATAATTGAAACACTTTACCTATAGCTGAAAGCACGTGAATTAAGCATTTGCCTACAAAAGATACATATTACATACATTATATAGGTTCATATTATATTCGTCTTTAAATTAATTTTATACTTAAATTGTAAATATCGAATTATAGCTATAAAAGAAAAATCATATGCTGCAATTTCTCTGATTCAAGGTTACAATACCAACACACGTGATTATTTAATTTTATTGGTAAACTTGAATTAATAAAAGCAATAAAAAATAAAAAGAAAGAAAAATTAATGACAAAAACAAAATGATCTAACTAGAGTAACACAGCACACACAATTAAAAACAAAATTCATTTACCGTGATCATGAATCGTGATCTGATCACCATTAAATGGATCACTGAGCCTAATCAAGTGTTAATTATTTCGGTTATATACATTTACATAACGCTTTTCTGGCGTATATTATTTTGTCATTTTCTTCAGCATTTTAATGTAAAACAAAAAAAATAAATAACTAAAAACAGATTAAAGAGACAAACCACAAACCAAAAAGAAACAACAGTAAAATAAAAATCAAATAAAGGTCACCGACAAATGATCATATTATTTTTAATAGTTGTCAATAATTGAAACATGTTTAAAAGTTGAAAAAAAAGTGCGAAAAAAATGCAAGTTCAAAAATAAAAGAGAAGAAAATTTCGGAATTTATTATGACTATGCTCAACAAATGATAATTTAAACTGTATCTTGACTGAATATAAATTAAAAACGAGGAAGAATACAGTTGCCTTTGTCAACTTTTAGATACCCGTACGAACCCAACTTTTAGATACCCGTTAGTAGTATATTCATAGTCTGTCACTCTGCTTATAATATTATTTTTTAATTTTTCGATATTTTAAAATAATTTGGGTGAAGTTTGGTTTATAATTTCTAAAGTTATGGTTTGTACATATATACATATATTCAAACTACATATTATATGTTTATACATTCTTCAAAAGCATATTCTAACCTTCCACCTAACGATTATAAATTCAAAACTTTTCCAAATGTGATATTACCATTTATTACTAAGCGGCAAATGTATATTAGTTTATACTAAACATACTACAAAATACCAAATATACATACATACATATATTAATATGCATATGCATTCATTCATATATACAAACTTTATTTTATATATCGCCATACATTGCAATATTTCTTTAAAAATATTTCATTCATAGAATAATTTCTTATAACTACAATAAGGCACGTATAAATACGCCGCTATATACATACATACTTTCATATTTATATATCTATATGTACTCTTATTATTACATCATTCAATCATCAGTGACATATACGATATGTAAATAAACATGATAATATATAATTATATATGTATGGTATGTATGTATGGTATTCATATTTATATATTTATATATATATATATATATAAGTATGTATACCAATATTATATACTTAAATAAAAATTCTTCAAGCAACCGTTATATTGTTTATTTATTTACGTTTTTTTTGTACTACGCATCATCCTCAACAATTTTAAATTATCGAGTAAAAACAAAAAATCAAAAAAATCATTGAAAAAATTTGCTAGAAAAAGTGAGTAAAAATCACACTTTCGTCAATTTTAAGGTAACCCTATGTTATTAAGAAAAGTTGCTAACAAAAATAAAAGTATAATGCTGAAGCTTTAATTTTTATATATTACATACTTCACAAACAGGTGTTCAAGTTACAGGTTAACTCATACTTATTTTCAAAAATCTAACTTCTGTCAAAATTTCCAACTTAAACGGTTTAGTTAGAAGATAGAAGGATTAAAGGATTTTGTAATAATTCAGATTCGCATAACGGTAAATTAACACCGTATAGTACAGATATATATTTATTATATATATATTTGTAAAGCTCATAACTGCAGCTATCCTTTGGCTATTCAGATTGAAGATATATCTTATAGAACTTGTGTTATAACAATTTAAATATAGAGCTTTTTCGAATTTTGGGGACCTGTACCTCCGTAACGGGTGGAGATACAGAAAAAAGTTATTCCATAAAATTAATTCTTTTAGGATATCTATCCCTATTTAATTTTATGGCTCTACTTTAAACGATGTAGAATTTTTGAAAAATTTTTATGAAAAATGTGGAGATCAAAAAGATAGCTGTTCGAGAGCTATCCAAAGTTTTGGTCGGATTTCAACCAAAAAAAATAGGGAATCTACAAATTGATCACAAAATATGTTGTGTATTTGAATATATTAATTTATAATATTTAAATATTAATTTCAATACTCTAGCTTACTTAGTTTTTGAGTTAGCGTGCTGACGGACGGACGGACGGACAGACAAAGCTTAATCGACTCAGAATTTGATTATGATCCGATTCATACCTTTGAAGGTATATCTAGCACACTTATTTCGAGGTGTTACAAACGGAGGAGTAATTTTATTATACCCGATACCTATCGTACGGGAATAATCACTTTTTTTATTTCAATAGGCTCGAATAAATAAGATTTTAATATAGCTAACTATTTGAATGGTCTGTCATCTATTATAAAAACCTCAAGCTTTGTGAGCCAAAATAATTTTATTTTTGTTTAAAAAATTATTCATGCTGTTAAAAATTCAAAATTATTATGAATTATAAAAAAAAAGAAAAACGAGGAAGAGCGCAGTGAGAACTGAGAAGACAGTGTCAAACTCTGCGATACCAGTATGGACGTAATATATGCTTAAAAATCTTTTATAACATTTCAGATGTTATAGTACCGATTTATAGTATCATCATCTTTTGTAAGATTTCAGATGCCTAGCTTTATTAAGCTCCAAGATGCAAGCTTCCTAAACCTGCTGCTTTAGCCCAACCAAATTTTACAGAAGTTGTTATTATACAAGTCGACATCTTTTTACAAAATTTCAAATACCTAGCTTCAATAAACTCAGAGTTATTTTCATTTAAAAAAAGAAGTTGTATAGCAGCTATCCGAATCTGTTGGTTGCACCAGCACAATGAAATTTTACAGAATTTATTGCTATAAATCTTGATAATCATTTGTAAGATTTTAAACGCTTAGCTTCATTAAGTTCCAAGAGGTACAAGAAGTTGAACCGGCTGGTCTAGAGCAATAAAACTTCATAAAAATTATTGCCATTAAACTTGGAAATTTTTTAGAAAATTTTAGATGTCTAGCTTTATTAAGTACGAAGTTTTGGGGATATAAATTATACTTATATAAAAAAAGGAGTTATATGGCAGCTCTCTGAACCCGCTGCTCTAGACCAAATTTTCCAAAAGTTGTTCGCATGTAACTCGACCCCTCACAAAATTTCAGATACCTTCAATAGACACAGATCATTTTCATTTAAAAAGACAAGTTGTATGGCAGCGACCCGAACCTGTTGCACCAGCACAAAATTTACAGATATTGTTGGCCTGTAACTCGCCACCTTTCTGCAAAATTTGTGTTAGCTACCTTCAATAGACACTGAGTTATTTCATTATAAAGAGAGAATTTGTATGGCAACTACACGAACCCACCGGCCGAAAATGATGGTTTTAAATAGCCAAACTAACAATTTTGCAAAAATGATGTAAAAAAATTGTCAGCCTCTTAACTCCTTTATTTTTTGAGTTATCGTGCGGACGGGCGGACAGATGCGCATGGCTTAATTGACTCAGAAATCGATTCTGAGCCGATCCATACCTTTGAGTCTATATCTAGCGCGACTCCTTTAAGGTGTAACAAATGTAATGGCAAATTTAGTATACCCTTGAACATACGGGTATAATAAATAAAAAATTATATAATATGTAAAATATAAAATAGACCATAAAACTGGAGCATAAACAGCATAAAAGAGAACGAAATAATAAATAATATATTTATACTCCATGATCACAAGTCACAACTTACATATGTACATAAGTGATGATAACTACCTATACATATATTATTAAATAATATTATCTCTTTGTTTTAACACAGAACAACAAAATGACATTGTCTTATGTTAATTTTCAACATAATCATTTATATAAAAATATTTGCATAACAGAACTATAAATAATAAAATAGCAATGAAATTTGGTTGATAGCAGAAGAATGTCAACAGATTTAATACCAATCAATTAATTTATTGATATACCAATAAAAAAAATTTCAAATAGTTATGAAATTTGTCATTTATTTAATTATTATTTTTATTTTATAATAAAAATAAACATATACTTACGCATTTATGTCGTGTACGACATTTAAGATTGAAAAGAACTTAATAAATAATTACAATACAAAATCAGTATGTATTCATGTAACCATATAAATAGAAAAGAAAATAAAAGCAGTTTGAATAGTTTTTAATAGTAAAACCTGGTAAAGCTTTATTAAATTAAAAGCATTTTACTCCATTTTTTTCTTATTTTTGTGTAATCAATTTAATCTTAATTTAGTGTATAATACCTAATACAAATAATTTTATATCACTATTAAATAATACATTAAAATTAAGTAAAAATATTCAATGGAACTATGAAATATGTAGTTGTAAATTAGTTTTTTCAAAGGTACATCATTTTTAAAAGATTTTAATGTTTTTATTTTTATTTTGGTAGTGTCTACTTTAAGATCAAGGTTAAGTAAGAATAATAAATTAAATATTTAATTTAAAATATAAATAATTGTTAATTATTATTATTTAAAATTAATGAATGTTTATTTATATTATAAATTGTTATTGTAAATTTTTTTCTTATCAAACTTATCAAATCAATTAAATCCTAAAGAAGTAAAAGGGTAGGCTTTAAAACCAGATGACCACAGAAACTTAGTTAATACAGATAGAAAAACGCACACAATTTCATATCTACCAACCCAAACTGGAAAATTTAGAGTGGTAGTAAAAGGATTAGGACTACAGATTAATCAGACGTAAAATTGGAACTGGAGAATCTAATGCACAAGGTGCCAAACATACAAAATATCAAAAGAAGGTTGGATAAAAAAACCTCTTTCATTATTTTATGTGTATTTATTTCCTAATAATAACAACAAAGAAATCTATAAATTAAAATATATATTGCACACAATAGTAGTTATTGAACCTCCACATAAGAAAAAATAAATCCCATAATATGCTACATGCCAACATTATGGACATACACAAAAATTTTGCAACAGGTATGCCAGATATGTCAAGTGTGTAAGACAAAATATTGTGAGAGAAAAGGCAGAGATGATAAAGTTAAATGTGCACAATGCTATGGAAGTCATTCCGGAAATTACAAAGGCCGCGATAACTGTAAAAATCTGCAAAATAAGAAGCGTCGTCTTCAACGTCCCAAAGAGCTGAAAAATGATTCTACTCAACCAACTCATCAAACCTTTTAAATTCTAAAAATCAACCAATCTAATTAAATACCATATATGCAAATGTTTAGGCTCAACAGATACATAAAACTGCTGTTTCGGGGAAATCCTACAATATGCAAGAAACAAATCACTAAGAATTATCACAAAATAACTCAGAATCAGAGCAACATCATCTGTAAAAGCAAGATTAGCAAATATTATTTAATGAATTCAACGACCTTAAAATCATGATAAACAATTTAGTTGGGCAAATTAGTCCATTGATAAACCTACTTACTACTAACACCAGTCACTAGAGTCCAACTATGGCTACTTTTTTTGAAATAGCAGTATGGAACGCAAATGGGCTGAAACAACATTTTCAAGAAATGAAAGCATTCATCAAAGAACAGAAATTAGACATTATATTAAATTCAGAAACACACTTTACAAAAAAGAGCTGTTTTAACAAAAAAAAATTCACAATTTATGACACCCAACACCCTGATGGAACTGCACGAGGAGGTACTGCTATAATTATCAGAAATAATTTAAAACACCATATATTACAAAAATATGAAACAAAACACATACAAGCAACAAGTATAATAGGTGGTAAAATTACAATTTCGGCAATATACAGTCCACCAAAACACATATCATCAAAATACAATACATAAAATATTACAAAACATTTGGGCAAAAATTTATTGCAGTTGGAGACTATACTGTATACTATTAATATATCCACATCTTTAGAAAAAGAATTAGAATTTCTAATGATTTTAAGAAGCTCATTTCCTGAAATAGAATTAAAAACAAAACTTCTATCCTGAAAGTTCTCAGAAGTTAAGGACGATTCATTACTAAAAAAGATAGCTTATAATATTGTAGATGTGCTGTCGCCTATATTTCGCTCCCAATAGCAGAGGTACTACCTCTTTAGAAACAAGTAAATGTAACAGTAAGTCGATGCAACCGACTTATTAATACCCTACACCTGAATAATTCGAATTAAATTAAAAATCCATAAGTGTTTTTGGCAGCTGCTTGAACTTCTTCCCTTTTCTGTCTTATTCAACTCGAATTTCAAGAACGTAAAAGAGGCATCCGCTTGGGATATGCTTGACACCCTTGTATAAAATTTTAAGTTTCTATCTTAATTATTTTCGAAGATTGGTAGTCCTTGGGAGGTTTGTGTCAGCTACCCGAATTGCCACTCCAATTCATCGAATCCATCTCAGGAACATAAAGAAAACTTGCCAGAACACCATTCTATTAAATTTAAAGGTTCTACTTTTGTTGGTTTTGGAGATATGCTCGTTGCTCTTGTGCTCGTCCGGAAGTTTCCAAAATACGAACCCATGGTTCAAATTCTTTCAAATGTCAGTTTCCAATTTTACAGAAAAGGAAACATAACAGAACACCTTTGTACTAAAAATAAAAGTTCTATCTTTGTTGGTTGTGGAGATATACTCGTTTGCTCTGGGGCTCGTCCGGAAGCTTCCAAGATTTGAACCCATGGACCAAATCCTCACAAATTTGAGAAACATAAATCAAACATGAAGGAACAACATTCTGCCTAATTTAAAGGTTATATCTTTGTTGCATTTGGATATAATATCATTTGCTCTGAGGCTCGTTCGGAAGCTTTCAAAATCCGAACCCAAGGACCAAATCCTCTCAAATTTCAGAGGCCTAAATCAAAGAACACCATTCTGCCAAAAGTAAAGGTTATATCTTTATTGGTTTTGGAGATAATCTCATTTGCTCTGGGGCTCGTTCGGAAGCTTCCAAAACCAAACCCATGGACCAAATCCTCTTAAATTTCAGAGACATAAATCAAACACGAAAGAACACCATTGTACCAAATTCAAAGGTTCTACCTTTGTTCGTATTGGATATAATCTCATTTGCTCTGCGGCTCGTTCGGAAGCTTCCAAAATTCGAATCCACGGTTCAAATTCTTTCAAATTTAAACCCATGGCCAAATCCTCTCAAATTTCTGAGACCTAAATCAAACATGAAAAAACACCATTCGGCCAAATTTAAAGGTTATATATTTGTTGTTTTTGGAGATAATCTCATTTGCTCTGGGGCTCGTTCGGAAGCTTCCAAATCCAAACCCATGGACCAAATCCTCTTAAATTTCAGAGGCCTAAATCATACATGAAAGAACACCATTCTGCCAAAAGTAAAGGTTATATCTTTATTCGTTTTGGAGATAATCTCATTTGCTCTGGGGCTCGTTCGGAAACTTCCAAATCCAAACCCATGGACCAAATCCTCTTAAATTTCAGAGACATAAATCGAACGGGAAGGAACATCATTGTACAAAATTTAAAAGTTCTATCTTTGTTGGTTTTGGAGATAATCTCATTTGCTCTGGTTCTCGTTCGGAAGCTTCCAAAACCCAAACCCATGGACCAAATCCTCTTAAATTTCAGAGACATAAATCGAACGGGAAGAAACATCATTGTACAAAATTTGAAGGTTCTATCTTTGTTGCTTTTGGAGATAATCTCGTTTGCTCCGGAATCATTCGGAAGCTTCCAGAATCCGAACCCATGGACGGATTTTGTCCAGATTCGAACTTAGTATTTCTTTCGTAATTAGTAACCTGCTATATAAATTTCATCAAGATAGCATCATTATTTTTTGAGTTATCGTGCGTACGGACGGACGGACGGACGGACGGACATCGCTAAATCGACTCCGGCGGTGATCCTGATTCAGAATATATATACATGTCTGTACCTAACTCGCTTCCTTTTGGTGGTTACAAACACCATACCGAAGTTAATATACCCTATACTTTAGGTGTAGGGTATAAAAAGGTGATATAATGGAAGTGAATAATTACAGACCAATCTCTATACTGTCATCTTTTTGAAAAATATTTGAAAAGGCTATAAAAAGTAAAATGCGAATTCTTGGATAAAAACAATTATTTTAGCAGCTGTCAATTTGGATTTAGGCAAGGTAGGTCGACAGAAGAGGCACCATTAGATTTTGCGGAGAAAATTTATAAATATTTAGACAATAAAAATAATACTGCGGCGTTGTTCGTGGATAAAGCGTTTGATATGGTTACCCATTCAATTTTGCTTTATAAAATGTTTAAAATTAGTTTTCAATTTTGTTTGGTAAAATATTTAAAATTGGTTTTCGAGGATTTTTACATGACTGGTTTTGTTCCAATTTACGTTCTCGATTTTAAAAAGTAAAATATGAATGCACACTTAGTTGTTCTATCATACTTAAGATCGAAGTTCCACAAGGATCTGTGTTAGCATCCATATTGTTTACATCCTAACTTTAGAGGCCAGCTAACTGCTTTTGCTGATGACATAGTTTACTATAAATTGTACTTCTCCAACACATAACCAAATCTACTTTCATAATAATAGTTGCTCGAATAATTGTTTTTTAGTTGAAGGAGTGACTGACTTCAAGTATCTATAGATGTTGTAATTGACAATAATAAAAAATTAGGTTAGATCTTTAAAACAAAATTTTTTGGGTGCAATAAGAAGCGTGTATCAGCTAAGTAGATATTGCTCACAGAAAGCTCTATCAATGGATTTATTATGGTATTTTTTACTCAAAACTGCAATAAAGCTTAAGTACTTCAGTCGGCGCTTAGAAAAATAAAATGCAACCATTGATAGTTGCGCAAAATATTATTATAATATTATTAAAATATTATTAATTTATCTGGAAGAAAAATATTCGGCATAACAGTTTTGAATTATTTAGAAACCTAAAAATTCTATGTTATTATAACACCACTATTGTTTAATAAACTCCCATGAGCTTTAAGCAAGATTAGAGTGCTTTCTTTTTTTCTTAAAAACGTAAACATTTTGGTGTACTACTTGCAATTCTAATATCGAAATTCTAGAAATTTTCCAGTCAAAAGTACTTCGAGCAATTGACAACGCTCCATGGTGCGTAAAAAATTCCACAATAAGAAATGACCTCAGCATACGAACCTCAGCATGACCTCAGCATACGTGAAGTACAAAATGTTACAATAGAATTAGCTAACACCCAAACCAATTACCAACAAGTTTACTTCGAGATGCATGTGCAAGACGATTAAAAAGTCACAAGACGATTAAAAAGTAATTTTATTTTGTAAGTCGATTTACAAACTACTGCTGAAAATCAAATTTTAATTAAAATAACATTGTGCCAAAACTGAATTACAAGAATAATATGTAGTACATTTACATGGCTCATTAAAGACCATGGCTCACAAGACGTCTACAAGTCAACATCCCAAAAATCTAATATCTTTAATATACATTTGTTTTGTTTGTTATGTTTGTTAAATATAAAAAAAAAAGATTTTTCTCGTCACATTATTCTACACGATTTAATTTAAAAATTTTAAATGCAATATAGGTAATATAGTATGTATATTCATTAAAATAAATTTGCACATGTTACAACAGAAATTTAAAGGTAAGATCGAAATACACAAAGCAGAATATAAATCAAGGGTTTTTAAAGGCGCACATTTTCCAAAACACAATATAAACAATAGTATGTGACTTGAGTTTTCTTAGAATCTTATTTCAGAATATATTCTTAGAATCAGTTTCTGTAGTTTTAAGAAAAACTAAATTAAAGCATTTCCTAATTAAGAAAAACTGTTAAAACAAACAAAGCTGTTTAATGTTTTACTTTTAAAAAAATTGTTCATGTGGCCAAGTTGCAGGCGTCAAAAAATAATAAATTTTCAATGGTTTACCTCTAAAAGCGCTTAACAGAGGGAGGGGAAACAAAACTTTTTTAAGTTCTGCTAAATCTTTTTAATAATTTTAATTTTTTAACTTAATTATGCTAATTCCAAAAAATTGTAAGGGGCTAAATAAAAGTCGGAGTAAAAGTCTATCTAAGTAAAAGTCTGCACTAAATTTTGAATTTTTTTTAAAAATTCTATATATAAAAAAAATTTGTGAAAAGGCAAAAGACTTTTAGATAAAGTATTTTAAAAACCCTAATAATCTAGAAAAACAGTTTAGGAATGAAAGTACAATAATAAAGCTTCAATTTTTGCGTATTAATTTGCGAAAATTTAAGTTAACAGGAAATTTAAGAAAACCGGATATTTTCATTTTTAGATCTATAATAACTTTTAAACAGACAGTGGTTCGAAAAAATTTCCAAGATAACTTATAATAATTCCAAAAGATCTATATTCTTTCAAAATTTCAAGTTTGAAAGTAAAACCGTTTTGGACGTATGAAGGAAACAAAATCTTGAAAATATTTGTTTTCCATAAAGATAAATTAAAATAATAAATTTAAAAAAAATATATAATTTCGATATTGATTCTTAAAGCAAAAATTATGTCATTTGGAGTTTTTAGATTGAAAAAATATTAAACAGAAGATGAGATATACACATTGGAAAAGCTTAGCTCCCTAATGGGTGAGGTACATAAAAAATTTGTTCTGCAACATTAATTTTTTTTATAAGTCCTGTCGAAGTTTTGTAAACAGAGAGACAAACAGACAAACTGATGGACGAATAAACAGTGTAAATCTAATAAGCAAATTTAAAAAAAATACTCTTATTATCTGCTTCAAAAGGTAGTAATTTGATATTATATACAAAGAAAACATTTTTGTACATATGTATGTAGTTTATACAAATAAGAATTTCTTTTTTAATTATTTTTAATTCATTTTCTAGAAAGATACAGTTCCTGTCTAAGATCATCATCGATATCATCACTACAGATAATGTAAAATTTCCATAAACGAAATTTCAAAATAAAATTCAAAAGAACCTTCCAAGTTAGATCAATTTAAAATTACCAACTGTCAATAGCATAATTTTTTTTTACCTTCAATTTAATTTATGCAGGTATTTGGTTCTTCTATTGCGAAATATGAAAATTTTTTTTTTAGTGCATTTCCCTGCCACATAAATGTAACAAAGAAATTACTTTTCCTTTTCAGTTGTGGCTGTACATGTCGTAAGCGGGAATTACTCTTACGGCGTGTGTAGGATTCGAACCAACACTCCCTCTGTGTTTACAGCGTATTTCATACGCTGTTGCCACCAAAGCCTCAAATATGTAAATAGAATTGTTTTTAAATTTTGAATTTCTTGTATTTACATAGATATATAACTGTCATATAACTGTCATTATATTGTTACAAAAATTAAAAAAATAAATTAAAATGAGGATAATAGTAAAAATTATTATTTAAAATTAAGTTTTAAACTGTTTTTTGAAATTCTGTTTAAATTTTTTATTTCTTTTAATTCATAGACATATGTATGTATGTATGTATTTTTATGGGCCGTTAATTACAATAAAGGCCTAAAGATTTATTTATTTTGTTTGTTTGATAAAAAAGTTTCTCACCTTCAACTACTGTACTTATTTTTATTTCATTAAGAAATTTAAATACAATTTCCCATAATAAATGTTTAAAATAATTAAACATATATTTTTTTAGTTTACAACATTTTAAATTTTAATTAAAAAAAAATAATTAACATTTAGAAGTTCATTGGACAATTTAAATAGGATTTATTCATGTTTCTTTTTAATTAAAGTTTAAATTTTTTTTATTTAAAATGAAATAAAATAAACAATGTTGTTAAAGAAATCGGTATCTACTTACAACTAAAAATAAGCAATTAAGCAAGGGCACAATTAAATTTAAATTTATACCAAAAATTAAGAGTTTTTTGTATCTTTGGCATGAGATTTTAATTATTTTTTTATATATGCATGTATGTATGTATTAAGAACAAATATCTTTTAAATATAAATTTATTGAAATTACAGGTTTTTTATTTAATTTGGTAATTTTTACCAAAGACATTCTTTAAATTTTTCTGTTACATAATAACTAACATAATAATTTGAATTAAAAAAACGAAAACAAAAAGGCTGTTAAGATTAGGAATAAAACCAATCAAACTTTAAAACTTTTAAAATATATCAAGAATTAGGACAAAAAGGCTGTAAATCTAATATTGTAATTTACATTTGTAGGTAACTATATTATAAAAATATTAATAAGTTTTATTCTATCGAATATATACGCTACGTTACGTTAATTTACGTTAATTTAGAAATTGAATTGATCTTTCTTATTGTTGTGGTAGGAAGGCTAATTGTTTTTTTAATAAACAGTAAATGAAAGTTATTTAACATATTATACCTAACTGCTCTAAAACCAAACATATGTAAGTAGGTATTTGATTAAAATTTTTTATTACAATTTCAATTTGAAACGGCTAAAAAAATTAATACCAATTCTACTACTTTTTTATTATTTTTAGAAACTCAGCTATAATTAAAAATAATTAAAAGATCATTTAAAAATTGCCTTCACTCTGGCACATATTTGAAAAGAATAGATCTCAAACATTATTTAACTCTTTTTGTTAGATTAAAAAACAAAACCCATAGCAAATTTACTTATACAATAAAAGAAATTTTTTTCTTTGACTTCCTCGTCCGCAAAAAATTAGTTAAAAAAATATTTAATAGAACCACGTAACTATTAATCATATAAATACACATTAACCGTTGCAACATCCAATACAGCTGTTGCTGTCATTTAAAAAATTATCCTTAAATGCAATAACTTATATAAACATCCAAAAGAATTGTTTACGTAATAGTTTACTCAGGTTTAGTCTTCCAAAAAACAAGTAAAATAAAAAAAAATGTGGTTAACTACAGAAAAAAAAATTAAGTTTTTTATAAATTACCATGCAGGCGCTAAACAAAAATAAACAATCATAGACTTACTATAATATCAGTCGTATAGAAAGTCTTCTGATTATGAACAAAGGTTATAGCTGGTTTAAATATAGTAAATGGAAAAAAGGCAAAGTCAATACACTAACTAATCATCAAATTTAACAATCAACATCATTCATGCACATACATACGTACATATAAACTATCGTATAAAATCGCATCAGTATAATGAAATGAAAAAACACAAGGAAGAATGTAAACCAACGGTTTTTAAAAGCCCACATTTCCAAAAGATAATACAAAGTGTTTAGCATTGTGACTTTGCATCGAAATTTAAAAATTTCATATAATAAGAAAAAATATAAAAATTGGACTTAAACAGGGGGCGGTACAAACAAATTTCTGGGGAAACTTATATTAATTCTAAAAGTTCTTTCTTCCCTCAAAATTTCAAGTTCCTATCTAAGCATGCCGGAGTTATAAAAAAAATATCGTGCAAAATTTGGTTTTCACATAACGGTAAATTTAAATAGTGAATTACAAATTATTGAATAATTTCTGATATTATTTTATAGAGGTAAGAAAATTTCCGGTCTTCTAGCGTTGTAAAACTACTACGCAGAGCCTGAGATATGTATACATCTGGGCTGTAATATATATTCAAATAGGGCTTTTTTGCAATTTTGAGGGGCTGTAACTTTGGAACCCTATGAAACTTAAAGAAACCATTAACACAGATAAAAATATATTACTGGAACTTTAATTTTTATGCCTTGCCGAAGGAAATTGTGTATAGGTGCCTAAGTTACAGGTGTTTAAAAACAGCAAATTTTCAATTTTTGAGCCCTGATAACTTATTTGGGGTGGTTCAAAAAATATTTCTGATTTACAAAGTTTAAAAAAATCTTGTCGAATTGCGTTTTCAGATTGAAAAAATGTTAAGCAGAAATTGAGATAGGTACATATTTAAAAATAGGGTTTTTTCAAAGTTTGCGGGCCTGTAGCTCCGTAATGGATGGGGCCACATAAAAAAGTTGCTCGAGAACATTAATTTTTTTATGGGACCTTTTATGGTTCAAATTTTTTTCCTCTATCTTTAACGGTGTGCAAGTTTTGTAAACAGATGGACGAATGGAAAGAAGGATAGACTGAAACTAATAGGCAAATTTTTTTGGAAATGTGCTAAAAATGTAAACTTTGATGAGCTTGTGTTCCTAAGAAATAGTCAATTTTTCAAAAGAAAAAGAAATGTATGCGAATTTATCTAAGTCTACAGTCTTTCTTCATCCCAATTGAAAAACTAAGCATTAAATATTTATAACAGAAAAGTATTTATGTAAACCGCTGGATTTACGCATTTTTATAAAAAAAGTTATATTTGTAATATAACTATGTATTATTTTTTGAAATTTTTTTCCATCATTTTTATTTTGACTTTTACTTTTAAATTACAACATCTATTATTAAAATTAAAATCACAGGTTTGATTGTACATTGTTACATACATGAGATATGTATGTCACGTTAAAATTGTAGTTTTCTCTGTTAACGAAAAAAAAAATAAATGTTATACAAATTGTTTTGCAAAAGTGTGAGTAAAAACGTTGTTTTTTATTAATTTTTCGAATTGTTTCAAGGTCAATTCAACCAAAAAATTCAAAATTTACAAATATCAAAAACATAAAAAATAATACTAAGGTATAATGTATAAAATGTTTGGTATATTATAGATATACATTATCGCATACATTAAACCAATAATCGAACAGTTTTACTACAAACATAATGTACAAATATATAATAAGTATGTAATGTACCTACTTGTTTTAATAATCTTCAAAAACTTTCTCTCTTTTCTCATTTTCTATGAAATGTAATTATCAATTTTAAACTTATTTTTTGTGGAAATTTAACTTGAATGGGAGCTTCGAAACAAAATACATGTATACAATACTAAACATATAATGAATAAAATAAATACTAAACTCAAAACTGTGACCTAAATTTTGTAAGTATTCGTAAAAATTGTATAGCAAAGTGTAAAAGTAAAATAAATTTTATAACATTAAAGAGCTTAAGAAAACAAAGCAGAATATAAAACCCAAGGTCTTTAAAGGCGCACATTTTTCAAAAGCAAAAACATTTTAAAATATTCTGACTTGTATCAAAATTTGTAATTCTTCTTAGAAATTTACATATATGTTAGAAAACAATTATGAAAAATCAAAAGACAGTTTCTTCAATTTTAAGAAAACCCAATATTATGAAAAAAAAGTTGTTAACAATATGTAAAAATATGATGCTGAAGTTTTCAGTTTTGCGTTTTACTTTAAAAAAATGTATACATGTGTCAAAAATAGCAAATTTTCAATTTTTGACTGCTAATAGCGCTTAAACAGTGGGAGGTAAATGGCTGATGGTAATTTTGAAAGGTATTAACTAAACGCTTACTAGAGTGAAGAAAACAAAATCAGGTAAAATTTTTATTTCACAAAACGGTAAATTTAAATACTAAATTGTACGTTAATACTATTAAATTTGCATAATTTTGATATTGATTTATAAAGTTTTCTATCGTTTGGAACTTTGAGAAACTGTAACTCCGAAATGGATTGGCCTACATAAAAATGTTTTAAAAAAACTATCCATATAGTTAAATTTCATTGCTTTATCTTAAAGGGTGGAGAAATTTTGTAAACAAACAGATGGCCGGGGAAAAATGTAAAAAACTACAAAATTTTCAAAAATTTTTTCAAAAAGCAAAAAATTAAATAATTTAATTAAAATTATAAAGTTAAGAAGCACTTAATTATTTACTTGAAAAATATTTTTAAGAATGAAAAGGAAACTTACATAAGACATTAATGCTTGTGAATGCTTTCCAGTATATTCTTTTACAGTATGATGAATTCGGTTTGTACCATAATATAATTCCCAACTGCTCGGTTTGTTACGATGCCATTCTAAAATTGAATTTTTATCTTCATTTTCTTTTTGTATATCTTCTCTATCCAAAAATGGACTATGATATGATAAGTTCTTTTGCATTTGACTTGTTCTTTTATCCATCATACGAGATTTATCAAATTCCCCATTTTCTAAACGATATAATTCATTAAAGCTTAATTTATCATTAATTGATATATTTCGACCATATAGACCGCCATACAGGGAATTTTTATCATGCGTTATATTTGATAATCCCTTAGGCCTAATAATTGACCCACCATCATAAATTAATTGATTGCCATTACTGACCATCATGGCACTATTTAAATTATTTGTATTTCCAACTGAACAACATGATCGTTTTGGTACTGATTCATAATTTATATCATATTCAAATTCGCTATTACAAAAACTACCAGAATTCGTTGTTAAAGACTTACGACGTTCAAATGCATTGGTTAATGTAACTAGTTTTTGATTATTTACAACACCAGTGCAAAATTGTTTTATTTCTAATTCACTATTATGATTCATTATTGACAGATATTCTTCTAATTGAACCTTCAATTGATTTATATTATTTTCCATTGCCTTTGGTATAACTCGATCATCTTCGCCAGCGATTTCAGCTATATTTCGAATTTTAAGTTGAATATCTTCAAGCATATCACGAGTATTTTGAAAATGAATTTGATCTTCATATTTTTTTAAAAAAAATGCGATTGTTTTGTCATTTGACAATGATGCATTACCTATCATCGGTGGAAGATTATGTTCCAATTCACTTTCAACTTTATACGCATCTTCAGGACATGAATTAATATATTTAGAACATTTGTAGTTATTTTCCATTGGATCTCGAATAAGAATTTCATTGGTATCAAATGATGGATTGTCTATTCCTGCTAAATTATCCTTATTCTTATCCTTTGTTTGACCAAAAGCTGTAGAACTATTCTGATAGTTTTCGTTAACTAATAGAAAAGAATCTAAATCTATATCCATCAGAGAATCATCTAGCATGTCATCTGTCCATGATCTCTGTTGATTTTTGTTTGTATGCGAACTTTGGCTATCAATACCTTGAAAAAATAAAGAAAGTTGTAAAATAGATTTTTGTATAACATTTCGGTACTTTAAAAAAGAAAATACTTTCAAAATTGCAATATTTCTTCACAAACTAGACTAAAAGTTACTGTAATATCAACAAATGAACTTTATAATTACATAACCTACTTATAAAATAATTTATATAAAAACAATCTTAAAGAAAACAAATTTAATCAAAGATAATTTTTATTTCAAGTTTCTTTTAACGGACTCATTCACGTACAAATTTAAATCAAAATGTACATTTTTTTTATATTCTAAATACGTTTAAGTGTAAAAGATCAAAACATAATTTAGCTAGAGACCGTCATATTTAAAAGAAAGAACGAAAAACGAAAACCAGTTTTTTTCTTCTTATACACAACCTAATTTTGTTTCTAAAACTACTCGATTAAAATTTGTACTCACCTTCCATAATAGTTGGCAAATATACGTTATTGATTTGTTGAGGAATTGTTTGCGTTAATCCACCATTATTACTAATAATATCTAAAGGATCTTCTACCGTATTTTGATTACATGGAAATGCTGAAGGCCCATATGTGGATCTCGAAAGCTTTGTGCTGTTTCGCAAATGTGGATAATTTTTTAGGTGTCGATCTAAGTTTTCTATACTCGTTTCTAAATTTTTAAGACTTTCATTCATTTTGCTATTTTTTAAATCATCTTCAATGTTATTTATCCGATTACTATTACCATCATTGCCACTATGAGGACGATGATGACTACTACTGATATTACTAAAAATGTAATTGACTGTAAATTCTGGCGAAGTATCGTTATGATATAAACCATAACGATGTCCTTGTTGTTGCTGACGATCATGCAATTGGTGTAAATATTTTGAACGTCTCAGTGACGAATTACTAAAAAATTTTCGACCAGAACCGACAAATGTTTCATTAAAACTACGATTTGTCATAAAAAAATTATCTTTAGTTGTTATTATATCATCTTTATTCATATTCATCATTAATCCTTTTGGCATTTTACATAATTTTTGAGGTGTTGATGCCCTTGATCTACCAACATTACTACTAATACTATTATTATGATTAGTTAATAATGTTGTTAAATTATTGGTATCACTAATTTTATTATTTACGCGTTCTTCAGCAACTAAATTATCAATAACTGGTTCACTATAAATATGCTCTTCGATAGAACTAGTTGAACATAAATTTGTACTGTAATAACCAGATGATCCACCATTGCTACGTTCTGTAGAGTAATGCGACAAATTATTAATCTGATCAATACTACTACGGTTAGAACTTTTCTCTAAAAAGTTTTGCGACAATTCACGCAGCATTTTTGTTGCCATTGTTTTTTTAAATGCTTCAGATTCAGTTACTGTAAGCGCTCCCTGTGAGGATGGTATTTTTTTTTCTTCGAGTTTTGTAGATGCAGATATTTTTAAAATTGCTGAATTGTTGCTTTCTTTAAGAGTAGTGTTACTACTTGACCTGTTAGTGATATCAATACAAGGGTTATTATCTATGTTTTTGATGTCGCTGCTTTTTATATTTTTTTGACTTATATTATTAGCGTTATAAATTATATTTGTATTAGGTGTAGCAGTATCTGAATAAGTATGAACTGCAGCAGAAGTAATAAAGGTATTTGATAATGTTTGTGATTCTTGATTTGTTAAATTGATTATATCCAGAGATGATAAATTATTACTATCTAAACTGTATGGTTGTAGTTGCTGTAAAATTTGCTTCTTTTGTTGTATTAACTGATCATGATGATTGTTTTTATTTTGTGTAGTTTCAATTTTATTTAAATCTGTCGTTGTATAAAAACTGGTTATTGGATCAACATTGCAATTTTTTTTACTTTTTGCTAAAATTGGTGTTACTAATGATGAAGACGATGGCATTGAATTCACGGAATACTCGATGCTGCAACAACAAAAAAAAAATTAGTAAAATAAAATATTATAAATTAAGGATTAAAATCGCAATTATAATTTGTAATGGTTTTGAATTATTTAAATAAATTTTGTTTATTTGTTGGCAACTGGTGGGTGCACTTCTTATTTGACAATATTTATTAATACTTAAAAAAACTTCTTGTTATATCAATTATGTGGTATAATTTTTCTCTTAATTTAAAGTACAATATTAGAAACATGGAAATTTTAGTTTATATTCTTTAAATCGAAATTTTTTTAATACCCCTATAAAAGGGCTTTAAAACTTATTTTTTTCGTAATTTACAAAAAGTTACAAAAAAGTGTGTATGGCATATTATATAATAGAATGATTATATGTATATATATATATATGTATATAAACTATATGTACGATTAAACAAATTAATTCAATTCACAAATATTTAAAACATTAAAATAATAAAATTTTCTATTAAATTGACAAAATTAATTATAATTATAAAAATGTTTATTTAAAATTGAAGAAAATCTAGTCAGACCGGTTAATTTCCTTTTGCAAGAACCAACAAATAAGGTTATACTATATATAAATAAAATTCAATAATTGGAAATAAAAATTGAAAAAAATTTTTTAACTACGATCTTTCTAATTCATATTAGAAAAAAAAACTACATTAAAAAAGTTTAGCTTAACGAAAAAGTAAAAATTAAAAATTTTAATTAAATAAATTGTACAAAATTCAGCATGCAAACAAATATCAAAAAGCATCTTAGGTTCAATGTTTTAAATATGTCTGCAATAAATAGTATGGATAGAATAATGATTAAAAATAATTTAAATTCGAATTATTTTTCTACGACTACATATGGTGCTGTATGGTATATTATAAATTTTTATTCTTGTCTTTTTTCTTAATTTTGTTCCTATTTTCTTAAGAATGGCGTAATTTCATTTGTTTTGTTGTAGGCCACTGCTAAAATTAATATTCGTATAATAACTAAAAGGCAGATCAAGTTTGCAAAACTAGGTGAACTAGTAATTTTGTTGATTTTGCACTTTCTGCAAATTAGGAACATGATATTTAATATGTGATCAGACCGCAGTGCAGTTGCAACATTTATTAGTATTAAAAGAAAAATCAATTTTTAATTTTTTAGTTCAGCAGCATTCAATAGTTGACGCGACATTTAATATTTCGTTGTTGTTTCAACAGGTTTAGTAGAAGTATAAAAAAATGTTTTCATTAATTGAGGAGAAACTATTAAGTATGAAGTATATGCATTCAAAAAAAAATTTTGTTTATGAATATATACATACATATATGTATTTATAAATTATTAATGTCAAGAAAAGAAATTAAGAAAATTGTTGACTCTATTTTAAAATTTATTACAGAGTAACTTCAATTTATAATTTTCAAGTTTTTTTAACCAGTTATTAATCGGAAAACTTTTTAATATTTACTTTACTTTGACCTCAACCTATATCTAATTTGATTATAATACTATGTTAAATTTTATTAGATTTTTTCAAAGAAGAAAACTATGTATAGGTATTATTATCATATTATTTTCGATTAATATTATAATTTTTTTAAATATTTATCAAATCAAAAAAATTGTTACAATGTTTAAATGCGTTTATGAAATAGCTCTTCTATACATAATCAAAAATCATTCATAATTAATTTTGATTTCATCTGCTGTTAATGTTCTGCAACTATTTCCTATGTGTCTGAAGCGTGATTTCTCTTTATTATCGTAGGAAAAAAGTAATGTAAAGAAATGGTTTTTAAAGCGCACATTTTCCAAAAAACAATAAAAACAGTTTGGAATTGTGACTTGCTCAACGTAATGTTTCAATTTTGATATTTACGATTTACTTATGAAAAAATTTGTGCTGAAGATCTTTTATTACAAAAAATTTCAAGGCTCTACCTGAAAGTGTTACAAAATTTTAAAAACTTTTATAATTTTGATATTGATTTATAGAGTTAAAAAAGGTTCCTGTCGTTTGGCGTTTTTAGGTAGGAAAAATATAAAGCAGAACCAGAATATATACACATTTGAAAATAGGACTTTTTTCCAATTTTGAACAGTTGTAACTCCATAACTCTATGTTAACACATGTACAAATATAATATCGGAGCTTTAATTTTCATGTCCTCAAGAAAAATTTCTACAATTGCCTAACACTTACACTTTTCGTTACATAAAAAACATTAACATTAATTTTTTTAAGAGATCTATTCATGGTTAAAATTTCATTAATCTTAAACAGTGTAGAAGTTTTGTAAACAATCGGATAGATGGACAGAGTGAAACTTATAGGCCCAACTTTCAAAATTTTTTTGAAAAATATTATTAAAAATAGTGTAATAAAAATAATGACTAAAATATTAGAAAGGCAATTCTTTATGTACAATTGATAAAAACTTATTTAGTTTTTGTGTACCTAATCTTTTAGGAATCTTATAAGACTTCCATTGAGTACACAAAGTAACAAAAAACGTTATAATACTAATTCAAAAAATATTCCTATATAATGCGTTAGTACCATATAAAAAAATTTAGGTAAATCAATTTATAAAATAGCATCTGATCAACTTTGATTTTACGATGATAGTTTATGCTTAAGAAATTAACAAAATCTAAGGAACTAATGAAAAAATGAATTATTATTTATTATCAATATTAAAATATTTTATTTTCCTTTCTTTACTTCTCTTGATAGGATCAACACTAGACATTTTCATCGAAATATGTTAACTATTTTTGTGTTGGCAGTAGGTGTTTTGGCAACTCGTATCTTCTACGGGTGTTACAAGAGTGTTTACAAGGGGGCAATGCTCCACGCGTTTGCGGGTGTTTCGTTATTTGTGTGATAATTGAGGTTTGAATTTTTACAGAACATAATTTGTAACCGTCCTTGGTTAGAATACACTACATATAATTCCTATGCTAAATAAATTCCTGCAGTGTATTGCCGATTAAATTTAATCTTAACCAGATTTCGCTATACAGTACAGTCAATTTCACACAAGTTCGGAATATTATCATTATCTTTGTGTTGCTGGATATCTGAAATTTACCTCACACGGTTTTAAATCTTCCAAATATTGTTCTGGTTTTTCTTAATATGTTGTCTGTATTCTTCTTGGCTCTTCTGTTAATTGATAAGATGTTACCATAGAAGTATTTTACAAACTCAATCTGTTGACCATTAAAATGAAAATATTCTGCACGATTATATTATTGAATCGCATTGCCTTTGTTTTACAATATGTTAGGAGTGTTTCGTCTTATCAATAACACAATACTCATCAGTAGGCATTTGTAATGTTGAAATTGCCTACACAACTCCTGTTTATGCTTCTAATATATTCCAATACTTAAATGAATTTCTAGAGGAATCTTCTTTAGAGGAATCTTCTTTATTTTCTTCAAAGTTATTAGAAAATAATTAAAAAACCTTTTACGTATGTTTTCCTAATAACTTTCTCTAAAAACATTTTCGTCAATAAATTAATTAAATTATAACAATCTTTTTATCGAAGGCAGAAAATTTCTAATATGTCGAACTTATGTCGTTTGTTTTGAACTTATGGCGTTCGAATTTATGACGGGGAGCTATTTTTAGTACCTATATGTATGTATAAATATATATGTATTTACTTTTTCTTCCTTAGTTTAAGCATTATATAGTGTATATACACGTTTGATTATATTGTGAACCTAGTTTTTGAAAATGTTTTTGAAAATATAAATAAAATATTAGAACAGAACAATAGATTATATTTATTATTTCTTAAATGTTAGAAAAACTTAATACTT
Organism: Poecilobothrus nobilitatus; assembly: GCA_947095535.1. Lineage (NCBI taxonomy): Eukaryota > Metazoa > Arthropoda > Insecta > Diptera > Dolichopodidae > Poecilobothrus > Poecilobothrus nobilitatus. The sequence goes on from OX352773.1 coordinate 131,510,929, forward strand.
ACTAATTATTACTATTGTTAATAACACTACTTATTCATTTTAGTGATGGGCAAAACGATAAGAAAACAAAATAATTGCTGACCGCGCAGAATTTCAGTTAAACCAAACAATATGCGTAAGTTTTAGTAACATACAAATCGAAACTATAAATATACCCAGCCAGTTAAAAATTTAAATTCAGGAACATAAAACCGGAGATAGAAACAACACTTTGAAGAAATTACCAATTCAAACGACGAAAACGAAATAAAGGCTGGTTGCCACTTTTAAACAAACTGTATCAATTAAGTCAACATTCCGGCATTATTCTCGATGGTATATATAATGGAATCTTTAAAGTTTATATACTCTTTATAGATTTCAAAAACGAAAAAATTATTCATATTAAACACGACATAAGTTCGAAAAAAAAAAAGCAAATTTAAGGATAGGTTTATTTATAATATTTTTATTGTTGTCATTTGAACACTTGAATAACATCTTTAACTGGTGCTCTGCAATATGGGCAAAGATAGTTGTTTTCGGTTTTTGCAATTGCTTCAGCTTGTAAAGAAAATTGACATGTGTGGCAGATCTTAAGGTGCCGGCACGGCAAAAAAAAACAATGCATTTTCAACCTGTGATTGGGTTGGAGACTCGGTTTCATCTATAGTTTCGGTTGATAATAAATCGGATTCCTTGACTATTTCATCGTCATCATCATCATCATTGTCCTCAAAATTGTTAGAAGTGTTTATTATTTAAATGCAACTTTTGCATTTTTTATTCGAAAAAATCTATGAAACTGATAATGGAAATATGATAATGCAACATTTTCAATGGTGCCGAAAAGCTGTTTTAAGCAACTTTTAATTGCGCAGATAGAATATTTTGAACAGGTTTTTATTTACTTAATATTTTTGTATTTGTATATTTTGTGTGTGAAAAAATACATAAAAGTGAGGGTGCGGAGAACGAAACGAGGGGGCAATTTTCCGCGCGTTTGCGGAAGCGGTCGGCTAACCGGGCCGCGCGAGAGACCTATATATCATTAGCTGCTACAGCAAAAGCTGATTAGAGTTTAAAAATTTAGACAAAATTATTTTATTTTATTTCATTTTAATATTCACACGTAATATATTTTAATATTAACGGGTCATAAGTTCGAAAAAATTATTAATATTAAAATTAAAAGCGACATAAGTTCGACAAAAAATTTTTAAATTAAGTATTTTTACATACAATGATACAGTACATTAGAAAAGGCAAGAACTATTAAAAGTAAATTACATAAAAAAAAAATAAAAAATATAAAAAATTTTTAGTTTAAAGAGTTATTTTTGGAGAATTATTTTTAAGCAAGCTTAATAATGGATTTTTTAATGCCGATAAGTTGAAATTTATTAAATTTTCGCTATTTTGATACATATGTATCGACGTTATTAATGTTGAAAATATGAAATATGATAAGGTTCACATTCGGAATAACGAGCTGCTAAAGCAGATTTATCTGTTTCATTATTTTTATAATTGCTAAAATGTTCTTTGAATCTTATTGAAATTTCCCTTTTGGTTTGACCAACATATAATTTATTGCAATTGTTATCACCATAGCTACTTTTATAAATTTCAGATTTTTCTAAACTACTTAGATACATTTGCGATAGAAGAGGTAATTAATTTTTTAAGGTTATTTGGATTATGAAAAATAGGTAAAATATTATACTGTTTAAAAATAGGTTTTAAAAGCGAGTTTAAACCTGCAAAATAAGTTAAAGATCTGAAAATCAATTTGAATTTCTCTATTTGATTAAGCGTAATTCCATTCAGTCTATTTTCTTTGATAAAAATCGAACAATTCTTTGAAAAAATCAAAAGAGAAACCATTAAATCTATGGTTATGGTTGTCATGTGCTCAAAATGTAAAATACATTTGTGCCTTGCAAAAAATCAAAATTGTTTTTAAACTTTTCACTGCTAATAATTTGTTTATTTATTTTATTTTATATTTTATAAAATGAATTTTTATCCAGCCATTGGTGCAGTGGTTGAAGCTTCGCTTCTCATTCATAAGGGAATGAGAGGTCTCGGGTTCGATTCCCGGCTGGGTACAATAATTATAATACAAAAAAAAAAAAATTCATATATCGCAATATATAAATACTTAAATATATCACATAATATCTCGTACACCCCACATTCCTATCAGGAAACAGGGGTTATAGCTAGTTGGCACATTTATGTACCACGGTAACTGTATATAAATAAATAAATAAATAAAATGAATTTGTTATCTTAATGTGAATCTTTGGAAATGGTTTGGATTAGCGTCTGCGTTCGATTGAAATGAAATTTTTTATAACGGTACTTAGTGATGTCACCAACATTTCATAGAAGACCACTTTGACCGACAAGGTCATTTGAAGGTCAAATTGAAGGTCAAATTTGAAAATTTCCCTATTATTTTGTAGTATTTTACTTTATCCGTTATATCTTTCATCTACGATAACATACAGGAATTTTCTACATAATTGTAGATCATAATACTACATTTAATATATATCTTGTTTCATCTTAATCGGTGTTACCATTTTTGAGATATTGCAGTTTCAAGTAGAAATTTTAATAAAAAAAAAAAAATTAAAACTTTCCAAAAATCCACTATACATGTAAAATTTTCAAACCCACCCTATATTTATTACTATACCGTTAGAAAACTCTTTTCAACCTCTTTTCAACGGTATATAACAATAATAATAAAAGAATCAGAAAATTAAAATAAAAATAAGCAAAAATAAAATAAGATAGTTTTAACATTTTGCAAAAATACTATATCAAGTTTTATAATTTCGAAAAAACCAAATTAGTTTTAAACGCAATTGGATCCAACTTTATGAAAACTCATGAAAAAAAAATTATATATAATTATATAAAATTATATATTTTATGTTAATTAAAATTGTAGAAAATGTTACGAAAATTTTGTAATGTATTTTCCGGCCACTAGATGACGCCAGAGATACTAATGGCATATATATTCGGAAACTTGGAGATATAAAGTACCGTTATGTGATGACGTAATTTAAATCTACGATCACCCCTTAGCGGAACTTGATCTGATATATATTTCTGATATCTTGTCTAAAAGGTTTGTTTATCTAGTGAAGCCTACAAAATAATAAGAGAAAAAAAAGATAATTTGTTTGGTATCAGACATTTTGCTTAATCCATTTATATGTGTTTCATTCAGAGACCTGTCACTATTAATTGAAAAAGTTACATTTACAAGAGTTAGTATATTAGTAAATGATTTATTTTGTTTTGTTTTTTTTTAAGTTGTTTCGAACCTTATTAAATAATAAATACAATGTATTGTTCTGTTCTAATATGTTATTTATATTTTCAAAAATGTTTTTCAAGAACTGGGTACTCTTCTTCAGTTAATTCTAGAACTAGGTAATCTTAATTCTCTTTTAATAAATATAATAATTGCCTAATTAATTCAGCTTTTATTAATTATTGATCATATCTTAAGAGTTATCATTACATCTTCCAATTTTATTAATTTTATCTGATATCAAAATCACAAAATAATAATAAAATAACCAGAAAATTATCTAACAAAAATAGAACTTCGAATTCGATTTTCCAATGTTTGTATGTTTTAATGCAATTTTCTCTAATCAATGACAGAGTGTGCAACAAAGACAAAAATCAAGACCAGTACAAGTAGAAAAGGAAACGTGGAACTATCAAGTAGAAATTCTGAGCTTAAGTGAAATTAGATGGTCCAACAACGGGTAAATCACAACCTTACATGGTAACACACTAATATACTGTCACAACAATAATAGTGAAGAGGAAGTAGGAATAGTAATAGTAAAGTACCTTAGTAAAAGTCTAATGAGTTGGCAGGCCGTCTTTAACAGAATATAAATGCTAGACTATATACACATATCAGAAAACTAACAATACTGCAATGTTATATCTGTATAGAACTATCAAGCTAGTATTTATCTGTGTATAGAACTAGTATCTGTATATAAGACTTCTTCCTAAAACTAACAACAACTCTAAGTAACATATCCAGAACGAATAGAGTAATATTGATGGGTGATTTGAACGCCAATCTCAAATAGCTCAGAGAACATAAAAAAATGTTATGCTGATATGACAATAGCGAACGGCTAATTGAAATTTGTCAACAACACAATATGGTTGCACAATGTATTCTATTTCCTCGCATAACAATACATAAATAACATGGACATCGCAAGACATCGTCACAAATGTTAACAGTCCTTGCTAGACAACTTAAATAATTGATTTGCTTAAATTTAAATTCAAAATTATACCTTTTCTTGAATTTTTTTTTTTTAGTCAATAATTTAAAATTGTTGAAGATGATGCGCAGTACAAAAAAAAATAAATAAATAAAAAATATAACGGTTGCTTGAAGAAGTTTTATTTGTATGATATTGGTATATACTTATATATCATGTTTATTTACATAATAGCTGTTGGCCCGTCATAGAATGACGGAGTTAATTATGCTAAATTTTATTTTTATATACATAGGTATTTGTTTTTCCAATTTCCATCCGGAATTGTACCTGCACACTACAGTGTCAGAGTCAGACACACTAAATATGTATACTAATAAGAAGAAATGAAAAAACACTATAAAAATATTTTGTAACTCTTAATGTAAAAAGTGTATAGTTATAAAAAATTATCACCCACGAAAAAGACAGAATAAAAAAAACGATTTGAAATTGAAACCAAAAATAATAAAATACTGATTTGGGTACCTATTACACGTATATATACACACAATTCCAATTTCAGTTATCTCTGTGCTAATACATTAAACTCGCACCCCAACAAATTTATTTGGGTAGGTACCCGTAATAAAATGACCATCTAAAAATATATGGTGTTATTTGTTTTTTATTTTAGAACAGTGGGTATAGAAAATAGAAAAATATATTGCACCTACTCTTGAAAATTGACTTTTTTGCTGTCTGAAAAATGCATTAGGTTTAGTAAAAAGTAAAACTACTTCCTATAACTATACTTTGATGGTGACGTGTCAGAAGTTCCATTAGTATTTTTGAATCACTTCAAATTCCCTCCTAATTCAGATTTTCAGACATACATATATATATATACTTATTCTGGAAAAAGGAGCAAATCTGATTTCGCAACCGTCTATAAAATTTCTTCAAAATAGATATATGTATATACATAAATGTATATGTATACATCCTGGCTGGCCGGAATTTGGAAAATAATTGTATCTGATTTTATAGTTGTCCGGGGCATAAATTGAAGTTTAGTCTAGAAAGTTTACTCTAAACGATATTATTACAATATTGATTATTATCATTATCCAGCCAATGTTGTAGTTGTTAAGACACCGGCCTGTCATACGTAAGGTCTCGGATTTAAACCCCGACTGGGTCATATAGATAAATAAAAATATTAGACATTTTTCTTATAATATATAATTAATAGAATATAATTTAATTAAAAATAAGTATATATGTATGTCCTATAAATTACAATTTAATATCATATAACAATATTAACAAATAGCTATATATAATAAAATAATAATAAACCATAATTCTTGTACTTCAGACTTGTGCATAAAAAAATATACATATAAATAAATAAAAAAATTAAATATAAACATTTTAATCCAAATCACTGCTATCACTGCCATACCTTTAAATAAAAAATTGTAACCCACTAATAACCAAATGATTTTTAAGGGTAAGCGAGTTATGTATCCTATACCGGACACTACAACAACAACTAACATATTATTATAAGTTAACTTACTAACCATTAATACATTATTTTACCTTATATTATTATATTATATTTTTGCTAACCTAATCATACTTGTAAATTAATAAAAGTTAAATTAAAGGTAACTTGTTCCATCATGTTAAAATCAATTGAATTATAAAGTATCAAATTATTTCTCACAATTATTGTAGACATAGAATCAGCACCTTTTAATTAAACATGTGTAACTTACCGGTGCTGATTCAACAAATAAATAATATATAAGGAACCAAAATTGTAAAAATCAAAATTAATTAATAACAATCAATCAAATAAAGAAGTAATATTAAATTAAAGTTGCATTTTTTTTATTTAAATTGTGAACCAGTCACATATTTGGCGCAGTCGGTAGGATAGGCAAACGGTCTATCTTCGTGTAATAACAAAATCACTAATAAAATAAAATAGTATTCTGTGAATTAAGCCATAATTCTACCTAAGGTGAGGCTGCCTTGGGCACAGAAAATTAATAGAAAAAATTCTAATAAAATAGTGAAAGTGTAAATCAAAGACATTCAAAGGATTATTGAAATTATTTCGTTATTGCATTATCCAAATTGTTAGTAGTTTTTGACTGTTTCAACGGATTATTGAGATATACAGACACAGGTATTGAAGGAATATCAATACTTCACGAAAATTTCCGGAGGATTTTTATCCATTGTTGCCTTCCTGATATGATGTGGATACCCATCATTTTAATGTAAGTGCTGTTTTTATTATCATTTATAAAAAATAATTTATGCCTTTTAAACGCCCAAATCCTTACCCTAACTATAATAAGGTTAGGAAACTTAAATTAAACCATTTGGAAAGTATTAAAGAAGAAAATTGTGAGGATAACGCTAATATTCGCGAAAATCCAAATAATATATTATTTTTCCCATTATTAAATAACTCATATTTGAGCTTTGAAAATTCCGATCGTTTAACTCCTATAAACATGGAACCAATAAATAATAATAATTTACCAGAATTCCCAATTTTAAATCAAAACCCACAAAGTCCAAGAGAAAATATTGTAACGTTAAATACAACTGATATTTTCAACTTGTTAAGAGTTCCAGACGCTATAAAAGACCTTCCGAAATTTGAAGGTAATCCGAAATTATTATTTGAATTTATTAGCAATTGTGAAGAAATTCTTTCAATAATTGCATGTACAGACGGGACTCCCTACGGACAAATGTTACTTAGAGCAGTTAGAAATAAAATCGTAGGGCCAGCTAATGAGGTATTAAACATGTACGGTACTACATTAGTGTGGGAAAATATTAAAGAAAATTTAATTCTCCACTATTCAGACAAGAGAAACGAAACCTCTCTTATCCGAGACCTTCACGGTCTTAAACAAAATAACAAGACTGTAGAAACCTTCTACAGTGAAGTGATAGAAATTTTAGCTACTATGACAAACCATACATGAAAGAAATTCCGCTATTATAAATTCTAAACGAGATTTATATACTGAAATGTGTTTAAATGTCTTTTTATCGGGTTTGAGGGAACCTTTGGGCTCAACTATAAGAGCCATGAAACCTCAATCATTATCGGTAGCTTTTTCATACTCTATTAAAGAACAAAATATTTCATATACTAAATTTAACAATAATTCAATTACATCTAATAATCGTTTCTCACAAAATTTACAACAACCACGGTACCAAAATTTCAATAGACCACAAAATTCATTTCATTCACCCCCACGAAATTCCTTTTTTAATAATAATAATAAGCAAAATAACCAATTTAATCAGAATAAATTCCAAAGACAAAATTGGAATTCTGATAGACCAAATAATCAAAATATTACTCCCATGGATATTAGTACCGGTAATACAGTTCAACGTCGGTTAAACTCTTCAAGCCAACAAACTAGAAATTTTAATCAAAACCAAAATTTCAATAGAGAATTATACAATATATCAACAAATACATCTCAATGTTCATGTTCACATAGTAATAATAATAATAATTCTATTAAAAATGATAAATTTCAAAATTTAGACCAATTCTATAATTTTGAACACAATATTCCAGCTTGGATAAATAATACCAACATTGAAGAAACCCCGGAAAATCAAAATTTTCCGCCAACTGCCTCGAACTAACCATCGGGTTCAAATTTCTTATTGACACCGGTTCATCCAACTCTTTTATAAGTCCTGATTTACTACAAAAAAATCTTTGAAAAAATTAAACCTATTTCTACCGCCTTCAATAATATCGAATTAAATCAACAAGTTACTCTACCGAACTTTGCTGAATTTAACCATCCTGGAAAAACCAAATTTTTAATCTTCAAATTTCACGAACTTCTTTCGTGAAACAAATTTCACGAAATTTTGACGGACTTCTTGGTTATGAAGCACTTTCAACTTTAGGTGCCAAAGTGGACACTGAAAATGAAATTCTAATTACAAAATATTCTACCTTACTTCTAAATTTCAAACCGAATTATATGTCTAATAAATTCATAATCGAACCTAATTTTAAACAAATCTTTAAACTACCAGTTGATATAGAATATGGTGATATCATAGTCACTAAATTACAATTAAAACCTGGATTGTATATACAAGAAGGTATCTACAATGCTAACGATTGGTACAGTTTTATTGAAGTTTCAAATTTTCTTCCAACTCAACAAATTGTTTTCCTCGAGCAACCTTTAAAAGTTAATACCTACTCTTCTAATCAATTTATCGAAATTAATAACTTTAATCTTTCCTGTTCAACTTCCAATACTCTTCCTCAAAATTTTTATAAATATCTGAGAGTTTCCCACTTAAATCAGAGTTTTAGTTAATTTATGTAAAAATTACGATGACGTTTTTTATAAAGAAGACCAAAATTTAACATTTACAAATAAAGTTAAACATCGTATTAATACAGTTGATGATATTCCTATATATACGAAATCCTATAGATACTCTTACGTGCATAAGGAGGAAGTAAAAAGACAAATTAATGATATGTTGTCCCAAGGTATCATTCGACCCAGCCATTCTCCATGGAGCTCTCCTGTTTGGATCGTTCCAAAAAAAAGTAAACGCGAGCGGTAAACAGAAATGGCGATTAGTCATTGACTATCGCAAGGTTAATGAAAAGACAATAAGTGATCGTTACCCATAACCCAATATTACGGAAATTCTCGATAAACTAGGAAAAAGTATGTACTTTATTACACTTGATTTAGCTTCGGGTTTTCATCAAATAGAGATGGACCCAAAAGACGTTCAAAAAACAGCATTCACTGTTGAAGGTGGCCATTTCGAATACTTAAGAATGCCATTCGGGCTGAAAAATGCCCCATTTACTTTTCAACGCCTCATGGATAATATCCTTGAGAATTTACAATATGTTTGGTCTACTTAGATGATATTATCGTCTACTCAACTTCGCTTCAGGAACATGAGGAAAGCCTGAGAAAAGTATTCGAAAAACTTCGTCAATCGAACCTTAAGGTTTAGCTTGACAAATCCGAATTCCTCCATAAAGAAGTAGCATTTTTAGGTCATATTGTGACCACAGAAGGAGTCAAACCTAATCCTGAAAAAATCAAAGCCATCAAAAATTTCCAATTCCAAAAACCCAAAAGGAAATTAAATCATTCCTTGCACTTTTAGGGTACTATCGTAAATTTATAAAAGATTTCGCGAAATTAACTAAGCCACTCACTTCATGTTTAAAGAAAAACAAAAAAATTGATCTTAACGACCAATATGTTAAAACATTCGAGTTATGTAAAAAACTACTTATTAACGATCCAATCTTATAATATCCTGACTTTTCGAAACCTTTCGTACTAACAACTGACGCAAGCAATATCGCAATAGGAGCTGTACTATCTCAAGGCCCTATTGGTAATGATTTACCCATTTGTTTCGCAAGTCGTACTCTCACCGACACCGAGATTAACTACTCAACAATTGAAAAAGAACTCTTAGCCATAGTATGGGCCACTAAATACTTTACGGTCACAAATTTCAAATCGTTACAGATCATAAACCGTTAACTTGGCTCATGAGTCTTAAAGACCCAAATTCAAAATTAGTCAGATGGCGCCTTAAACTTGAGAAATTTGACTACCAAGTCATCTACAAAAAAGGCACTCAAAATGCAAACGCTGACGCTTTAAGTAGAACTATAATTGAGGAAACTCCAACCAAAATTCCCAACATCGACATTAATATTAACGAAACAAATTCAATAAGATCTTTTAATTCCAACATTGTTTCTACAATCTCTAATACTAACCCCAACACTCAATCTAACCCTAATCCAAATTCTGATTCATCCTCTACTATTCATTCTGCTGTTGAAAACCTTGATGATGGAATACATATCTCTGAACGACCGTTAAATTAATTTAACCTTCAAGTAATCTTAATAAAAACTGATACAAGACCTCCATTCTCATTAGAATCCGTTTTTAGAAATAAATATCGTAGAACAATTCGTAGTCCTGCATTTAACGAAGAAAATGTCACTGAAATCCTTAAAGTATACTTAGCTCCAAACAAACTTTCGGCAATTCACATAGACGATGAAACATTTAAAATAATACAAAATGTATATTCCAAATATTTTTCAAATAGTAAAACCTTTAAACTAGTTAGATGCACTGAATTTTTAACGGACATAAAGGAAAATGACGAAACAAGACAAATTAATAAGAGATTATCATATTAAGAACAATCACAGAGGCATAAACGAAACATTGAACCACTTAAAAAGGAAATATTACTTTCCGTTTCTAAAAAATAAAATTCAAAAAACAATAAATAATTGTGAAATCTGTAACAGATTTAAATAGACATCCAGTCAAATTAAAATTCGAAAAAACTGAAATCCCTACAAAACCTTTAGACATAATACATATCGACATATATACAATAAATAACTCTTTGAACTTAACAATAATCGACAAATTCTCTAAATTTGCATCAGCTTACCCTCTAGAAACCAGGAATAGTCTTAATATTGTCAAATGAATTAAACATTTCATAAGCCTTCACGGTATTCCTCAAAAAATTGTATGTGATCAAGGTGGTGAATTTACTGCCAATATTTTCAAAGATTTTTGCCTTCAATATAATATCAATGTTCACTGCACTTCCTTTCAACAATCTCACAACAAACAAACAAACTCACCTGTTGAACGTCTTCATTCTACAATTATCGAAATTTATAGAATCATTTTAAATAAAATTAAAGAAAATAATATTGAAATAAACCACTCTGATATTTTGAAACGAATGCTTAATAACCTATAATAACTCAATACACTCTTCGACAAAATTTACTTCTTTTGAACTGTTTTATGGAAAAACCTCCAAATTTAATGATAATGTAAAATTTAATAACGAACATGAATATTTAGAAAAGTTGAATTTATTTAAACAAGAATTATACTCAAAAATAAAATCGCAATTAGAAAAAATTATGAATCAAAATATTGATAAAGTAAACAGTAAGAAAGACCCTGTCGAAATAAATAAGAAACAAGTAATATCCAGAAAAGAAAACCGTAGAAATAAAATCACTGCTAGATTTAAAAGATGTAGACTTAAGAAAAATAATAAAGTTACAGTTATTACAAAAAATAATCAAAAATTACATAAATTAAACGTAAACTTAAAGTTCAGACTGATATCGCTAGCCCTTAGCCAGCGGATGGAAATTCATGATATTTCAAATAATAATGGCATTCTCCCTTTAAACCTTGGTTCAGCAAAAGTTATAAAAACTCATATAAACTTCCTTCATATTGTTAAATTGGAACAGTATCAACAAAACATAAATAACTTAGAAATTTCTATAAATTCACTAGACAAAATAACCACTTTAGATCAATCTCTCACAATTTCCAAACTAAAATTTGGAACTTTATAAGATAAACTATCTAACTTAATGCCCACATTCCGGAAACGTAGAGGTATAATAAACGGATTAGGAACTCTTATTAAAAGTATCACAGGAAATATGGGCGCAAATGACGCATTAAAACTAAACGAAGAAATCGAAACTATTATCAAGACAGAAAATAACTTAAAAAACAGTATTTTCAACCAAAACCTTTTGAATAATAATATGATCAAACGGTTTGAAAATATCACAAACCACATTAACGAACAACAAACCTCAATAATCCACCATTTGAACGATATCCAAGATCAACTTAGAAATTCAACAAGATCTGAAAATTCAAAGTTCAAATATCTCCAATTATTACAACAAATTAATTACAATATCGATCTATTACAAGATCATTTAAATAATATCGCAGAAGCCGTTATCCTTGCAAAATTGAATATAATATCAAAACAAATTCTAAACCAAAATGAAATTCAGGAAATCCATAATATTTTCCAAAATCAAAATTTAAGTTTAAAATCTGATGAAAACCTCTATGAGATGATGGAACTACAAGCTTATTATAACAATACAAATATAATTTTTAACATCCAGATTCCTCTAATTTCTAATAAAACATTCTCATTCTTTCACATCATAACACTTCCTATTCAATCTACTAAAACTATTTCTTCTAAACCTTTCATAATTATATATTCAGTACTTAGATAAAAAATGTCCAAAAATAGAAAATTTATTTTATTGCAAGGAAAATCCACATAGGGAAAGAGTTCAAAATTCAACATGTATTGGCAACCTAATACAAAACAAGCCTACATCATGTGAATTACACAACAGAGAAACGGATTTAGAAATCTTTCAACCTGAACCAAATTATATTGCATTAATCAATATTCCAGAAACAACTATCCTTACAACTTGTGGTACAAGTCATAAAAAACTTAAAGGCTCTATACTTATACATTTCAACAACTGTGAAATAAAAATCAACAGCGTAACATATACATCAGTAATCAATAGCCATTGGGACGAAATAAACATCCAACCAACCATTTTCAACAAAATCAATTCAACTTATTCAAATAGTAAAATACTTTTAAAAAACTTAAATAATTATCAATTTACTGAATTCAAAGCAGATCAATCAACAATAATCGAAAGAAATACAATTTACACTTCACTTTCACTAACTGTCGTTACTATATTATTCATAATCACAATTACATTTCATTTAATATTCTACATCCTGTATCGCAAGAAAAAATACTACACCAATACTATAATACCAGTCAATTTCAAACAACCAGGAATTATAAATGAAAATCAAGCCAACATTTTAGCTGTTCCATCCATCGAACCGACAACTCGATTCACCTGGCCGTAACATCTATCTTAGGGGGGAGGAGTTATGTATCCTATACCGGACACTACAACAACAACTAACATATTATTATAAGTTAACTTACTAACCATTAATACATTATTTTACCTTATATTATTATATTATATTTTTGCTAACCTAATCATACTTGTAAATTAATAAAAGTTAAATTAAAGGTAACTTGTTCCATCATGTTAAAATCAATTGAGTTATAAAGTATCAAATTATTTCTCACTATTATTGTAGACATAGAATCAGCACCTTTTAATTAAACATGTGTAACTTACCGGTGCTGGTTCAACAAATAAATAATATATAAGGAACCAAAATTGTAAAAATCAAAATTAGCTTCATTAATTTCCAAGAGGTGCAAGAATCCTGAACCGGCTGCTCTAGACCAACCAAATTTTACAAAAGTTGTTGGCATGTAACTCGACACCTCTTTACTAAATTTCAGATTCCTAGCTCCAATAAACACTGAGTTATTCTCATTTAAACGGAGAAGTTGTATGGCAGCTACCCGAACCCGTCGCACCACCACAACCCAATTTTGCCAAAGTTGTTGCCATAAAACTTGATCATCATTTGCAAAATTTCAGAAACCTAGCTTGAATAGATACTGAGTTATTTCTATATAAAGATAGAAGTTGTATGGCAGCTACTCGAACCCGCCGACCGAAAATGTGGAAGTTAAATAGCAAAACTAACAATTTTGCAAAGGTGACGTAAAAAAAATTTCAGCCCCCCAGCTCCTTCATTTTTTGAGTTATCGTGCGGACGGACGGACGTACATGGCTTAATCGACTCAGAATTCGATTCTGAGCCGATCCATACCTTTGACACTATATCTAGCTCGACTCCTTTAAGGTGTCACAAACGTAATGGCAAATTTATTATACCCTTGAACATAGTTAATACGGGTATAATAAAAATTATAGCTTTTTTTCTAATATATTTAATTTTTACATACGTTTTTGTATCAGCATAAAATTTTACAAATTATTTAAGTTACTCTTAAAATTTTGTTATTTAAATAGAATCAGACTAGGTATACATTCATATATAACCGACCTCATACGTTAATCTAAAAGGTAGGTATTGTTTTCATACTAAACATTTGTACCTGAGATTTTGCAAATATGCACTACTCCGCTGTGTAGAAGGCTGTAAAAAATTTATAGCGTGATGTCTGGCTGTGTATGTGTATGTGTAAAAAACCTATAAAACAAAGTAAATCTATTTTGAACGAACAATTAGAATTGCCAAATTCATCTATGTTAAATATTTGTTTAGAATTGTAATTAATTAGTAGGTATAAATGTAATATTAAAAAATTGGAAAATTATTCATGTTTAGTACTAAATTGTATTCGCCCTGATGATGGCAGTGATGCCGAAATATATATAGGCTTTATAATAAATAAATATAATATTTTAAGACTTATAAAAAAAAAAAATATTAATAAAATTATTTTGTGGACAAAAAGTATAAATAAAAAACAAGTTTTTACTCAATAAATCTAAAAAAAATGTTGTTAAATGATTAGAAGTTATTTGCTTTGATATAAATTAGTAGCGTGTAGTAGCGGTTGGTACTGTCGAGGAGACAACTGATTTTTTTTCTAATGATCTAATGCTTTTCTTTTTTTTTGTGTATTGAAATCATCAAACGATCAATGAACAAAGCATTCAACCAATTTTTTGTTATTTTGCTTCAACTGATTAATTTTAGATTAAATCAACAAGAAATCAAATTTATATACTTTGTATATACTTGATTAATTACTAATTTCAATGTCAGAAGATAAAAGATTTAAAATTACAGATTAAATACAGAAAAACCATTAAAATTCGTTAAATATAATTGAACATTTTCAATTAAAATACAAAAAAAAAATTATAATTAAAATAATACATCATAATTCATAATAAATATATATGTATATTACATTATGTATCTGTAAACACTTACAAACATATAAACTTTTTCAAGAATATAAAATCATAAATAATATAAAATGACTAAAACTTCCACCTAACATATTTTTTTGTAAAATTTTTTCCTCATATTATATCTTATCGCTTGAGATTCGTGTTTAAAAATTATATTTGTATTAGCCTATAAATTCTTATATTTTTTGTTAATTAAAATATTAAATTAATTTGAATCTTTTTTGTTTTTTCTATAGTGATTTAGATTAATTTCTAGAATTTGCTTTTGAAATTTACATATATTGACTGTCGCTAATTCATTATATTTATAAGAAACGTCGGTTTTTAAAACAATAATCTTTTAAAAATACATATGTATGTACATATGTACATATGTATGTATATTCAAAATAAAATAAAAACTTAAAATATGAATTTATATTTGGCTAAACATTAAAAAAAATATTTTTATTTTCCTGTATTTAAAAAGTCGAAACAAATATATTTCATATTAAACGAGGAAGAATACAGTTGCCTTGTCAACTCTTAGATACCTGTACGAACCGTTAGTATGTTCATAGCCTGTCACTCTTCTTATATTATTTTCTTAATTTTTTGTTATTTTAAAATAATGTGGGTGAATTTTATAATTTCTAGAACTATGGGTTGTACATATATCCAAACTATATGTTTAACATTCTTCAAAAGCAGATTCTAACCTTCCACATAACAATTATCAATCTAAAACTTTTACAAATATGCTATAGGTAGTACCAAGACCTAAGTAAACATAGTAAAATGTAGTTGTGAGAGAATTGCAATCGATTCTGACGCATCGTTCGTATGTACAATTTCATAATTGATATGACTATGTGAGTCTTGATTATAGCCATATAAGCGTGTACAAAATTTTAAAGTATGAAAGTAGTCTCGACGTATACTATTACGATATTGAGGCAATTTATCTTAAGAAGCTTTTAAAGTAAAAAATTTAAAGGAAGACAATTTTTTAAATGCATATTTATGAATGAAAGTATTATATTTTAATATTTTTCTTTAATGAATTATGTAAAAAAGCCGCGACTTTAATTTTCTCTTTGGACCAAATTGAATAAAGTAAATGGTTTTTGTGTTATTTCAATTCAAGATTTATAGTTGGCCCATTTTTTTTTTTGCATAAGACTACGTGTAAATTTGTTAAAAGCTGGCCCACTATTAAGCTTTTACTCTCTGCACATCATGGCCTGATAATTGATGTGAGCCTCAATTTATACTATGGATATACATATGTATTATATATCATTGATTCATCAGTGACATATACGATATGTAAATAAACATGAGTTATATAAGTATGTATACTAAATCATATAAATATAAATTCTTCAAGCAACCGTTATATTTTTTATTTATTTAATTTTTTTGTACTACGCATCATCATCCTCAACAATCAAATTATCGAGTAAAAATAAAATTCAAAAAAATAGTTAAAGAAATTTGTTAGAAAAATTGAGAAAAATCAAGTCACACTTTCGTCAATTTTAAGTTAACGCTATATTATTAAGAAAAGTTGTTAATACAAATAAAAATATAATCTGGGAGCTTTAATTTTTGTATATTACTTCGAAAAAATTTGGACAGGTGTTCAAGTTACAGGTATTTAAAAATAAGGATTTTTTTAGTTTTTGACTCCATACAGTTGCAAAACGGGGAACGATACAAAAATATTTTCTGAAATGACTCATACTTATTTTCAAAGATCTAACTTCTCTCAAAACCGCAAGTTTCTAACTTAAACCGTTTGGAAGACAGAAGGAATCAAGAATTTACCAAAATTTGAGTTTCGTATAACGGTGAATTAAGACACCGTATGTCACAAGTATATATTTATTGTATATATGTTTTTAAAGCCAATAAAAGCAGTAATTGTTTGGCGTTTTCAAATTGAAGATATTATATAGGGTGTTCAAAATTGAGGTATAATTTTAATTTTAATAAAAAAAGACTTTTTTTTTGAAATATTAAATATATTTTTATTTTAATTTATTACAAATAGGTTCCGGTTAATAATGAAAAATTATGTCGGCCAAGTGGCCCCCTCTACTACTTCGGCAGGCTTCCAATCTTTTACCAAAATTCTGAATCACGTTGTTCAATAAACTGTTCTCAATGGTTGAAATCTGCTCGATAATGTTGTTTTTAAGCTCTTGAATTGTTGTGGGATTATTGCTGTACATTTTCGATTTCACAAAACCCCACAAAAAAAAAATCCAACGGTGTCAAATCGTACGACTTTGGTGGCGACATCACTCCTCCTCTACGAGAAATAATGCGATCTTCGAACTTTTCCTTCAAAAGATCCATTGTTTCTCTTGTTGTGTGGCAAGTGGCACCGTCTTGTTGAAACCACATATTCTCTACGTCCAAATCATCAATTTCCCGCCACAAAAAGCTTCGGATCATCTTCCTGTAGCGATTTCCATTGACCGTAATCGAATTTCCATTTGCGTTTTCAAAAAAATATGGTCCGATGATTCCTCCTGACCACAAACCACACCAAACCGTAACTTTTTGTGGATGTACTGGTTGCTCTAAGATAACCCTTGAATTCTCTTCACCCGAAATGCGGCAATTCTGTTTATTAACGTAGCCATTGAGCTGGAAATGAGCTTCGTCGGTGAAGATTATTTTGTTAAAAAAATTCTCATTTTCTTCTTGTCTTTCTTGATAGTTTGATGTTTAATTGCTGCGAACGATGACGAATGGAAGTTTTTGGATCTTCTTCAACACTTCTGCTCACAGGTGCTGCATTCTCGGTTGAACGTCCACTACGTTGATAAATGTTTGCCATTTTCAAAAAATGTTGTAATAACAAAAAAACGTTGTTCCTTCGTGTATACCTAAAGAAACCTCGTATAAAAATTCCAGGTAGAAAAAAAATGGCGGGAAAATCAAAATGATACCTCAATTTTGAACACCCTTTATAATACCTTATACAACTTGTGTTATAACAATTTAATATAGAGCTTTTTCAAACTTTGGGGAGCTGTAGCTCCGTAACGGGTGGGGCTTCTGAAAAAAGTTGTTAATAATAAAATTAATATTTTTATGATATCTATCAGCAGTTAAAATTTCATGGCTCTATTTCAAAAAAAATGTGGAGATCTAAAAGTTAGTTGTTCGAGACGTACCCGAAGCTTTGGTCGGATCTCAACCAAAAATAGGGAACCTACAAATTGATGTAAGAATATTTTGTGTTAATTTCAAGGCTCTAGCTTTCTTAGTTTTTGAGTTATCTTGCTGACGGACGGGCCGACAAAGCTTAGTCGACTTAGAATTTAATTCTGATCCGATCCATACCTTTGAAGGTACATCTAGCTATCTTATTTCGAGGTGTCACAAACGGAGGAGCAATTTTAATATACCCGAACCTTATCGTACGAGTATAAAAATGTGGGTAGGACAAAAATTTTGATTAAAATAGTTATTAGGGTAGTTTTTTTTTAACTTTTCACCAATTAAAACGGAATTTATGAAAGAAAAAAAAAATTATTATATTAAGTAATCTATTTTAATATTTTAATATAAATAAAAAGCAAATAAAATTTGATAAATTTTAATGATTTGCAAGAATTATGGAGCGTGAATCAAAAAATTAAATTCGAATTCTATATCCGGCTTTTGTTGTAATATTTGTAGAATTATATCCGGCTTTTGTTGTCTATATCCGGTCTATATCCGGCTTTTGTTGTTTTTTGTAGAAATATAATCCATTTTAATTTCCTATTTAAGAACTTCAGAAACGGTTATATCCTTAAACGAAATTTCTTTGTGAATTAAGTTTTTTTATGTTCAATTTGCTAGAGAGCGACAAAGTTGTGTGAAGATTTTCTACTCAATATTATAAAATTAATCATTTATAATAAGGTAAGGTAAACTATATAGTTCTGCATAAGGCCGTTCTATTTCATTTTGTGAATCAAATTCAATATTAGTTTTACCTTAAAAAAAAAACAAACATTTTATTGCAATTCTTTTAAAGTTACAGTTATCAAAAAATTCAAATTGTAGTTATAAAGTATAATAGTAGGTTATTTAATTGAAGATGATTTTTAAAATTGTTGGCACTAGAAAAGAACAGAAACTTCTGATGAAACAAATACTCCACAATGTAGCGCAACGGAAGTTGAATAATTTTGATCCAGATTTTACCGCCAATTTTAACGTTAATGATACAGGTACTAGGCCAATTCATATAACGATTAAAATAAGAGATTGTTTAGTAGAGAAGTGTCCACGTCAAGAAATTAATAAAAAATTGCCAGAGATGAATCCGGAACAAAAATATTTCAGTTATTATAATTTCGAAATACTTATAGTTAATACATATCATAGTGAAGATCTAAATTTTAAATAAGTAAACGCAAATATATACTATGTATGTATATAAATAATTAACTAAATTGATAAAAGACAATTAAACAAATAGTTTTTTTTTTATTCATTAAATTACTAACATAATATTCATGGAATTTCCTGGTATTAATGACTATAACAACTATAAAATAACTGAATTTGAACATTTGACATTGTACATTTTAGTTTCTTACCCTCTTTTTTGATTTTTAAACCAACTTTTTAAAAAATTAATAAAGTTAAAATTTAATTGACCGCAACAGTTTTAGTAAAACCTTATAATTCAGAAATCTAATAAAAATAACTCTAATTAGATTTCTCTGTCACTTTCTTTATATATATAATCTACACATATATTTATTTTGATGATGTTAGCGATGATAATAATGGTGATAAAAAGTAACTATAAAAAAAAAGTGATATAAGTGTACTGAAACTTAAAAATGTGAATAACTACTTTAAAAGATTTAAGACCGACTCATAATCTGAAAAGTAATTCATGATTTACTATACATATAAATACACACAGAACTTTAACTTTCAAAAACAAATTTTTAATATAAAGTCTTTCTTTACAACACACATGAACATACAAAAATGCATAGCAATATATGGAAACGACTAACTAACGTATTAGTTATCATAAAAAAATTATTGAAAGAAAATTTACAGTAGTTGATGTAGATCGATTAAAATTTTCATTCATATGTAGATGACCAGCGAAATATATAAAAAAAATTATACAATATATCAAAATTATTGAATCAGAAAATATAATGTTAACAAATATTGTTTTCATCTTTATTATGACTATTTCATTAACGAACGTGGGCATTCAGAGAAACTATTTTTAATAATAATAAAATTTTGAAAAATAGTGCTTATTAGTTTCATTCTGTCCGTCCGTCTGTCCGTCTGTTTACAAAAGTTCTACACCGTTTAATTTTAACCATGAGTAGGTCTCGTAAAAAAATTATTGTTGTAGAATAACTTTCTCATGTAACCTCACCAAATCTGCAGCTTTCCAACTTTGAAAAAACCCTATTTTCAAATACGTAAAAAAGTTATTTAACAGTTATTTTTTTACCTTTGTAAATCAATATCAAAATTATACAATTTTTTTTTTTTTTATATTATATTGTACAGACATAAATATCTGCCGGTATTCTAAGAACCCTTTTGCCTCTAGCATGTGGACAATCTCGGTACAAGTATTCAATTATAATTATATTTAATATTTTGTTTACATTATATATTATATTTGATAGCTATATTATTTTTTACCTGACCGGGGTTTGAACCCGAGACCTTTCGCCTGAATCACCGGTGACTTACGCACTGCACCGTTGGTCAGATAATTTAATATTTAAATTTACGTTATATGAACGTAATTTAAAACCCAAGTTTTGCATGATTTTTCTACCTTTAAACTACGGCCTACTTTTTCTACCTTTAAACTACTTTTCTACCTTTTATATAGGGATTTGAAATTTTGAAGTACGAAAGAACTTTTAGATAAGTATAACTTTCTTCAGAAAATTTTTTTGTACCGTCCCCTGTTTATGACCTATTAGGGTTTAAAAATTGTAAATTTGCTATTTTTAAACACCTGTAACTTAGGCACCTGTACACATTTTTCTTCGGCAAGACAAAAAAATTAAAGCTAGTAATATATTTTTACATGTGTTAAGTGTTTTTCGGTGTTCTTAGTTATATAGAGTTCCGGACTTACAGCCCCTCAAAATTGGAAAAAAATATTATTTTCACATTTTTTCTTATATGGAATTTTCAAATTTTGGTGCAAGTCACAGTTCTAAATAGTTTGTATTATCTTTTGGCAATGTGCACTTTTAAAAACCGTTGGTTTACATTTTGCCTAGTTTAATATTAGTTTAATGAAGAAAACAGAAATTTTCGATTTTCTGATTTTGGGCTTATGAGAAGAATTATTTAAGAACTGAAACTTTTTAATCGAATTTACGCAGGATGATTTCGATTTCAATTGTTAAGAGAGTGTCATTAGTTTTGTATGCACAATATTCACTTTTTAATTTTATAAAATTTTAAAATTACTTTTTATTAAGACAATTTTTCTTAATTTTGAATTAAAATACCTAAACAAGTACAATCAATTCCCATAATTAAGTATTAACTTTAATTTAAAATACTGATTAATCATCAACAAACAATAATCATGATTTTTAATTTTAGAAATATGTACCTATTAAAAAAAAATATTTTAAAACCAACATTTAAAAAAAAAAAATAGTAAAATAAGTATAACAACTTTAAGTATAACTTTAAGTGAAAGATAAAAACGAGAATACAGTTATTATTGTAACTGTAAAATATGAATACTCAAAACAGCTTCTATGTTTTTCGGTTGTCTTGACTAAACGCTTTGACCAATTGAATTCATGTGCTTACATGTGCTGCTCTATGCGAAAAGTTTTAGGTGACAACAAATTTGTTTGATCTATCAATCCATTGCTTTAAAATATTTTGTTGTTTTTTTGCTCTTAATTAAAAACGATTTGACCAATCGCCTTCAAATTTTATATGCTACTTAAACTTAACAGTAGAGCTGACTGCAATAACAAATTTCTTTGCAAGCGGATTATTATATATAACCAATTTTGAATAGGACAACTTTGAATCAAAAGTAAATCCCAAAAAAAAATTTCGAGTTCCGTTAACTCGGTACGGTACAAAAACTAAAGATAATAGTTCTGTACATAAATAAACCGACACCAGAAATTTGTAAGACAGCTCACAAAAAAAAATATATTTCTAATAATTTGAAACTTTGTAAATGTTTCCTCTTTACATTGACCATTGATTTTCAGCATTTTATTTTACTACCGCTCCATAATTTATATTATACTATAAACTAATCCGATACAGATCCGATTTTTATTGTACATCTATGATACTCAACGTTATAAAGGAATATGTAAATAAATAAATAGTTAAATAGCACTTAACGTTATATAGCAATATGTAACAATATATAAACAATATAGAACAATATAAATACAATAACAATATATAAATACAATAAATTAAAATTTTTTTTTATTCGAAAACATAGCCTCTTTTCAATTATGATTTTAATTAATATAAAGATAAGAATAACACTCAGTTTTTGTTTTTCCAATTTGTTTAGGTAAATTTTAATACTATACTGTCGTTCAAATTGATGAAAGATAAGTTTACTTGTAAAATTTACAATTTCAGTTTTTTTATTTATGTTAAAACTCTCAAAATTGGCCAACCTAACTAAACTAAAATAATTTAGAAATAAATATTACATTGCATTATTTTTTATTAAATTATAAAATATATGTATATAAAAATTATTTGTCAGTTTCAAGTATTATGATGTTTTATTTAAAAATGTTAACAAACTGCTGTTAAAATTCTACTTGTTTTGTATTTTTTTTTCAAGTTCTGGTTAAAGATTATCAAGCAACCTAGGTTATTGTGAATTTCAAAACAATGAAATTATTTTAAAATTTTAATGTCTCAATAATAATGGTACAAGTTACTAAAATAAACAATAATTATTAAAACTTACTTTTGATATTTTAATATTGCTCGCGGTAAAATAAATCCACTTGCTGAATGTTTTTTTTCTTTGTCACTAAGGTCACTGTTATTATCAATACTATTATCAACATTGGCATTATTGACACTACCACAATTACCTTTATATAAACTAGTTGTTGATTTTGCACTATTATTACTGCTGTTATTGAAACTATTACGGTCAATAATTGCTTCACAGAAATTGTCATCATTAATTGATTGTGAACTGCCATTTAGATGACAATCAGTTTGTATTACACTCTCATCTGATTTCTGTCTTTTTAGTGAACTCGATGTTATATTTTTAGTAACATTCGTAGATGACAATAAAGATTTCAAGCGTACAAAATATCCATGAGTTTTTGATGCAGCCGACGTTGATGAATAACTTTTTTTTGTAGAATCATCTGTAAAATGATCGTTTTTAAATTTCCTTTCTGTGACATTTTGACTTTTAATAGTAGTAGATGTGAGCTTTCCATTGCTAAAATTAATTTCATCTTCTGATGTTGAAGCTTCTGATGAAGATGTTGTTGAAGAAAATGTTAGAGATGGTTGAATATCTTCAATCGCATCAAAATCATATGAATTGAAATATGCTTGATCTTTTACTTTTTTAATTTTAGCTAATTCAGATGCATTTTGATCAATTTCAGTCACAGTTGGTGTTATTGACAAAATAGATGCTGTAGTTTCACATATTGGCATTTCGTTTTTTGATTATATCTTTGAAATTTCAAAATAATATCTGAAAATAGAATGAATATATTTGGTTAATTTTGTTTTTCAGATCATATATACATATATACATAGTTATAAAAATAAACAGCAGATATACAATTTATAAGGAATTAAACTTTTATTTTATTTATATTTAAAAAAAAAATATCATAGTACATACAATAAATTGTTTTATTTTAAAGCTAAAAAAACATAACAATGAGTTTTATTTTTTATATGCTTTTATATTAACTCGTCGGTGTCGGTGTCGGTTTATTTATTTATTTATTTATTTGTCATTCTGTAACGCTTTTTATTATCTTCGTAATTTGTTAGCAACATTTGTAAGTGTCGTATGGTGCAGAGGAAAGTGTACAGGTTTCAAAAGTGAGGGTCATGTTGTTGGAATCCAGTTCACATGCAACTTTTTTTTTTTTTAACTATCTATTCATAAACATTTTTTGAATAAAATATGTATATATTTTGTATATATGAATTTGAAACTTAAATTTTTATCTCTAAATTCATGCATATATTTATACACACGCAATATATTTTTGATCTTTTCTGCTATAATAGTATATTTTTATGTATGTTGCTAAATTATTTTGTTTACAACATTTGTTTAGTATTTAAATCAAAATATTTGCTGTCAACATTCTTTAATGCATATTGAATATGCATGGTTAAAAATTAAGATTTTATATTCGTAATATGTTCATTAAATAATTAAGTGTTATATAGTGCGGAGGAAAGTGTACAGGTTTCGAAAGTAAGAGTAATTAGGTTCGAATCCAATTCGTGTACGTACATTTTTTTTTTTTGTTAACTGTATTCATCAACATTTTCTAAATCCCTTCTAAATCCCTGATTTGCCTAAAATTTGAGATGAATTGGAGTGGCCGTTCGGGTACCTCCCATACAAATCACAAAACCGAACAAGCATATCTTCGAAATTAATAAAGATAGAAACTTCAAATTTGATACGAGGGTGCTGTTTCCTGAATCCCTGATTTGTCTAAAATTTGAGATGAATTGGAGTGGTCGTTCGGGTACCTCCCATACAACTCCCAAAACCGAACAAGCATATCTTCGAAATTAATAAAGATAGAAACTTCAAATTTGGTACTAGGGTGTTGTTTCCTGAATCTCTGATTTGTCCAAAATTTAAGATGAATTAGAATGGTTGTTCGGGTATCTGCCACACAACTCCTAAGACCAAACAAGCATATCTTCGAAATTAATAAACATATAAAAATGAAATTTGATATAAGAATGTTCTACCCTGTTGATGTTTCTAAAATTTGAGATGAATTGGGGTGGTAGTCCGCTTGCCTTCACACACTTCCCAAGACCTAACAAGCATATTTTCGAATTTAATAAAGATAGAAATCTGAAATTTTGTACAAAGGTTGTAAAAGTATTAATTTTTTTAGCTTAGTTATATTAAATACCTAACTAAAATAACTTATGGATTTTTAATTTAATTTGAATTTTTTAGGTGTAGGGTATAAATAAGTTGCTTGCATTGACTTACTGTTACTTTTACTTGTTTATAATTTAAATCAAGATTTTTGTCAACAATTTTTACTGCATGATCTTATTAAAGGATTAGGTAGGTACTAGGCAGGTATTCAAGGTTAGATGTTTGTTTGGATATACGATATACTACTAATGCTATACTATAGAAATATACAGTAAAATACATTTATGTACAATATATAACATTTTCATACGTGTTAGAAATGTTGCACTAAAATTGGATTGTAATATTTATAATCACAGTATTTTGGTACATATTTTACCCTTCGAGGTAATTTCATTATTTATGAGTTACTGGAATAAAAAATTTTTACTCTTGCTGTAATGGAATCGATTTAACGTCTCTTAATTTACTTAAACATTTGGTATAAAATTGTAAAACGTATTTTATATCAGAAACAATAATAAAGTATGTAAAAATATCCCATATTTTTTAAATTTAAATTATGTGTTTCATTTAAAACTAAAAAGTATAAAATAAAATAATAAGTAAAAAAAATAATTTTTAAAATACATATGCTTTATCAAAACCGAATTCGCCCCCTAAAAAGTAGAAAATAAAATTGATTGCAAAACTTTAGCTTTTTGGACTGTTATAATATAAAAGTGAGTTGCTAGTGCAAGCATTTTGGACTGTTATAATATAAAAGTAAATTGCTGGTATAAAAAAGAAACATGAACCTCAAATTTCGCAAATTTTTTTTTAACCTTATTCCTTATATATTGTAGAAAATGATTTCTGATATTATCGTGGACGAAAAATATAATGGTTTAAGTGCATTACTGCAAAATGTTAGAAAATTTTTAAAATAATCGATATGACCTTTAAATGACCTTGTCGCCAAAAATCATATTCTATAAAATATATCTGACGTCACTAGGTATCGTTATGTAAAATTTCAAAGTAATTGGACAATGTACCTAAAATAAAGTATATCCCTTTCTTCAATTTTAAGGTAACCCTATATTATTAAGAAAAGTTGCTAACAGATAAAAAAGTATAATGTTGAAGCTTTAATTTTTATGTATAAATTTCAACAGGTGTTTAAGTTATAGGTGTTTAAAAATAAGGATTTCATAGTTTTTGACCCCTTACAGCTCCTAAAAAGGGGGGGGCAATACAAAAATATTTTTTCAAATGACTCATAATTGCAAAGATCTAACTCCTTTTAAAATTTTAAGTTTCTAACTTAAACCTTTTAGAATATAGAAAGGTTAAAGAATTTAGCAATAAATCAATTTCACATAATGGTAAATTAATATACCTACCGTATAGCACAAGAATATATTTATTACATATATATGTAAAGCTCGTAAAAGCAGCTATCGTTTGGGATTTTCAGATTGAAGATATACCTGTGTTATAACAATTTAAATATAGAGCTTTTCTTAACTTTGGGGGGCTGTAGCTCCGTAACGGGTAGGGCTATAGAAAAAAGTTGTTCTAGGATATCTATCAGCATTTAAAATTTCATGGCTCTACTTCAAAAAATTTCTACTTTTGAAAAAATTTTATGAAAAATGAGAGGATCAAAAAGTTAGTTGTTCGAAAGCTGCCCGAAGTTTTGGTTGAATCTCAACCAAAAAAAACCTACAAAATGATCCAAAATATGTTGTGTTAATTTCAATTCACTAGTTTTCTTAGATTTTAAGTTATCGTGCTGACGGACGGAAGAACGAACGGACCAAACTTAATAGACTCAGAATTTGATTCTGATTCGATTCATATCTTTGAAGGTATATCTACCTTGCTTATTTCGAGGTGTTACAAATGGAAGAGAAATTTTATTATACCCGATACTTATCGTACGGGTATAAAAACGCCTTTATTGTTACTGTAAACAAAACAAACCATTACTTACTATTTTTTAAATTTATACCTCTAACTCTTTTAGAGAATCCACGGTCGAATATAGACAAAATTTGCGATTCAAATCGAATTAGAAACTAAAATAGAAAAAGAAAAAAATAGAACTATTGAGATTTTCAAATATAATAGACGTACTTGCAGCTATGACCTAATTCAGGAAACACTCAAATTGCACAACATATTCAATATTTAACAGAAAAAACAATAAGCCTTGATGAAATAGGCAAAAATCTAGTAAAATAAAATAAAAAAATTTAAAAAAAAACATAATATAAATATGACTGGTACATAAGTGGTTTGAGAAATTTGTAAGATCAAAAAATATTCCAATATAGGAAAGCGGAATATTGCAATAGTGAGTAGAATCAATATAATCATATCAGGAACACCTATAAAACCAAAATTAACCAAGCTAAAAACAAAAGTATTGAATTGAAAAGGCAAAGAATTCAAAGAAGATGTGGCGTATAATCCAAAACACGGTAATAAAAAAGGAATCACAATCAATAATGAAATATAACAAAATAAGGTAGATGTGGCTAACAAACTGAACGAATTCTTTGTGAACATTGTAGAAATGATCAATAAAACAATACCATTCAGAAGTTATGAAGACAAATTAAGAGAAACAAGTAAAAAATTTAAATTCAAGGCAATAAGCGGTGAAAAATTTAGAATAATATATGATTCTATTTATTTAAAATAAGACTATAGAAAAATTAGTGCTAAAATTGTTACTAAAACCTGTGAAATGCTAAATGCGATGTAAAGTATAGTGAATCAATGCAAACAGGGTCTTTTCCAAAAAACTGGAAACAATTATTAGTACCTACTTAGTATCAGTTGAGAAAATAAAAAATAGCTTAAATAGCTGATTAATAGCTTAATGCTGCCAGTGGTAAAAAAAAAAATTTAGAAAAAAGTATTAAGTTATAAATGGAAATAATACCTTAAAAAATGATTTTCTGATAAAAATTTCTTTTCGTTTTCACAGAAATCATTTCCGTGCAACCGCGTTAAATTGGATCATAACTAGAAAGAAAGATGGAATTGATAATAACAAGAAGATCTATAGTGTGTTTCTCAACCTTAAAAGACTGTGGAACTTTCAAACTGTGGACCTTTTTATATTACTAAGAAAGATGGAAAAATATGGTATCAAAGGGAAAGAGCTCGAATGGATTGGAAGTTACCTGTATGGCAAAAGTCAAAGAACAAGAATTAATGATCCTCAGTCACAAAGAAAAATAAAAATCATCAACATAGGAGTACCTCAAGGTTTCATACTAGGTACACTATTATTCATTATTCCTATTGATCATTAATAATATTAAGTTTTAAGTGACGATCTAAGGTTTTGTAAAATTAACTTATTCGCAGATGATGCTCTTGTTTTCTTTCTTTCTTTTCTTTTAATGCATTTCTCTGCCACATAAATGTGGACAGGAAATTACACAGCCCCTCCTGTTCAGGCGTGACTTTAAATGTCGTAAGGGGGAATAACTCTTACGACGTGTGTGGGATTCGAACCCACACTCCCTCGGTGTTTACAGCGTATTTTTATACGCTCTTACCCACTAGGCCACCGAGGCCCCTCTTGTTTTCATTGTAGGTGACAAGAATGAAAATATAAAATTACACAAGAATGTAAAAATAAAATAGAGAAGGAATTATTATTAGAGTTGAGTTGTTGGTTTGAAAAAAATAAACTAAATATGATGAAATCGAAATTTATGTACAATTTTACAAATGAGAATAATGAGGTGTCATTAAAAATAGTAAATGAAACAATTATGAATGAAAAAGAACTAACCTATGAGTGGTTTTTGGTAATGATCTATAATTCATTCAACATATGAAGTATGTCTGCAAAACAATAAGCAAGAAAATAATAAAAAAAAATTGTCTAAATATAAGCTAAAACAAATGACATATTAGCGAATTTAGTTTAATATGTGCGACAAGCATTTCGATATGAACTGATAAATAACCGTAATTTTCTATTACCGATATACTATAGCAGTACAGGGAAAAACTCCTTAGTCTATAAAGGCATAAAGGCTTAAAACTATTTAAAGAACCAAATCAACTCAAAGAGGAAAGTAGAATATCCTCTTTTAAAAGAGAGTATATTCAAAACCGGAATGTGATTGTATGATAAATGAATGAAAAATGCATGATAGTTTGAAAGTTCTGTTGGATATTTCTATGTAGGATTGTCTAGTTTAAAGTAATGTAATGATAATATGTAAGTATAAATTGTTACATTTATTACACTTTGATTTAATTTTGACATGTGAGAAGTTGAATCAAGCTCTATTTATTTACGAAAATTGATTCTTAGTTCAAGAAGCAAATAATGTAAATAGCATGTCTTTTCTGATTTACTCGTGACATATTGGAAAATAGGTCATTAATAACAGGCTTCATTTTGTAAAATATGATAATTTATTCAGATTAGTAGTATTTGTAGTATTAGAAATAGTGTTAAGTAGAATAAGTAGTACATAAGTGAAAATGTTACGCTTCATGTAAAGGACCATTATGGGTTGAGAATTTATTTTTATTAGTTTGACTTAATAAAATATTTTGTATTTAGTTAATTTACTCAAAAAGAAATAACATTGTACTTTTTTTTTTAAATGCTGCTTAAGATTATCATAATAATTTTTTGTACTATTTAATACACATACTTATTTACTACTTAATATACTTATTTACTACTTAGCATTATATTATTATAATTTTATTAAACTATAATTTTTTTGTAATTTTGTCTGTGTAACCAAATTGATTTAAATCGCTTCCCATACATTATAAGTTTTGCAAATTTGTTTTATTGTATGGAAGGTTTTAAGATTGGGTTTAAAACGTTCAGTTGTTTGTGTAGAGTTTATTAAATTTGTATTAAATGCACATTCTTGGAAGATGTGTTTTATTGATAAAATATGTTTGCATAGTGAACATATCGGTGGACTTATTCTTTTAAAGAGAACTTTTTTTGTTGCTAATGTATGACCTAGTCTTATACCGCAAATTTTAATTTCAAACTTTGTGCAGCTACGCTGTTCGTATGTTGGTTTTACGGCGACGGGCCAGTGTATGTTAAAGAAACTATTTGAGTTGTTCCATTTAGTTTGTCTAATGTGTGGTATAATGTTTGTGATTTGTTTTACTTTTATGTTATAGTGGTGGTTTTCAGAAAGTAAAATTTTTATAGCCATTTTAGCCTCTTTATCTGCCGATTTATTACCAACGATTCCGCTGTGACCTGGAACCCATACTAATTTTATGCTTTTATTTATTGTTATTAACGTGTTGCTGGCGGGTTTAACCATGGGCTGTTTGTTTGACAGATTTTTAATTGCGTTAAGTCCGCTTAAACAATCAGAATAAATATTGATTAAATATTTGTTTGTGTGAGTACATAGTTTAAGAGCTAAGTATAATATAGCTCGCACTATCTCCGCGTTATATATTTCCGTTTCTGGTGTAACAATTTTTTTTTAAGAAGCAGTTTCTGTTCATCAACTATATTGAAGGCAACACCGCTTTCTGTTTTTAAAGCATCCGTAAATATTCTATAAGTATCAGAGGGTAGTTTTGCACTGAGTACGAATATTAGAATGTGTGTGGAATATTAGAATGTGTGTGGTTTCTTTGTTATACTGAGCGATTGATATATCTATACAATAGACTGGATTGAAGAGTCAAGGGCATACTATCTTTGTTTTTATAAATTGCAGTATCGAAGGAAACTTCGTATTTCTGTGATTCGATACATAAGCTGTCAATATTGGGGGTTTTCAGAGCACCGAGTTCAATCCGTCCGGTCTGGTTTAGTTGGGCTAGTATTTTAGCGAGTTGTCCCTCAGGACCGTAACCATAAATGGAAATAGCGTAGTCAATTGTAATACTTTAGCTATTTGGATGGCTACTCTGATTGTTAGTTCACATTTATTTTTGTATATAATTTTTAAAAGATTGTTAGTTTTATTCAGTTTCTTAATCAAATTATTGATATGAGATTCAAATTTTAAGATTTTATTAAATGTAAGACCTAGAATTGAAATTTGATTGAGTACAGTGATCGGCTGACCTCTGAACGTATGTATATGTGTTTAAACTATTTTTTTTAGTCGATAAACCAAAAATTAAAATTCAATGCGTTAATCATTTCTTAAAGTAAACATTTATTTATTTAGTAAACCTATTTATTTTCAACGAAATTTGGGTAATGTTGAGGGTTTAATATTTTTAGAAATAAATGTGATCTTAGCTCCCGTAATTTATTAGATGAACCATGTAACACAATAACCGTAATTTCATCAAGTAATAATGGAAAGTTTTTAGTATTTAAAAATCTATTTTTTTTTATTTAAATAAATTATCAAAATTTTTTGGCGTAATATATTAGTTTTCCTTCTTTTTTCTTTTTTTTCCGAATTTTATGTTTTAAACAAACATAACTATTGCAATGAATCATATTAAAATATGGTGACATGTCACAGCTCCCTTTGTCATAAGTTCCTAAGGGACTTATGACATTTTACAAAGTGTCATAAGTCCCTTAAAGAGTATTATGACGAAAAAAGTTGTTATATTGATGCATGACGATATGCAATCTTTTCCAGGAGTTTAACCAAACGGTCCAGAATTTTGGGGATAATATATTCCCTTTCTCAGAAATATAGGGATTTTGACGAAAATTGGGCGAGTTTAAATAAACGATAAAAACGATAACAAAAACAGGTTATTTGCTACAATTTATTGATATTAAATAATTTTAGAAATTGAAATAAAAATATGTCTATGAAGATTTTGAAAAATCTGGTTTTGTAACCAAAGTTTCGCACAAATGAAATTCATAAATATTTTGGAAAAAGGATCAACTTTGATTTTTTAACTAACTTAACTTACTTTCTAATATAGAATCTAGCACTCTGGATATGCATATATACAGCACTCTGGAAAAAGGAACAACTTTGATTTTGAAACCGACCAGCGACCAGACCAATGTAGAAATATATAATAAAAGTTTCGATTTGTGAAATTATAAGGCATAAATCATAAAGGGAGTTATGACACTTTTGAATGTCAATTTCATATAATTCAACGGGTTTGTTCGTAAAAATTCAAAGGGTTTGTTCATAAAATTTCAAAGCGTTTGTTCGTAAAATAAGTTTTAAAATGTTATTTTTTTTAATGAATGAATTTAACAGAATTTGTTCTATGGGTTATGACTAATGAGTCATGTTTTGTGCTTTTAAAAGGTTTTTGAATTTAAACGAGTTGCAAATCCGAGTAAAGAAAATAAAATTGTTAGAAAATAAAATTTAAATTTATGGTGCAAAATTTTTGCGTTCTTTTAAGTGAGTTATGCACTTAACCGGATTACCTTTACATGGGTCCGACCATACTATGTGTATATGTACATAGAAATAGAACAGAAAATAGATTATACGATATTGTATAGAGTATACATACATATGTATATCGGTGATGTACAAATTGTACATTGAAAATTGTATGAGATTTTTTGATTTGTTGATTTGTCAAATTGGGTATAAAAGTACGTACATTTTGTAAAAATAAATTAAGCTAAAAAATGTGTGCATTAATCAAAAATAATATAAGCTATAAAGTGTCGCATGTAAATAGAACAAAAAAATGTATCATGAAATGTACGTACTAGTACGTACCACAACATGTTGCAAAAAGTTTAGTATAGTAAATATGATGCTAAATGTTTATAAACTTTATATAAGATCATCTAGAATGCACACAACAATACTTTGTAATTTTATGAAGAGACTTGTTATGCAAAAACAAAAAATCTTCATATATTGTAATTTGAACGAACTAAATATCATAAATTAGTTACAATTGTATTTTAACACTAGCATTCTTGTATGTATAAGTATATAAGCACATGTATACAAGTTATCATATATTTTATATTAAGTTACTTAGAATTTTAATATGAATATTTTCTATGTGCATTTTGAGCGACTATTGAATATTGAGATTTTCCATGTAGATCTTGTCAAATAATAATTAATGTTATATCAATACAATATCTGTGTATGTAGGTGGAAATTTTCTGTATATCCTTAGATACGTAAATAAAATTATTAGTTACAAGTAAGTTAAAGTGTAAAGTAAATTTAAATTTTAAATCAAAGAATAAATTATTTAAAATAGTTATAAAATAGTTGACAAAATGTGGTTTAAGTCACTGTATTAAATCCCAGAGAACGCACCCAAATATCAAAATTTTCAAATTTCCGCCAGCTGAAACTATGGGAAATATATGGCGCGAACTGTGTGGTTTTGATAGTGATAAAACCAACATTTTTCTATGTCGAGATCATTTCCAAGCTGAAGATATAGGAAGAAAGTACCTAAAAAGACACTACATTCCTTCTTTATTTTTGAGCACAATTGCAGAAGAAGAAAGCGATGTACTAACTTTAAACGAAATAGGTAAGTTAGAATCTCCTTATAAAATTCGGTTCCAATCTTCCAGCCCTATGGGTGTTTGCTCCTCTTGTTTGAAAAATTTACAAAACTGTGAAAAATACCGTTCAAAATGCAACAGATATGAAAAAAAATATAATAGTTTAATTTTAAAATTACGTAAGGCCAAACAAGAAATAAATAAATTACAAAGGCAAGTTAGAAAATTGAAAATCATTTCTCCGAAGATTAAAAGAAATCCAGTTTCAAATATGATAGACAACTTAGAAATTAATAAAAATTTCAAAACTTTTGCAAAAATATTAGTAAAAAGTAAAAATGTTTGAATGTTAGAATGTAATGGGGTGAAGAAGAAAAAACTATTTCACAAAATAATTTTTATAGATCCCAATCTGGTTATAACTTTTTAAGAGAGGGACTATTATTAAATTTACCCCATGAAGCGTTTTTGTATAGATGGTCACCGGTAAAAAACTTACAGCCAGGTATAGAAAATACCCCCTTACAATTTCTTAAAAATAAAGTAAACGAAATGAATATTAATTGCCGGGAAGCAGTTTTAGTCTTCGATGAAATCGCTATACGAAGAGAATTGCATTATTATGAAGATTTAGGTTTCCAACGAAATGGGGTCATTGGAAAGCAAGTTTGTGTTTTTATGGTAAGGGGTTTAATAGAAAATCGGAAATTTATTTTGAACTATTTTTTAACAGAAACTAATATAAAAGGTGCAGTGTTAAATTTATTAATACACGAAAATTTAGAACTCTGTTGCAAATTAGGACTAAATATAAGAGCTATAGTGTGTGACCAAGGCTCCAATAATATAAATTGTTTTTCACAACTTGGAGTGACTATAGAAAACCCATATTTCATATTTCGCGGAATAAATGTATATTGCTTATTTGATTTTCCTCACCTTAGTAAAAGTTTACGTAACATTTTTATAAAATCAGACATAATTACACCGGATGGTATAGTAAGTTTTGATGTTATACGAGAATTGTGGGAACTTCAAAAATTTTCTGTAAAAAAATGTGCCCCATATTTACGTAATGTGCCCCATATAGCGTAACATATCTACGCTAATGGCTTTGATAAGATGCGTGTTAAATACGCAACACAGACTTTTAGTAAATCAGTTTCTACTGCTGTAAAAAAATTAACGGAAATGAAAAAATTTAAAAAAATTCTTTCGAAATAGCTCAAGCGACATCAAGCTTTATTAAAAAGATAGATACAATATTTGACTGTATGAATAGCGAAATAATAATATTTATAGACAGGCTCTAAAAAATGATAATAATGTTTTCAATTACATAAAAGAATTCTTGACTTATTTCAAAAAAATTTCGTTGAAAAAGAAAACTAAGGTTTATTGTTTGAAAGGAATTCAGCAAACCTGAAATGGAACTATTCAAATCAGTGAAAATTTATTTAGTAGTAATCCTGACGTGAACTTCCTACTTACAAAACGTTTAAATCAAGATTTGGTTGAAAATTTATTTTCACAAGTTCGAGCAAAAGGTGGCAATAATAGAAAACCATCTTTATGCGAGATTAATTTTTTATTAACAAAAATAATTTCTTCAAATTTATTTCAATTTAGTAAAACGAGTAATTGCGAAGAAGATAATGAATCCATGCTTGAAATAAATATACAAGAAGAACATACTTATGAAAAAGTAACAAATTTAGAATACGCAGATTCAATATTGATATTCAAAGCATGTAAAGAGAAATAGATTTCAACCGTTATCAAATTTTTGAAGAAGAAGTTATAAGCAATTTGAATATTGCCACTGAATTACCTTCAATGAGAAATTTTATTGGTTATGTAATTTTTAAAGTTCTCTCTAAAATAAATTGTGTTAAATGTTCTGACATAATGAGAAAGAAAGATGAAGTTCTTACTTGTCCCTCAGAACTTCTAATTTTTGCCAAAAGAATTCAGAATTCAGATTTTGGAAATTTGTTTGCTTCGTCTTAAAACTTAATTTTTAAAATTTGCAAATTACATATTTTAATTTTTGATCACTTCTTTAAGACCAAAAAGGAAATTAGATTTATTAAAAATATAATAATTGAACATAGTTTCCTGGCCACAAAAAAAGAGAATGAAACATGGTTTAAAAAAAGGGGGCCTGTTACAATCATAAAATTAAAATTCTTGATTTTTTAATTCTAATCTTATTTAGAAAACACTTTTATTTTGTAGTTGCGCTGCACCAAAAGCTGCGAGAACCAATCATCCTAGGTTGGAAGTTTTGATAAGTATAAATTTTTAATTTTTCCGTTACTAAAAATACTATTATTTATTAACCTTTCTTTTCATGATATATCTATTAACGAGCAAAATGGTTGTGGTGCCTTTGTATGTCAGAAGTCAGTTTTAATAATCATATTTTAATTTTAAGCTTCTTTTTAGTAAATTTTAATTATTGTAGTTTTAAATATTTTTTTATACCTAGAGTCTGAATTGTTTATGTTACTATTATGTTTTTCTATATTTATTTTTTTGTTTAATATGTGTTATGTGTTATTTGTTTTGTTTTATATTATTTGAATTGTTAACTTCTTAGCTTTTTCTTTGTAACAGTAAATTTGTTTATTTTAGTTACTTATGTACCTACATGTATACATAGGTACTTAAATGAATTCTTGATTTGAATGAATTTTTATTTTGTTATTTAAGTAATAAAAAAAGGGTTTTTATTCCAATTAGAAAATTAGTTTTTGTAAATTTAAAACAAATCTTAAGGTTTTCCACTTGGCTTTTTCCCTTCTAAAATCAACTTTAGTCTTTTATTTCTTAACAATAAATAAATAATATTATATTATAGTTCTTTTCTTAATAGATATCAATTTTTTGCAAAAATATAACAATTTTTAAAAAACCAATTGAATTTTCTACCATCTGTCCAAAAACGCAATTTTAATTAACCTACTAAATATTTATTTACATGTACACATACATACTCTATCAAATTTCATTAAAATCATTATAAAAAAAAATCATTCAAAAATCTACAAAAAAAAAATTTTAATTTTTAAATGTATGTGTGTATCGTTTAAATCTATACTGAAACAAGATCAGAAACATTTAAAATTGTAAATTAACATAGTTTTTATTTTGATTTTTATTGCAGCATTGTTTCTAGTAAAACAAAGTTCATACCTAGTAAAAATGATATTGAAATTAAAATACATAAAATGTTGCTAGTTTACTGTATAAACGTAGGAACATGTTACTATCATCTATATGTTTATATTATTTTTGATTATATATAAAAATTTGCTTTTATTGTATGAGTACGTACTATAAACAAGGTAGAATGTAAACCAACGGTTTTTAAAAGCGCACATTTCTAAAAGACAATACAAACTGTTAAGGATTGTGACTTGCACAAAAATTTGAAAATTTAAGAAATAAAATTTAAGAAATTTTTTAGTAATAAGAAATATGTGAAAATATGACTTTTCTGGAATTTTGAGGGGCTGTAAGTCCGGAACCTTATATAACTAAGAATAACCGTTAACACACGTAAAAATATATTATTAAATCTTTAATTTTCATGTCTTGCCGAAGAAAAATTTTTACAGGTGCCTGGGATGGTATCAAAAAAATTTCTGATGAAGCTTATACTAATTCTAAAAGTTCTTTCTTGTTTCAAAATTTCAAGCCCCTATCTCAAAGCGTACCGGAGTTATGAAAAAAGAAATATCATGCAAAATTTGGTTTTAACATAACATACAAAAAAAAAAATTTATAAATTAAAATACTAAATTACAAAATATTGCATAATTTTGATATTGTTTTATAGAGGTAAGAAAATTTCCGGTCTTCTAGTGTTTTTAGATTGCGAAACTACTACGCAGAGCATGATATATATACATACATCTGAAAATAGGGCTTTTTTGCAATTTTGGGGGCTGTAACTTTGGAACCCGATACAATTAAAAAAAAATATTAAAACATATAAAAATATATAACTGGAGCTATAATTTTTTTTGTCTTGCCGAAGAAAAATGTGTACAGGTGCCCAAGTTACAGGTGTTTAAAAATAGCAAATTTTCAATTTTTGAGCCCTAATAGCTCATAGTTCTTTCTTGTCTCAAAATTTCAAGCCCCATCTAAAAGCGTGCCGGTAGAATGGTATTTATGAAAGTAGAAAAATCATGCAAAATTTGGTTTTCGCATACCGGTAAATTTAAATACTAAATTTAAAAACTATATAAAATTTTGATATTGATTAAGTTAAAAAAGTTCCTGTCGAATGGTGTTTTCAGTTTGAAAATCTTAACATATTTATGAAACATGAAATATACGCGTTTAAAAATAGGGCTTTTTCAAATTTGAGGAGCTGTAGTTCCCTGATGGATGGGGCTACATGAAAAAGGTGTTCCACAAAATTAATTTTTTTTATTAGGCCTACCCATGGTTAAAATCTTTTTTCTCTATCTTTAACGGTCTAGAAGTTTTGTAAACAGACGGACAGACAACGGACGTCCAAAGTGAAACTAATAGGCACATTTTTTCAAATTTTTTTTGGAAATGTGCTAAATATGATCTGTATTTTTACTTTAAAAATTGAATTGAATTGTAAATCAAAAGAAGTACGTATGTACATACATATGTAATTTTGGAATTTTTTAAAATTACAATTTAAGGGTAGATCTTTATAATTTATAATAAATGTGCAAAATAATTTTCTTGCAATTCACAAAATTATTTGTTGAAGTTTGCATCAAAATTAATATTATGATTTATGTATATACATGTGGGAATCCGAATTAGAAACCATAAGATGATTTAGTTACTATTAAAATTATTTATTATAATGATATTCGGTTTCTTTTAGAAAACCACATTGTTGTGTTAAAAGAGATAGTATGATGCTTTTCCACATTGTTGTGTAGAAAGAGATAGTATGATGCTTTTACGATGTAATTATCAGATTTGACATTGACAAGTTGATTATGTAGCAAAGTCGATAAAGTAAAGTTATGGATTCCCACATGCATATATTATGTATGCATCGTTATGTAAATATATGCATAATATTGTACTTTTTTCATTCAAATCAAATATTTTTTTTCTTAAAAATCTATTAAAAATTAGAAATCTGATTTCTGAAAATAGAAAAGCATGAAAATAACCGTTCAATAAGAGGTTTATTTACGTATTGTTTATTCACGTATTAATTGTAATATGTGGCAGTGGCAAAGTCGAAACCATACCAGAAAATATTTCGCCAGTATTTAAATTTCATTTTTAATAAAATTTCAAACTTACTTGTTTTTAAATTGAATTAAAATTTTAAATATTGTAATATTAAACAATTATACATTTTTTTGTAAAAGTTATAAATAAATAATCAATAAATAAAATATTATTATATATATTCTGTTTTGCTTTATTTAAATTATTTTTTTTTGTAATAAATCAACTCAAATCAATTGTTTCAAAATCAATTTTGAATAAGGGGTTGTGTGCGCTGGGAGCAACTACAAACTCCTTATTCAAAATTTAGTATTACTTAAAATTAGATACACAAAAAAATTAAAATGATAGTACAGTGCTTCACCAAAATGTGGAACGACTGCTACTCTATCTAGTGACAATTTTTGAAATAGTTAAATGTCTTACAAATAATAATAATTAAAGTATTATAGTAATCTATATATAACTACATATACATATATATTATATATATCCAATTACTTAATATTATTACAAAAATTACAATATAATGTACCATAGTACTGAGAGAAAATTTTTATAATACCAATCAAAATATAAATTGAATACAAATAGCTGTTAATTTATTAGTCCATAAAATTCTTACTTTTTTTAAATCTACTCTTTGGGTAAAGCGGCTCCATTTAAACAAAAGAACAATTAATATTTTCTTTATGAAAAAAGAAATAAAAAAAAATATCAAAGTTTTTAGATTCTTTATCAACTAATACTTATATATTTTATTTTAATTTTAGAATATAAATAGATACATAATATGTATACAATATGTATACAAATTTTTTTTACCGAAAACTAGTTTCATTTTTAACTTATTTTACTAATAACTAATTTACTAAAAAAAAAAAACTGTGTTCATCAATATAAATATTTACTATTCACTAAAATTAGTTCAACTTTATTTTGTTCGAAATTCAGGGGGTGGCAGATTTTAAAATGAAAAAACAAAACAAAATTTAAAACTTAAATTTATGAAAGACAATGAATGATAAGTTAATCAGGTTTATATCTTGAAATTTAAATATCAGAATAAGTATAATTCGAAATATATTTTACAAAATATTTACTTATATATAGATAACATACATATATATTAGATTCTAGCTACTAAATTTTTAAGTAAAATATTTATATACATACTTCATTTTTATAGCAAACTAGTTCAATACTTGTATACTTATTAAAAATACAATTAATTAAGAACATACAAAATTATTGACTAATTTAAATTAATAAATTTTAGTTATTATTCAAAACATTCAAATTAAATTAAATCCTATTTAAAATTAGTTATGATTTTAGAACATTAATACAGAAGGTTTTTATATCTATATATATATATGGTAGGTATACATTTATTTACAAATATAACTATAAAAATATTAATAAATTTAATTAAATAGTAAAATGTCAAATCTATTTTTAATTTTAATGTTATAAATATTGTTTATTTAATAATTTAAATTGCTATAAATTTATTATTTATTTTCATAAAACAAAATAGATAGAAAACTTTTCAGTATGTACTTATATACATATTGAACATTAAATATTGAAATTTAAATTTTATATTTTGTTTGTTAAATAATTTAAAAAATAAAACATGAATTGAAACCAGAATTAGAATTAAATGATAAATTTAACAAATCTTTTTAAATTACGTATTATACTTTTGAATAAACGTATCTTAGTTTTTAAATCAATAAATATGAATAAACTCTACCCTTACAATACAACAGTATATCATCTCCTAATACAAATATTTACAATACACAAGGCAAAAAAA
Organism: Poecilobothrus nobilitatus; assembly: GCA_947095535.1. Classification (NCBI taxonomy): domain Eukaryota; kingdom Metazoa; phylum Arthropoda; class Insecta; order Diptera; family Dolichopodidae; genus Poecilobothrus; species Poecilobothrus nobilitatus. Next base: position 131,551,618 of record OX352773.1, read on the forward strand.
ATTCTGATATCCACATTTTACGCTATTCATATACGAACTTGAAACATTAAGCTTCATAAATGAAAGCTGAATCATTTGCACTAGTACAGGTCTAATTTGCATGTACAACTTTTTCTTCTTGACCGGATAACTCATAAGTGTGTGGACCAAAGAAATCTCTTTGGGCTTGCAACAAATTAGTTGGAAATATTTCACTTTTATAATCATCAGATAATAAAAGAATTGAATATAAAGCTAGAACAGGAATACCCCATAAATATGAATATAAACTAACTACTTAACGTCATTGTTTTTGTCCCCATTTAATTGCTTTTTTGAATAGATCATCTGAAAAAAATTTAAAAAATGTGGATTTCTTTTGTTTTCCAAAAACATACTATACAAATAATATTACCTCCACGCCACATTAATGCAATTTTACCATAATTTAAATTCCATTTATTTCCTTTGGCAGTTTTTCGCATTAATATAAATCTTTGAGCGTATGGAACTAATTTAGCATAATAGAAAGCATGTTTGATTGTCTAAGAATTTTTGTAAGTCTGGTACTAATGGTTTTGTTGGAGTATATAAATTTTACCTCCTATTTTTTGTAAAACTTTTAATATTAAAAACTCTGGATTATTAAAAAATAAAAAAATTGTAGGTATTGAAATAAATGCATATCTTTCATGGAAAGGCGATATTTTTCTGCCACGAGAGATTCTGGAATTCTGAAGAAGGAGTAAAAATTATGCTACATCACATCTACAAATTTGCTTGAAATAAATATAACCTACACTCGGCCAAGACTTAAATACAATTATCATATTTTAGCTGATGCATTCAGTACCGCTGCTCAGTATCCGTATAAAATGCAAAACCGAGCTATTCGAAATATTTTTTTGAGATATGGATTTTGACAAACCAATTAGCATGCCCCAAGATCGTCATATATCTTTCCCAATTCATATGATATAAGCAATAATTTAAGAAAAAGCAAATTTTCCCTTTTCAGTTTCCCGTTTAGCCCTACTCTTTGAACAATAAACATATTCCATCTCACTCCTTCCTTTCTCACCTCTCATCCATTATATAGCGCAAACAGCTAGTGCATTTATCTCATTATTCTGACAACATAGAGAGATGCATTGTAAATACAAACTAGAAGTTTTGGAATTTAGCGAAATTATATTCAATTAAAACAATGAGGGAGGAAAGAGGAAAGCGAATGGCAACTGAAAATATTTTATATTTTCAGCAAATCAACGAAATAATATTTGCGGAAACAACGTTGGTTTCCTTCTAACCAGCCCAACAAAAAAATCTGATATGATTGATTAGAACCTAATAGAATTATATCTGCAAGGTTTAAAACACATATAAGAGCTGTGCCGATTATTTAAGCCTATACAAGGTCAAACGAGACTAGATAGAAAAGGTAATTTTTACCGTCAACTAGATTCGGCTCATAGAAACATAGGTAGATCAGATATTAAAGTAATCATAGGAAATATTGATGCCTTAACTTGGGCAGATAAATCCTAATTGGGAAAGAATTATAGGTAATTCCTTAGTGTAACGAATGATAATGGTAAAAAAAAAACTTGAACCCATAACTAAAGACCTTGTTATTAGTATAAGTCTCATCTGATGGAATTACCCTTAACCATATAGATCACATCTGCATCAGTAGAAAATAAAAAACTCAATACAGATGTGCGCAGCAAAAGCGGTGCTGATTACCATCTTTTGTATGGAAAAATTGTCATTAAAATGCAAGCATCACTAGAAGATACTTATGTAATGTGAACCAGGAGATGTAAAAAACTTGATATCGAACTTTTACAAGAACCGACAATTGCAAAGAACTTTGTAACCAAATTTCAGGAACATTTAAGCACACTATAACTTCAGTAATCAAACAACGTTTCATAAAATTGTAGGAAAGTATTGAGTGCTTTAGAAAACAACACTTTAAATGTTTTAGTTTCTGAAATGAACAAAGAAAAGAATGTATTAATTGCCAAACTTTTTTAAAAAATTTCTGAGAGAAGGAAAATCAAGGTACAAATCAATCAAGATAAAAGTGTTGCCATAATATTAGATGATACGTAATGTGAGACAAGACAAATGAAAATAGCTCAACAGAACTTCAGTAAGGCACAGACTTAATAAACACAAGAAAGTACTATCATTAAACAAATATCTAATCCCTATGTCATTTAATGTTGAAAAATCCGTTCTTTCTAAATCAGCTAAACTCTGTGACAGAAGTACAAAATATAAAAGATGGGATTCTTGAAACTTAAAAATAGACTTAAAAATAAAATAAACTTAATAAAATATACCCAGCTCACCATCAACGACTCGTCATTTCAAAATAGGAGTGCCAAGTATCGAAGAAATAATATGTTATAAGACAGCTGAAAACGGAAAAGCAACACATGGTAGCAAAATTCCAATTTAAAGAAAACTAAGACAAAGTTTTTCAAAACAAACGTACTCATAATACTTATATTTGGATACGAAACCTTGAAGGTTACAAAAAATATTGTGCTTCAATGTTGATTTTATGTCAAAATTAATATTTACCAATTCTGTATTCATATTTTTATTTATTATATATATATTGTTTTGGTTAATGTTCTTAGCATTGTCAGTTATTTAGCATTGTCAGTTTCAAACTGGTACTAATGACAGTTTGACTGGTATTAATGATAGTTTGACTTCTTTTTAAATGTTATAATGTTATAAAAATTTTATAGCATTTTTTAATTCCCGTGATAATTTATTGTACACCTTCAAACAGTTATATATTGTTTTGTTTCAGTTAAAACGTTATTCTATTGTTTTTTGTTTCTTTTTGGAAGGGATAATTTGGATGATTAATTGAATGACTCATTTAGCTTTTGTACTTAATCATCAAGATTTTCATACAAGATAGATTGTTCCTTCGACGTTGTGCGTTGTCACTTGAAATATTTTCATAGTTTAAACTGTTTTTAACTTTCAACCGATCATCTTAATTGGTTATCGCACGATGAATATGTCACATATACATATATAAAATTTAAAGTTTCAAAAGTTCAATAAATTTGCTAATGAAAACAAAACAAAACAGTTCATTTTAAAATAAAAATAACAAAAAAAATATTAGAAAAAATTTATTTAAACGCAAAATATTTTATCTACCCTGATTTCCAAGCAAAATAATTCGTCTACCACTGCGTAACATGCTTTCCTACTAATTACATCTTGTATTCGTCTGGAAACGATACTGAGAAGTTCAGAACAGAGTTCAGGTGTGAATCCATCCCAGATTTGCTGCAGTTGGATACATAATTCTTCGGTAGTACTGGTAGGATTCTTTTTAAACTTTTGTTTTATTTTATGCCACAAAGTTTCAATTAGAGACAGATCTGGACTACTAGAAAGCCAATCCATTATTGAAATATATTTTGCCTGTATACAAGATAATGTGGTCTTTAAGGAATGGCACGAGGCGCATCAATCTGTAAAATATATTTACTTTCAGGTGATTGAAGCGATAGTATTGATGGCAACAAAGAATTTTCGAGGTTGTGTTAGTACTATTGAGTACTATTAACTATACTGTTAATGAATGAAAATTTCCAACTCTCTTTGCTGACATACATCCCCACAACATAATTGATGTTGAACACTTCACATAACGGTTCAAGCAGTCTTTTTGGAAAGCTTCATTTTTAGATTTACGGATCACTCGTCTTCTGCTATCCCCAACGCGAATTTCAAATCTCGACTCATCACTCCAGATAATGCTATTCCATAGCCTTTGTGTCCAATTTTAGTGTTCTTTAGCATAATCTAATCTTTTTTTTGAACCTGTATCAATAATGGCTTTTGTTTTGCCTATTTTCGGGTGTTTATTCCACATAAGTTTTCCATTAAAAATAAATTTGAGTTCTTATAAAACTTATATTTACCTTATAAAACTTATATTTTTATAAGCTTTCTTTAAATTTCTTTTGGAGGTATCAACAAAGCATCTTAGAAAAAATGATTTCCAACCAGCTAGAAACTCATTTAATGCAAATAAATAAATATAATTTAATTTATGAACACCAACTAGGATTTAAAAATAAAGGCAGATAAGAATCGGGTTTATCATAAAATCTCAAAGTCCAACATTTCCAAGACTTCTCCCTGATATAGTAGGATGGGGATAGTAGTGGCAATTTTTCGCGAGATCAGACAGTGGCAATTGACTTTCCTCCATTTTTAAATTTTTGCCAAATCTTTATTTAGCTTACGAATAGTGAAATTTTTTGCTGTTGTGTTAATCTGGTGTTACAGCGGCTATGAAACTCGTGGGAAGCTACAAGGATGCTGTCGTCTGCGAAACTATGGATCAGATTGGAGGTTAATGAAAGTAGGTCATTTGTTTTATTTTGAAGCATTTTTTTTGAATTTATCAGATGAATATCCATCGACCAGTACACGAATCGTACGATTCGAAAGGAAATGCATTTTGCCAACTGAGCATCGTGCTAAACTCGGTCAAAAGTCTTAGAAATATCAAGAGCCACAGTAATTCATGAGATTACTGGTTAAATGACTGGCTCTGAATCCGTATTGTCGGTCATGAAGCAAACCTTTGTGATCCAGCTATTTCAGAAGCTTTTGGTTCACAATTTTTTCAATTACTTTGAAAAAAAAGAAGTTATAGCATAATTTGAAAAAAAACGAAGTTATAGCATAGGGCGGTAGTTAGAGGATCGCTTTTAATACCTGTTTTGAGAATTGGGAAAACATGTGCAACCTTGCATTAGGTAGGATGGATATCCGAAATGAAGGAGAGGTAGAAAATGTTTCGCAGAGGTTTCGAAATACTGGAATAGGAGTTTTGAACACCATGGTGGTTATACTATCTGAATCGGCTGACTTATTTGTCTCAAAATTTTTCAAGATCATCACCGCCCGCGTACTAAAGTAAATTTTGCCGAAGGAACAGCCAGCTTCTGGAACGAAGGGTGGCATCTGAGCTGCCTGTGGAAGTGTCGAATTGGAAGCGAACTGCTGGAACTGCTGGTCTCTTTAGAATCTTATACGGTATTATTATCAATAAGTGGTAGAAAAGAAGACCCTCTAATATTTTCTTTCAAACTTTTAGCAAATGTCCAAAATGATTTGTTTTTTTTTGGCATATGGATCATTTTACGTTTCAACTTTTGATTGAAAAAGAATTTTTGCTTTTTGATAACACTCTTGCATCTGTTTCTAACCTCTAACGTAAGTGTACGTATTTCCGTCACCTTAAGAAAAAATAAATTTGTAATTTCAAAAATAAGAAACGTATAGGCTTTTTCCAATTTTTAATTTTAAATATACAGTTGAACAGTTTTAAACTAAAATACGTTTGAAATTTATAGAATAGATGTAAATATTTCTTATTATTCTTAAAACAATTAAAAAAATATATGTATTAAGAATCAAAATAGAGAAATTGTACATATATCTCCCCTAATGTACCTAATTTCATTGTTCGTCCCTAATTCGGCCACTATTGTCCCTAATTGCGTCAGCATGAAAAAAATCTTAAATAATCAGTTAAATGTTATTTAAAAAAAACTTTAAATTTTTAAAAATTATTACAAAAATTGTATTTTAAAATTTTTATAATTAAATTATGAGGATATGTTATGTACATATGTACATAAATAAGTTTAGTAATAAATTGTTTATAAATTGTAAAATTTATGGTAGTTAAATAATTTTTCCATTATATGCTTTAAGTATAATATTTATAATAAATTATTTTAAATAGTTTTTTTATTTATTTATTTATTTATATTAATATTACAAACCACATAGGATATTGCAATATTACAAAACCATCGGCTACTAAGGCCAGTATAGGTCGAATACTATTATTAAATTATACACTAATATTATTTATTTTGTTTATATTATATATTTTATATTTACACTATATTTGGTAGCAAAGGAAATTTGTTTTCAAGTAATAAAACTTGCTACCTGTGCAGGATTTGAACCCGCACTCCCTCGGTTAATAAGCCACGTGCTTGACCACAAGGCCACCGAGGCCCCATATAGTTTTTTTTTCAAAAGAAATAGAATAATTATGAACAAAAAAAATATTTTTATATTGCCAGTTGAGCCTATACGATTTTTGTACAACACTTAAACAAAAAAATAAAATTATTATGGTTACTATTATTTAAAAATAACATGGCAAAAAAATAAAACAAAAGAATAATTAAGTTTTAAATAACAATTAAATATTTAAGTAAATTAATTTATTAAAAATAAAATATACAAAAACGATAAATATGAAAATAAAATTAATATAAAAATAAAAAAACTCAGTATAAAAGCGCCAATTTTTAATTCAAAAATAAATAAAAAATAATATAAAAATTTTTTAAAAAACAGCTTTTTTTGAACTAAAAAGTAGAAAATAAATTTTTAATTACGAATTTTTCTCTAATTTTCTAAATTATATTGTTGCGATAGAAGTTTCTTTAAAAAAATCTATCCCAATATATTATTTATATATGTGCCATAAAGCTTGTGAAATTAAAATAAAAGCTGGAGGCATTAAAAGTATAACTATAAACTTAAATTTTGAAAATATTACCTCCAGCTTTTATTTTAATTTCACGGGCTTTATGACACATATATAATTGCTATATTGAGATAAATTTTTTTAAAGATGGATGTTCATCGTAACAATTTATTTTAGAAAATTACAGAAAAAATTTGTAATTAAAAATTTATTTTCTACTTTTTAGTTCAGAAAAAGCTGTTTTTTAAAAAAATTTTATAGTATTTTTTATTTTATCCTTTTTAGTCACGAAGAATAAGTACCTATTAAATTGAATTTTTTGGCAAAATACATGAACCTTTGTTTTCCTCCTTTTTTCTTTTCTTTTCCCGAATTTTATGTTTCTATACAATATACGCTATTGCTATACATGTAGTTTGAATATGAATCATATTCAAATATATAATAATATAGAATATTATATTTATAAAGCTATGTAGTGTTAAGTATCCATAACTACATATTTTTGTTTATGTTTCTTCTCTATACAATATATGCTATTACTAATTACTATACAGTATACACATCCATTTATACATAGTTTGAATATGAATGATATATATGTGTTGTATTATGAGGCTACGTTATGTTAGGTAGGTATATCTATTTACGTATTTTTTGTTTTATTATGTTTTTTTTTGTTTTTTTTTGGTTTGTGTAAGAATGAAAACAAAACAAACACTAAAACCATACCATACATATTATACTATACATATGTCATATAATACATCACAGACAAATTGTGTATGGAAGTACATTTTGTAAAAATAAATTAAGCTAAAAAATTTCTGAACCGATTGATTGTATATAGAAATTTGATATTATTGGAATGAGTATTAGTATTAGTGATTATTCTAATAAAAATTCGTAGCTTCCATTAAGGTAATATAATAATATGAAAAATTATTTGTATTTTATATTATATGCTTTTATATTAACTCGTCGGTGTCGGTTTATTTATTTATTTATTTATTTATTTATTTATTTGTCATTCTGTCACGCTTTTTATTATCTTCGTAATCTGTTAGCAACATTTGTAAGTGTAGTATGGTGCAGAGGATAGTTCACATGTTTCAAAAGTGGAGATCATGTTGTTCGAATCCAGTTCACATGCAACATTTTTTTTTTTTAACTATCTATTCATCAACATTTTTTGAATAAAATATGTATACATTTTTGTATATATGAATTTAAAACTTACATTTTTATCTCTTATTCATGCATACAAACATACACATTATATTTTTGATCTTTCCTGGTGTTTTGTATTAGCATAATTAGCAAAACACAATCCATACATACAATATTTTTATGTATGTTGCTAAGTTATTTTGTTTACAGCATTTGTTTAGTATTTAAATCAAAATATTTACTGTCAACATTTTTTAATGCACATATGCATTGTTAAAAATTAAGATTTTATGTTAGTAATATGTTCAGAAAATATTTAAGTGTTGTATAGTGCAGAGGAGAGTGTACAGTTTTTGAAAGTGAGGGTAATTTGGTTCGAATCCAATTCGTGTATGTACATTCTTTTTTTTTTGTTAACTGTATTCATCATAAATTTTTTAATAAAATTTTATGTATAATACACACATATTATTTGATCTTTCCTCCTATAATAATTTAGTTCAATCAATCTTGATGTGCACATGTATTTTGTATTAGGATTTAGCAAAACACAAAATATATAGGTACAATATTTTTATGTTGCTAAATTATTTTGTTATAAAACATTTGTTTAGGATCTAAATCAGAATATTTGTTGTCAACATTCTTTATTGCATATTGAATATGCATGGCGTTAAAAATTAATGTTTTATGTGTTTTATTTAGGAACATTTATTATATCTATTGTGTATATAGATATACATATAAATAGCAAAACACAAAATATATAGGTAGAATATTTTTATGTTTCTAAATTATTTTGTTTTAAAACATTTGTTTCGGATTTAAATCAGAATATTTGTTGTCAACATTCTTTATTGCATATTGAATATGCATGGCGTTAAAAATTAATGTTTTATGTGTTTTATTTAGGAACATTTATTATGTATATTGTGTATATAGATATACATATAAAATTTTATTCAAAATAATTCCAATTGCCAAATTCAAAATACATGCATACATAATATTTTTATTTTGTATGCATATACATAGTAAAGAATATAAAAAGTGAAGATCATTACAAAATTATGCTTTTGCGCATTACGAATTATGATTTACAAACGAAATTTTGTCAACGCAAAAAATTAAAACTACGTATGTAAGTATGTACGTACGTACATAATATTATGTTAAACTAATTTCCTAAATTATTTTGTTCTGCTCCATTTGTTTATAATTTAAATCAAGATATTTGTCTACAATTTTTACTGCATGATCTTATTAAAGGATTAGGTAGGTACTAGGTGTTCAAGGTTAGATGTTTGTTTGGATATACGATATACTACTAATAGTATACTATAGAAATATACAGTAAAGTACATTTATGTATATCATTTTCATTCGAGTTATGTTGTTGGATTGTAATATTTATATAATCACAGTATTTTGGTACATATTTTACCCTTATAATATAAAAGAGAATTGCTAGTGCAAGCATTTTGGACTGTTATAATATAAAAGTAAATTGCTGGAATAAAAAAGAAACACGAACCTCAAATTTCCTAGATTTTTATTTAACCTTATTCCAGCAATTTACTTTTATATTATAACAGTCCAAAATGCTTGCACTAGCAATTCACTTTTATATTATAACAGTCAAAAAAGCTAAAGTTTTGCAATCAATTTTATTTTCTACTTTTTAGGGGGCGAATTTGGTTTCGATAAAAGCATATTTTAAAAAATATTTTTTTTACATATTATATACTTTAAAAATTGAATTGAATTGTAAACCTGTAAAAAACAAGTTACATGCATTTGTAGATTTGTGTGTAATTTGAAACTTTTTTGAAAATAAAATTTAATGGTAGATCTTTAAAAATTATAATAAATGTGCAAAATAATCTTCATGCAATTCACAAAATTATTTGTTGAAGATTGAATCAAAATTAATATTATGATTTATACCTACATAAGTATATTATGTATATACATCACAAATTTTAAAATTTAATAATATTGCACGTTTTTCATTAGGTATTTTTTCTTAAAAATTTGTTAAAAATTAGAAATCTGATTGCTGAAAATAAAAATGTTTTAAAATAACCGTTCAATACAAGGTCTATTTACGAATTAATTGAAATAGATATGTGGCAAAATTCAAACACTAAAAATATTTCGCCAGTGCTTAAATTTTATTTTTAATAAAATTTCAAACTTAGTTGTTTTTTAACTTATAATAATAGGTAAATTGAGAAAAATTAATAAAACCAAAAAATCTTAATTTATATAATTAAATTTTAATTAAATTTTAATTTATAATGCTTCTGAATATGTTTCAGAACCTGAAGTGACAAATGATCTGTGCTCAGACCACTTACCAGTTATTATAAAAATCATGAGCGAACCCAATTTAAATGAATACTTTCAATTTGATTTTTCAAAGCAAATTGGACGGTTTTATAAAAATTTCTACAAAATCAATTTGCTTCATAAGTTCAAACTCGCTCTGTTAACTATATCTATGAAATAGATAACATGATCGCCCACCTAAACAATAAAATAAATGAAGCAATCGAACTGGCCGTACCAAAATATGTCTAAACATTTTGTGATAGAAACGCTCTACATATATTGAACATACATATTACAACATATTTTGAAATTAATTAGGTGTAGAAACTCCGCTCGACGCAGACTGATCCGCACTCGCTTATTCGTCTATAAGGCTCAAGTAAATCATTTGGATTTTTGTATCAATAATGAGATAACAAAATTTAGAATGGAACAATTTACTCAAATCAATTCAAAAAGGGTCTAAAACCTTCTGGAAAATATGCAAAGTAACAAAAAATAAATATGAAAACATTCCACCACTTATACACGACAATGTTAAGTACATTGACAATCTCAGCAAAACAAATTTGTTAGGCAAGCTTTTTGCTATGAAAAATCTTTTGAATACCAGCAATAATAGTCAATGGATATATTAATGGCTCATATGGATATTTTTCAAGATGGCGATTTCCAAATTTCAGAAAATGGATTATTTTCTAAAGACAGCATTTACCATATTATAGCGTCATTAAAAAATAAAAGAGCTTCCGGTATTGACAGAATTTCCAATAGGTGTATTAAGATGTTACCCAAAAACTCTCTTTGTTATCTCAAATGCATCCGAAATTGCTGCTTAAAACTAAGCTACTTTCCCCACAAATGGAAAGAATCAAAATAATAGCTATATTAAAACCAAATAAGAATTCTGATTGTCCTTCTAACTATAGACCAATCAGTTTACTTAATAACTTCTCCAAAATATTTGAAAAATTAATTAAAGAACGCTTGATGGCCTTTATAGATGATAAGGAAATCCTACCAAATGAACAATATGGCTTTAGACCAGGCCACAATACTAAGCATCCTCTGGTCAGAATAAAAAATTTTATAAAAGACAAACTTGGTACAGGTAGAAATTCAGGTATGATCACACTAGATGTAAATTCTGCCTTTGACAAATTATAGCACCAGGGCTTAATACACAAAATGAAAGTCCTCCAATTTCCAGTATACTTAACCAATTTAATAAAAAGTTTTCTAACTGATAGAAGTTTCCTAGTTTACATAGGTAATACTAAATCAAATAGTTTCGAATTAAGTGCTGCCGTTCCACAAGGATCTGTACTTGGCCCTATTTTATGTAATATATTTACTTCTGATGTGCCTAAACCAAACAACTGCATACTGTCAGTTTTTGCAGATATCGCCATAATAGCTGAAGATTTAATGGGTACAGAAATCGAAAATAAATTACATAGTGCTCTCAATTGTTTATTAAATTACTTTAATCAATAGAAAATTTAAGTTAATGCTGACAAATGCAATGCGATGTATTTCACACGCAAACGTAAAATATGCTATCTGCCACAAAACCCTGTATGTATTGGTACACAGCAAATAAACCGATTTTAACATATGGTTCACCAATTTGGGGTGATTGCGCTAATATGCATAGTAAAAAATTACAAATCGCACAAAATAAAGTACTTAAAATGATTTATAATTTACCTTTTTATTATTCCACTGGAAAACTACACCGGAAAGCCAAAATAGATATCATTTCAAACAAAATTGCAATAATAAACTTTAAATTTAATTACAAGTTACAGTTCTCAAGCAATATTTTGATCAAAATTTATATCAAATATACTGAAATTAGTTGTAAGATATGGTAGGTTATTTTTAGTTAGTTTTAAGTTTTATACACAAAAATTTATCAAACAAGGTTTTTGCTTCCCTTTCGTTAATTAATAATAGAACTAATATACATAGCATTACTCATAGCATTAATTTCTCAGTTGTAAAGATCATATTCATAAATCTATATCTCTGTACAAATAATATTATGTATGTATATAGCATTATGTAAATTATGGAAGAATTAAAATAAAATAAAAATAAAAAATAAAATATCATAATAAAATATTTATTATTGGTAACTAATTTTAAAGATAACTACAATTCATAACTAATCTGCTACTAAATTAAAATTTGAATTAAGGAACTGCCATTGTAATTTTTTATATGAATATAATTTTTATGTTGAATGTTCTGAAGAAAAAAGAAAACGAAAAAATAGGAACAAAATCAATTTTGTGTTAAGAAAAAGAGTACAAGTTCCAAAGAATTAAATAATGAGTATGCATACATTATACATATTTGATATGTATTACATTATTGAAAATCACATAGTGCATGTGAATGTTTATCTTATATTATACATGACATGCAAAACTTGTATGCGACTTGACAACACTATAAATTAAAAAATTATTATTAATATTGCTTTGAGCGAGCAAATGGTTTATATTTACATACATATATCCAAAAAAACGTTAAACCTTCAGAACAATTAATAAAGAAGTAACAACAAAAAGTAAGACCTCTATAAAAATATTGTTTCTCATAATCATTATCGTAGCCATCAATACGAAAAAGGTATAAGAAAAAGTACATACGCATTAAAATCAAAAATAACACTTTTGAAATTATTAAAATTTATTTATTTAATTTTTAGTTCGCAGTTCTGACAATTATTATTAAAAAACTTTGAACTTGCTTTTGACTCAAATTGAAATTTAAGTAAAATTTGATTAAACACTATTAGCTAGTTGCTACAAGTTTTTAGCACATTTCCAAAAAAATTTTGAAAAAATGTGCTTATTAGTTTCACTCTGTCCGCCCGTCCGTCCGTCCGTCCGTCTGTTTACAAAACTTCTACACCGTTAAAGATAGAGAAAAAAAATTTTAACCATGGGTAGGTCTCATAAAAAATATAATTTTGTGGAACAACTTTTTCATGTAGCCCCTCCCATTACGGAGCTACACCTCCTCAAACTTTGAAAAAGCCCTATTTTTAAATGCATATATCTTATGTTCTGCTTAAGATTTTTTCAATCTAAAAACGTCATTCGACAGGTATTTCTTTTATCTTTGTAAATTAATATCAAAATTATACAATTTTTTTAAATTTAGTATTTAAATTTACCGTTATATGAAAACCAAATTTTGCATGATTTTTCTACTTTCATAACTCCGGCACGCTTTTAGATAGAGGCTTGAAATTTTGAGACAAGAAAGAACTTTTAGAATTAGTATAAGTTTGCTCAGAAAAATTTTTTGGACCACCCCCTGTTTATGAGATATGAGAGCTTAAAAATTGAAAATTTGCTATTTTTAAACACCTGTAACTTAGGAAAATTTCATTTAATAAGAAAAAATGTGAAAATAGGACGATATTATTGAAGCTTTAATTTTTATGTCTTGCCGAAGAAAAATTTGTACAGGTGCCTAAGTTACAGGTGTCTAAAAATATGAAATTTTCAATTTTTGAGGCGTAATAACTCTTAAAGAGGGGGTGTTACCAAAAAATTTTCTGAGGAAACTTATACTAATTCTTATTACTTATACTAAAGTTCTTTCTTGTCTCAAAATTTCAGGTTCCTATCTAAAGGGGTGCCGGAGTTATGAAAAAAGAAATTTCATGCAAAATGTGGTTTTCACATAACGGTAAATTTAAATAGTAAATTACAAAATATCACATAATTTTGATATTGTTTTATATAGATAATAAAATTTCCGATCTTCTGCCGGTTTTAGATTGCAAAATTATTACGCAGAGCCCGAGATATATACATCTGAAAATGGGGCTTTTTCGCAATTTTGAAGAGCGGCAACTTTGGAACCCTTTACAATTAAAATAAACCTTTAACACACGTAAAAATATATTATTGTAGCTTTAATTTTTATGTCTTGCAGAAGTAAAATGTGTACAGGTTCCTAAGTTACAGGTGTTTAAAAATAGCAATTTTTCAATTTTTAAGCCCTAATAGCTCATAAACAGGGGGTGGTCCGAAAAAATTTTCTGAGCAAACTTATACTAATTCTAAAAGTTCTTTCTTGCCTCAAAATTTCAAGCTTCTATCTAGAAGCGTGCCGGAGTTATGAAAGTAGAAAAATCATGCAAAATTTGGTTTTCACATAACGGTAAATTTAAATACTAAATTTAAAAAAATTGTATAATTTTGATATTAATTTACAAAGATAAAAGAAATACCTGTCGAATGACGTTTTCAGATTGAAAAAATCTTAAGTAGAACATAAGATATATGCATTTAAAAATAAGGCTTTTTCAAAGTTTGAGGGGCTGTAGCTCCGTAATGGGGGGGGCTACATGAAAAAGTTGTTTATTTTTTTTATGAAACCTACCTATGGTTAAAATTTTTTTTCTCTATCTTTAACGGTGTAGAAGTTTTGTAAACAGACGGACGGACGGACGGACAGAGTGAAACTAATAAGCACATTTTTTCAAAATTTTTTTGGAAATGTGCTAAAAATAAGCTTGAAATTTTCCTAGCTATAGTGTTTAAGTCAGCTGGTAATTTGGCATTTCGTATATTTCAAAATGGTAAAAAATAAAAAAACCAAATTAGATTCATATGTATGTATATAATAAATTAACCAAATTAGAACAAGGGTGAGGTGTTACTTCGACTATTACTTACTTTAGACTGTTACTTAAAAAGCTTAATGATATGTAGTGATAAGATATCTATAAAAAATAAAAAAGAAGTTATGCTCCAATATATTCGATCGACGAATATTAAGAGGAGTGGTACTCAATAACAAGGCCGCCTATTAAGTAGCCTTTCTTTATGGTCCTAAAGTATATTATTCGAAAATTTAACTTTAGCAGATTTAACTAAAGGGAATGGATGTTAAAGTATTTAAGGCTTTATTTCACATTCCAATAAGAAATTAGACCTTATTCTCAAAAAGATTTTTTTTCACATTTGAATGTGAAATAAAACCTTATTATTTTTTTCCTATTTCAGTAACAAAGCCTTGTTGTTATTAAAATAATTAACCAGAAATTATTTTCTTTAGTGTTAATTCTACGAAATCATATAATCCATGTTATAGAATATAGACAAACCTTTTAATTGAGAAATTGCTTTAAGACCTTATTTCATATTCGGATGAAAAATAAGATCTTTTCGGAAATAAGAGAAAGTTGAAAAAAGAAAGTTCTATACGCGCCTGCTTTTGGAAAAAAAACATTTTGCTTTGAAAAATTATATACATTTATAGATTTTTATAAAGGTATTCAAAATAAAAAAAAAAAGTTAATTACTTAATAATTAAATAATTACAATTTATTTTTGAAAAAGGTAATGGCCGAAAAAATATAAACAGTATTCAATTTATATTTTCTGGTTTTACTTTCGAGTTATGTAAGTTATGTAAGAAAAACTTTGATTTTATTAATGAAAATTTTTATGATATTCAGTTGCATTTAATTTGTAACACAATGTGTTTAGATACCGACAATATTGAAAACGAATTAATTCTGAAAATTTCAGAAAAATTAATGAGTGTTGATGAATTAGCTACAAATATCGAAAAAGATGTATACAAAACAGTGTATAGTGTGCAGTTTATATATGATATAGAAAATGATCTAGTTTCAGCAAAATTTCATGTCGGTAAACCAAAAACGTTTCTTAATTATAATTTTGGAATATGAAAGATGTTAGAAAGTTCAACAGAAACGAACATTATCCTGTATCCAGAGGTGTTAAAGGTAAAACTTCTTGACGGAATTACGAAAAAAATAGGTTTTTGCGAAAAAGGTTTGACTTCCTACGAAAGATTGAAAGCATTTCTGTTAAGTGAATTTTCAAAAACTTATTTAGCGGATCTTAACAAAATATTAACCGAACGTCCTATATGAATATTTTTATAGGAACGAAGGAAATTGGTAAACGTAATCCAATTAAAGATATGATGCACCCGTCCAGTATATTATAGAAGAAATAGCAGACTTACATACAAGTAAAATATTATTGCTTTTAGCAAAAAATTTAAAAGAGTTTAAACTTAATCCAAATATTATGAAAATTTCAATAAATGAGCTGGTAAAGTTAATAGAAATTAAGATAAAAATTAAAAATATTCAACTGTTTACAACTTTACAAATGTTAGAGAAAATATAGACACGATGAAAGAAATTAAAGAGAAGTTAAACACATTGTTATAATAGTTATAATAGTGTTGAAGTCGGCCAAAAATTTATTAATTGCGCAGCTCATTCTGTGTTCCAGTAGATGATCTGAGTTATTTTTCAGCAAACTTAAAAAGGATCAGGCGTGACCTCTTTTTGGAACTTTATCCAAACTTTTAAGCACTTATAATGATTGTTATAATATAAAAACATTATTCAAATAATTTCTTTAAAATTATTAATTAATTAATTTAATCAATAATCTTCTATTAAAATAATCTCCAAATTATGATATTCTACATACATAATAACATTAAAAAAAAATTTTAAGTTTCACATTAATTTATTATTTGGCCTAGTTTTTTTTTTTCTTTTTCACAACGCAAACGTATTATTAACACTTCATTTAACAGTCGAAGTACAATTTCAGCAATATATTATTTAACGCATATGTAAATATTTATTGTTACGTATATTCAATTCTTTTAGAGAAAACCGCTCATTGACTCATCCCGTTTCATATATGTTTTTAAGTATGTTCGTATTAGTATTCAGTATTTTCGTAAGTGAATTTCAAAATACAACATTATATCATCAATTATTATTGTACAAATAGAATATTTAATTTTTATACATATTATGTATGTATGTATTTAAATTTTTCGAAAATTGTAAAACCTAAGTGAAAATTCATGGGTAATAAATTATATAAAATATACATACATAAATGAAAAGACAAGCAATTGTAGAATACAGTGTTTACTGAATTTTCCATAAATTTATGTATATATTTTAGTATTGTGTTTATTATTAACAATACCTTACAATGTTGCAAAATTTATATACAATTTCTACGTCGATTCAATGTTTGCTAATATGTTTACCAATACCTAATACATACCTTAATTTTATTACTTCTTTCGCTTCTTACGTTCAAATTCAAATTACATAATATAGCTATTGTAAGTATGTATGTATGTACAAATAATTTTAACAAAAGAAAATCTTTCATCATATTAAATTTACATTTAATAAAAATAAGTAAACACATTTTTTTGTAGTTAATAGAACAGTTCTGCTTTCCAACTTTTAACCTAGAACCATTTTTAACCATTTTTAACCTAGAAAAAATTGCGTAAAAATTGATAATTGTTGAATATTAAACTTTACTTTTCTCAAAAATATAACGCGTAATTAAAGCTGACAGGCTACGGCAAATTTGAATCTTAGATGATAGCAGATACATAGATGTAACATTGTGGTTCAGTATTAAAATTAGAAGTAATTTATAGTAGGAGTAGTAGTTATTATAATTATTCTAACAACTAACATAATTTACTAACTTACTACTAACCCTTGTAAATAAGTTCTTTGCAATGGTTCACTAAATGAACAAACAAAACAGATGATTGAATTAAAAAATTGATGTAGGTTATAATTAAGCCAAAGTTTGATACAATACAAAAATAAATTTAAGAGAAACCAAAAAATATATTTGTATAGGTATTTACATATATGTATGTATGTGTATACAAATAAAAATCAGCTTCTTATATGTACGTAAGAAATTTTCAAATCAAATTACATAAGTACCTACTTACTCTTTTTGCCTATTTAGTTTCGCTAATTTTTTATTGTTTTTTTTTTAAATATTTTTAATTTTGCTTTCTTTTTTATAATAACTTACATTTTTATTATACAATATACATACTTTTTAGAGTTTTATTAACCTGGCGGCAGGTTTATCAAATAAAAAGGAAAGTAAAAAAATACATTAGAAAAAAATGTTAATTTTGATTTACGGAATAGCTATCGTGCAGAAGAATTTGTTTATTTTCTTGTTGTTTTATAATATTTTTTTTGTTAAAAGCTTACGCTTAAATCACTTCAACCTTTAAACAGCATATATAATAAATCGCAAAGGTATAAATTGTTTTTTTTTTAAATTAGTAATAATAAAAGCAAAATAAAAATAAAGCGAACAATAATTTGAAAATAATGATTTAAATTTCATAAAATAAAAGTAAAAAAAAAAAAAAAATCCCTAAGAGCAAATCAATTATATAGTCCAAAAAGTTGTTAATGACCATTTTTAATATATCAAAATATTTATTTTGAGACATGCACAATCAATTAAAATTAGTAAATAAGGTTAGAAAAGTGGTGATAATGAATAAATTAATTTTCAATATTATTTTTGCGTTGACACTCGCAAAACAAATTAAAGATATGTATGCATTTAATAAATCTCAAAATTTTTTTTGCGTTTATTTTTTTTAACTTAATATTTTTTTAGAGATCTTGGCACATGACCACTTATTGAATTAGCTTCAAATAAAAATAAAAACTAAAACAATAAAAAAGCAAATCTTTATTTATAGTAGGATATAGGTAGGATTTGTGTCGGCTTAGGATAAAATTTTAAATAATTTTGATAAATTTGAACGAGGTTTATACAAAACATTTCGGTAACATTTCAATTCTTGTGTCAAACACCTTTATTGCTTTTGTGTAAAACAAGACCTAAGTCGAGACTCACATCAATTATCAGGCCATGAAGTGCAGAGAGTAAAAGCTTAATAAGGGGCAACTAAGGCAAGACCTAAGTAAACAGGCCAAGAACTGAAAACACATGAATGTAGTTGTAAGAGAATTGCAATCGATTCTCACGTATTCCGCGTATGAGTAATTTCATAATTGATGTGAGTCTCGATTATAGCCATATAAGCGTGTACAAAATTTTAAAGTATGAAAGTAGTTTCGACGTATACTATTACGATATTGAGGCAATTTATCTTAAGAAGCTTTTAAAACAAAAAATTAAAAGGAAGAAAATTTTTTAAATGCATATTTATTATTTATGAATGAAAACATTATATTTTAAAATATCTTTCTTTAATGAATTACATAAAAAAGAGGCGACTTTAATTTTTCTTTGGACCAAATTGAATAAAGTAAATGGTTTTTGTGTTATTTCAAGATTTATAGTCGGCCCCCTATTTTTTTCCATAAGACTGCGTGTAAATTTGTTAAAAGCTGGCCCCTTATTAAGCTTTTACTCTCTGCACTTCATGGCCTGATAATTGATGTGAGTCTCGGATTAAAAGTTTTATTTGAAAGCTTTTAACAATAACCTAAAATTTATATAAAAATTGTATGTGAAATGGGTAAGTACTTTTATAATCAAATTGAGTTTTAATATTTTTAATTTTATTTAAATATTTTAAAAATGTCATATAATTAAAATTTAGAATTTTTTCTTTCCTCTTGTAAGAAAATTAATTTTCAACTCGTATTTTTCAGTCATATTTCGAGGACATAAAAAAAGGGAGTCACAAATTCTGGTAAGTAAATTATTAAATATTTTGATACACTCCATAAAAAAAAAGTAGTGGAGTAGGAGATATAATTAATTTAAAATTTTTTTTTATAAGATATAATTAATTAGTTTTTACTTATTATAATTAGTTTTGTTTTGTTTTGTTTGTTTTTTGTGTTAAATTAGTTTTATAATTTCGTATTTACAGTTTTTTTGTTTTTTATAAGTTATTATATTTTTTTGTCTTTTATCTTATTTTTTTATATAGCCCTTTTTAATTTTTTATACATATAAACTTTTCTAATATATTCTCTAATAGTTCGAAAATGTTCGGTGTCTGGATGTAGATCCAATTATTTTCTTAGTGTGAAAAAGGTTCCAGCTTTTCAATTTCCCAACAAAGAACCTTATAGAACATTGTGGATAAAAGCAATATCCTAACCAAATTGGCAACCTTCGGTATGTAGTTACATATGTTCTCTGCATTTCGCAGAATCGTGTTTTTCTAATATTGGTAAATGGCACCGCTTATTGCCAAATGCTGTTCCAAGTATTTTTCCTAATTATCCGGTAGCTTTATCAAATGATTTTAAAAAATGTTTAAAAATTTGAGTTTACAAAATCAAAATTATTTTCCTAACCCAAATGGTATCGGAAATATATATTTACAGTTTGACACTGTCCATCTTTTCAAAAATGTTTGCAATAATTATGCACCACATAAATGTTTACATTTTTCAGATTTTGAAACCAAAGCTATTAAACATGCCCGTTTTTCGCATTTCACAGACTTATATCAAAAAGAAGAAAATGTACATATTAAAAAAGCCTTTAAATTAAATAAGAGGACGCTGGAGGATATGCCTCACATGCTTTGGAAAAAAATATAAAATGCGTCGATTGCAAATCATTATTTCTGAAAAAACGCGGGACTGCAGGTTCATTTTACTTTGACGAACTTAACAGAGGGGGTGTTTCTTTACCGACAGATCAGACAAATTATGTTTTATTTCATATGACAGCGATTTTTCAGGAGATTTTACGGGAAACAAATTTAAAAAAAAATTTCTTTGAGCAAAGTAATCAAAAAAGAATACTAATTTAACTGACGTTAAATAGTCTTTGTTTGGGCATGAATGATATTGATTTGGAATCGACGTGTAAATGCGGCAATAGTAGCCGCAATATTTTTTTCCAAATAAGTAAAACATTTGCAAATATTTTATTAAATAATTACACAAAACGGGAAAATGACATATTAAAATCTAATAGACAAAATCGCAAATTAAAAATATTTCAAAATTAAGAAGGGTTATATAGTTTTTTGTGATATTTTTAATTTTTAATTTCGTGATATTTTTTTAATTTTTAATTTTGTGATATTTTTTTTATTTATTGTTTTTTTATTAATATTTTTGTTTCTATTTATTATTTATTCATAAATATTACACTGTTTTTTTTGAATTCAGTGGAGTAGGCCTATTGGGGATACCACTTAAAAAAAAACGCTCCATATTCCCTACCTCAAAAGTAGTGTGGAAATGGGAAAATTTTTTAGATATTATAAATTATTACTTATATAAATATTATTTAATTATTGCTTATTTCACAATAACTTATATTTCAGTTAATAATTTTTTATTTTTAAAATTTAATAAAAATTTTTACTAAGTTAATTTTAAATCAAAATTGTCATTAAAATTTCATTTCTACACTTTTTTTGTTAACTTTCACGAGACTCACATCTTAAGAACTTTAAGAAGCTTTTAAAATAAAAAATTTAAAGGAAGACAATTTTTTAAATGCATATTTATGAATGAAAACATTGTATTTTACAATATTTTTCTTTAATGAATTATGTAAAAAAGATGCGACTTTAATTTTCCCTTTGGACCACATTAAATAAAGTAAATGGTTTTTGTGTTATTTCAAGATTTATAGTCGGCCCCCTATTTTTTTCCATAAGACTGCGAGTAAATTTGTTAAAAGCTGACCCCTTATTAAGCTTTTACTCTCTGCACTTCATGGCCTGATAGTTGATGTGAGTCTCGTTACATACAAATTGTGTATGAAAGTACATCTTGTATAAATTAACTAAGGTAGAAAATGTGTACATACCTTGTATATAAAATGTATTCGTGATTATTCTAATAAAAATTCGTCACTTCCATTGAGGATTTCAAAAATGATTTTCCAAAAATGATTTGTATTTTTACTTCAAAAATTGAATTGAATTGTAAACCAGTGAAAGTTTATAATATTATGTGTGTAAAATAATTTTCTTGCAATTCACAAAAATATTTGTTGAAGTTTGTATTAAAATTATGATTAGCATATGGTACCTATGCATCACGAATTCAATAATATTGCACTCATTCAAATCAAAAAAAAAATTTTTTTAAATTTGTTAAAAACTAGAAATCTGATTGCTGGCCTGAAAATAGAAAAGTTTGAAAATAAGAGATCTATTTACGTATTAACTGAAATATGTGGCAAAGTTCAAAGCATACTAGAAAATATTTCGCCAGTCCATAAATTTCTAATAATATTTTTAATAAAATTTCCAGCTTTCTTGTATCTTTTTTCCCGAACTTGATGTTTCTAGTTATCTAATACGCAATATATCGTCGTTGTGCCTGCAAAACCCGACAAATGAGTTTTTGGTCGAAATGTCATTTTTATGTCTTTAAATAGAACTTTTCAAGCCCGACATGCCTCTGAAATTCGTTTTTTGATACCTGCCTTGGTTTCGTTAAAGTGCAAAACAAGCTATGTATTTTTAATAAAATGTGGCATTTTAAAATCCTCTATGTGTATTTGCAGCAGATGACGGCTTTTTATTAATTATAAATGTATTTAAAATGATTTTTTTATTTGCACATAGCGGTAAATATATCAACAAAATTCAAAAAACTCAATGACTACTACTTTTAACGAATTTATTTCTAATAAATAATTTTTAAATTAAAATAAACCTAATAAAAATCAGTTAATCAGTTCAAGTGTGATAAATAATAACAAGATCCTACTTAGATTATTTATATACGTTGATTAAATTATCTAAGGCAATAATATGTAAGTTTAATACTGTAAGATTTGTAATTTAATATGGCAATAATGCCAAAATAAATTATATTACGGTATAAATTTTATCGTAAATTTAAATAAAAAATTGTATATAAAGAGAGGAAAAAAAATTAATAAAATGATTTGTTATACAGATTTTTAAAAGAAGAACTTAGTATTTTTTCTATTTAATTACTACAATACAATATACTTAATATTACTATTATACAACTTTTAGTTGAGTTGAAATCAATTATCAAAAGTTCAAAATAAAAATTTAATTATGTATTTTAAATATCAAAAAATTTTAAGATACCTACATATTTAGCATGTTTCACTTTTAATTTTAATAAATTTTATTCATAATTAAAAAATAATATAAACTTCATGGAAGTTATTAAAAATTTTAATTTAACTACATAAGTAGTTATTTTCCATGTAATCATAATAATTATAATATAAATTATCACTTGTTTTTAAGAGAACATTCTGAAGTAAATTATTAAATTTAGATCAACTATATACAATATAATATTGTGCGCTAATAAAAATTTTCGATAGCATACATTGATATTGACATAATTTTGTTTTTAATTTTAAGTTAAATGCTTTATATTCGAATCATGTATTAAAAACTTGCAAAATTCAGCTTCTCATCGACATATTTTCAAATTTTTTAAATGTATATTTTTTTTATCGCGTTATAGGTATCTGCACGATCATCTTTCAAACAAATTTGCTAATAAATATAGTAGAGGTAAACTCCTTGTAAATATGGCTTTTGCCAAATTAGAAGAAACTTCTATGGAAATGATGAACACTTCGAATCAGTTATCAATTTCAACAAGTACGAATTATTCTAATGAAATGGTTAATAATTCTTCGGTAAATTACAGTTCTGTCAGTGATAAGTCTAATGAATTTTTTGAAGAAAATAATGATTGTATATTAATTGCAAAGCCTGTCGAAGATAATTTAAATGAAATGCTACCACCTGATAGTTCAGATCTTTATGATTTAGACAAAAATAGAACACCATTTGACATTTCAATAACTTCTAGTATAGACAAACTTATTTATTCACAAATTTTAACTTCTTCAGAGTTTGAAAATGATAAAAATAATGCCAGCCCAATACTTAATTCTGAAACTGGCCTGTTTGAAAATACATCTAATATTATAGGTAGTACAAGAGATACTGATGATATTTTAACAAGTTATGACAAACTAACACAAATTAATAAAAACCCTACCAGCTGTAGTAAGAAAGTAATGTTAAATCATGAAACAGGATTTTTTGAAGATTATGATGCATCAATGAACGGTTCAAAAAATATATTTAATGATAATTATAAAATAAAAAACAAACTAACAGGAATTAAAGACAGCCGAAAACTTAATAAAAAATTACGATTATTTGGTGCAGATTATTTAGGTTTTAAAAAAATAGATGGCAAAATTACTGTTGTAAATAAATTACGACGAAAAATTAAAGATGTACCATGCAATCATGGAAATATACAATTATCTAATCGATCCTTTCTATGTGGTACTGTCAATGACCAAGCAAGGTTAGATATTTTTACTTATTTTTGGGAATTGTCTTCTTGGGAGGCTAAAAAGTCATATTTGATTGGACTTGTAAATCGCAGAAATGTCAATAAAAGACGGAAAAATTTAGATGGAAATTCTACTAAACGAAATATTGGAATCGAGTGCTCTCTGCCTACATTTAACGGAATAAAAGTTAGAGTGTGTAGAGAGTTTTTTATATGCACTTTAGGGATTACAAAAGACATGTTTACTGAATGGATTTTTGAAAAAAATAAAAATACAGAAAAAAGTACTACAGTTTTGGAAAAAGCAAATGCCAATAAAAAATTATTAAAATCTGATTCCGTTAATATATGGTTAGATTTGTTGCAAAAAGTTCCCAGCCATTATTGTCGCTCAAACAGTTCTAGAATATACGTAGAGGAATCTTTTAACTCAAAAAGTGAAATGCATAAAATTTATGCTTCATGGTGTTCAGAAAATTCTTTAAACCCTGTACAAAGGAAAAAATTTTGTAATATTCTTGATATAAAAAAAATTTCAATTTTTAAGCCTAAAAAAGACCAATGCGACATGTGCGTGTTATACAAAGAAGGGAATTTAAATGAAGATGCGTATCAGTTACATTTGACAAAAAAAAAATGAAGCTAGGGAAGCTAAGAATCTTACCATTTCAACTTCTTCTAATACACATTTGGTAGCTACCATGGATGTACAAAGTACACAATTATGTCCGAAACTATTAGTATCTTCCCAGTACTATAAACAAAAACTACAACTACATAACTTTACAATTTATGTCAATAACACAAAAGATGTTTACTTATACATTTGGCACGAGGGTATTGGTGGTGTTTCCGCTAATGAATTTGTAAGTTGCATCACTGACTTTATTGAAAAGGTTACTGTAAAACATTACAAAAAAATTACATTTATTTCTGATGGATGCTGCTATCAAAATAAAAATAAGATTTTATCTAGTGCATTGGCAGATATTTCTAAATTTAAATCTATTGAGATTCAGCAATTAATTTTAGAAAAAGGTCACACAATGATGGAGGTTGATAGCGTGCATTCAAGAATTGAAAAATTATGTATTGCACCTTTATATGTTCCAAGTGCTTATATTAGTTGCATAAAAAAGGCAAGGCCGAAGCAACCTTATATAATTAATTATCTTGACTACGCAATTTTTAAAAATTACGAGGCTATTCCTTATAATTTCAAAAGTATTCGCCCAGGGAAAAAATCTGGAGACCCTACCGTTGCCGAATGGTGAAGCTTGGTGAAGCTTGGTTTACAAAAATGGTGAAGCTTTCTATAAATTACGTCATACAGATCCTTGGACTTTACTTCCGCAACGAAAAAAATTAATTTATGAAATTCCAAAAGCATTATACTCAGAGCTTAGAAAAATTGAAAAAAGTAAATTTGAAAGCTTACAAACGTTAAAAATATTTATGCACAGAGAACACCATAATTTTTATGATAATCTTTCTTTTGATAAATAATTTATGTACATTAAAATAATATATTACATTTTCCCTTCTGAATAATAAATAAAATTTCAAAAATTTAAAATGTTATTTTTGTATTAATAATAAAATATTAAAAATTTTGAAAATTAATTAATAAAAGTTACTTAATTTATTCTTATTATGTATTAAATTTTATCAATTCCTCAATATTTACATTTATAAAATCCGCTATGTATTAGTTTATAATTCTTTAGTCTATATTGAACCGCTTTTCAAAAAGCGTAATGTGCAATCTTTGTTAGATAAAGGATTTTACAAGCAAAAAAAAAAAAAAAAAGTACGTTATGTGTCTTTTTTTACAATAACAGCTAAATAATAATCAAAATTATTTCAAAAAGTACTAAATAGCAAATTTTAAACTAAAAACTAAAATACTGTTTACTTTTTTTCTAGAAAAAAACATAATTTTAAAATAAACAGTTTTTTAACAGTTTTTGGCTTCTCCTGAAAAATGTCAATTTAGCATTTATCGACTTTTGCAGGCGCAACGACGATATATATGTATGCTATTGCTATATGCTATATTGCTATTGCTATTGCAACCGGAAAAAAAAGCACTCATTTAATACAAAAAAATAGTGTGATAAATGAGAAGCAATAATTTATGCATTCTAGAACGCTTCCAAAGAAGCGCTTCCGAAGCAACTGAGATCGTTTTTTATTTTTTTTTTTAAACCAAAACGAATGAAATATCTTTTTGTATACCTCTGAAATGCATATATGTACATACATATTATTATCATGGTTATGAATTTTTGTTGCTTTCGATGATACCGTTACGAATATGTTTCTGCTTGTTTTATGTTTAAATAATAATTGTTAGAAAAAAATATTAGATGATTCATTGTACTGTGATTTAGCTAGTGTAAGGTCTTAATTGATCTTTTTGGTAAGTTTTTTCATATTGCCAGTAACATCTGTTATATATAATATATATTTTATATTTCAGAAGCTGCAAAAAAATAAAAATTTTGGATTCGGCCAATTTGGAGAGAATATGAGAGCTGGATTTCATGCAGAAAAAATAAATTTAATGCAAAAACATTTAATTGATGTAAAAATGTTTAAATCTTTTTTTATTTTTTTATGTAAATAAATTAATTTTTTTTTGGAATACTTAAATTGAAAATTTTTATATTTTATAATCCTTATCGGGATAATTTTATAAACGATCAAATTCATCTAGAAATGTTTAAACTTTTTAAATTAATAATATTAATGTAACTATTTTTAATTTTTATACCTGTATGATAAGGATCGGGTATATTAAAATGGCTCCTCCGTTTGTAACAGCTCGAAATAAGCTAGCTAGATATATCTTCAAAGGTATGAATCGGGTCAGAATCAAATTCTAAGTCGATTAGACTTTAACCGTTCGTCCGTCAGCAAGATAACTCAAAAAGTAAGAAAGCTAGAGTCTTGAAATTAACACAAAATATTCTTACAACGATTTGTAGGTTCCCCATTTTCTTTGGTTGAGATCCGACCAAAACTTCGGGTAGCTCTAACTTTTAGATCCCATATTTTTGTATCGCCCTCCATCTAAGAGCTGTATGGGGTGAAAAACTAAAAACTTCCCTTTTTTTAAACACCTGTAACTTGAACACCTGTCCAAATTTAATTGAAGTAATATACAAAAATTAAAGCTCCAACATTATATTTTTATTTCTATTAACAACTTTTCTTAATAATATAGGGTTACCTTAAAATTGACGAAAGTGTGACTTCATTTTTCTAAATTTTTCTAACAAATTTTTTTAACGATTTTTTTGCATGTTTTTTTACTCGATAATTTGAAATTGTTGAGGATGATGCGTAGTACAAAATTGACTTATTTATTTTAAACAATGAAAAATTTCAAATTAAATTATTGAAAGCTTTAATAGTGTTTAAAAGTCTTATATGCCCGTTATAAAGTAAAATAAATCTGATTAGTTTAAAAGAATTTAGTCTTTAATAGTATAAATTATTATACATTTGCCGCTTAGCATTGGTATACTATAGCATATTTGGTAAAGTTTTGGATTGATAATCGTTATCTGGAAGGTTAGAATCTGATTTTGAAGAATGTGTAAACATATATATAGTTTGAATATATTTACAACCCATAGTTCTAGAAATTATAAAATTCACCTAAATTATTTTAAAATACTAAAAAATTAAAAACACAAGTAAAAGTAACAGTAAGTCGATGTAACCGACTTATTTATACCCTACACCTAAAAATTCAAATTAAATTAAAAATCCATAAGTTATTTTAGTTAAGTATTTAATATAACTAAGCTAAAAAAATAAATGCTTTTACAACCTTTGTACAAAATTTCAGATTTCTATCTTTATTAAATTCGAAAATAAGCTTCTTAGGTCTTGGGAAGTGTGTGAAGGCACGTGGACCACCACCCGAATTCATCTCAAATTTTAGAGACATCAACAGGGTAGAATATTCTTATATCAAATTTTAAGTTTATATATTTATTAATTTCGAAGATATGCTTGTTCGATTTTGGAAGTTGTGTGGGAGGTACCCGAACGACCACTCCAATTCATCTCAAATTTTAGGCAAATCAGGGATTTAGGAAACAGCACCCTCGTATCAAATTTAAAGTTCCTATCTTTATTAATTTCGAAGATATGCTTGTTCGGTTTTGGTAGTTGTATGGGAGGTACCCGAAAAGCTCCTTCAATTCATCTCAAATTTTCAACAAATAAGGGATTCAGGACACAACACCCTAGTACCAAATTTGAAGTTTCTGTCTTTATTAATTTCGAATATATGCTTGTTCGGTTTTGTGATTTGTATGGGAGGTACCCGAACAACCACTCCAATTCATCTCAAATTTTAAGCATATCATAACAACCATTCTAATTCATCTTAAATTTTGGGCAAATGAGGGATTCAGGAAAACACATCCTCGTACAAAATTTTAAGTTTCTATCTTTATTAATTTCGAAGATATGCGTATTCGGTTTTGGGAGTTGTATGGGAGGTACTCGAACGCATGGTCCGATTTCGCCCATTTACAATCCCGCCTTACCTTAGTCATTGTTAACCTACAGTATAAATTTCATCAAGATAGCATCATTATTTTTTGAGTTATCGTGCGTACGGACGGACGGACGGACATCGCTAAATCGACTCCTGAGGTGATCCTGATTCAGAATATATATACATGTCTATACCTAACTCGCTTCCTTTTGGTGGTTACAAACACGATACCAAAGTTAATATACCCTACACTTAATGTGTAAATAAATAATATTATAAGCAGAGGGTATCTAAGAGTTGACAAAGGCAACTGTATTCTTCCTTGTTTTATTTATATAATATGTATGTCGATAAAATTATTTATTGTTATACAATTTTAATCAAATTAAAGTAGTTTTATTTAAAAAGCTTCCTAAAAAAGTATAAAATAAAAGCAATCATATATATTAAAAGGGAAACTTGTTTTTGTTATTTAATTTGTACACTTATAAGATTGAAATATATCCTTCTACTTATAGTTTATTAATGCATAGCATTCTACATGCCATCAAAGTCATGCATTCCACATGTCTTCTTAATCATGCATTCTATATGCCTTCTCAGTCATGCCTTCCCAGTCATACCTTCTAGATGTCTTCCCAGTCATGCATTCTGAATCACTCAAAGGGAAGCTTACGAAGTAAAAGTACGAACGCGTTGCTTCTTTTTGCGGACATGTATATGAAAAAAAAAGTTATAAAAAAATAGAACAGGAAGCGCTTCTTACCTTACTGGGAATGCTTCCAGCATGCATGCTGGAATGTTTCTTTTTTCCGCTGGGTAGTTGGTATATGAATGATATACTGACATATTTATAGAGCTACATATTATGGTATATGTAGTGTTAGATTTAAATATTTATGTATTTTTTGTTTTATTTTATTTTTTTGGGTTTTATCTGAAATGAAAACAAAACAAAAATAAAAATCTATTTACTATTATATAAATACAAATCATGTATATACATAGAATAGAAAATTGATTAGAATACAATATGTACATAGTATATACATAGGTATGTACATGATGTACATTGAAAATTGTATAAAATTTTTTTAGATGTATTTGTGAATATTTCTTTAAAATAAATATTTAAAAAAAATCAATGAAATAAGAAAAATATTGCAATACAATTCTTTTTCTACGATTGTTATACCCGTATGAACGTATGTTCAATGGCGTAATAAATTTGCCATTACGTTTTTGACACCTTAAAAGAGTCGAGCTAGATATAGACTCAAGTGTATGGATCGGTTCATTATCAAATTCTTAGTCGATTAAGTCATGTACGTCCGTTCGTCCGCACGATAACTCAAAACATAAAAGAGCTAGGAGTCTTAACATTTTTTTTACGTCACTTTAGCAAAATTGTTAGTTTTGCTATTTACATTCAGCATTTCGTCAGCGGGTTAGAATAGCTGCCAAACAATTTCTCTTTTTAAATGAAAATATGACTTCAAGTTTACACTTATCTGAAATTTTGTAAAAAGATGTCGAGTTGCATGCTACCAATTTCTGCAAAATTTTGTTGGGCATCTGAAATCTTACAAAAGATGATGAAGTTTTAATTTTTTAGTTTGTAAAATTTGGTTCATACAACTTCTCATTTTAAATGAAAAGAATTTAGCGTCTAATGAGGTTAGATATCTCAAATTTCGCGAAAAAAATGTCGAGTTGTATACTAACAAGTTCTGTAAAATTTGATTGTGCTAGAATAGCAGTTTTAGGTAGTTTGCATATCTGTCAAGATAATTATGAAGCTACATCTGAAATTTTACAAAAGATGAAGTTTTAGAGCAATAACTTCTGCAAAATTTGGTTATGCTGGTGCAACAGGTTCGGGCAGCTGTCATACAACTCCAAAATTAAGATTAATATATCTCCATACTTAACATCGGTGCTAAAACATCTGAAATTTAGTAAAAGATAATAAAATTTTATGGAAACACCATAATATTCATACGGGTATCCTAGAGTTGACACAGTTTATCTTACTCATTACTGCACTCTTCCAAGTTTTTTATAAAATATAATTTTATTATAAGAAATTTTTTTTTATTGCATTTCTCTGCCACATAAATGTGGACAGGAAATTACACAGCCTTTCCTGTTGTCGTAAGGGGGAATAACTCTTACGACGTGTGTGGGATTCGAACCCCCACTCCAACGGTGTTTACATCGTTATAAGAAATTTATTGTAAAATTGTTCGAAGTGAAAAATAAATGAATAGGAACATAATTTTTATTATTTTGTTTATTTTAGGGAAGTGGGTTTAGTCAGTAAAAATCTGGCACTACCAAGGGGGTATAAATTTTCTTGGTCTCTTAAGCAAAAAAAAAAAACTTACAAAAAATACGTAATTAGTTATTTTATCGACTCGATGCACAAAGTTTATTTACGTATTAATTTAAATATGTGGCAAAATTCAAAGCATATGTTACGATATTTTTTATAACATGTTAGGTATATGTTACGATAATATGCATTAAAAAAATATTTCGCCAATCCTTACATTTTATTTTTAATAATGTTTAAATATAATACAATAGTTAAATATACTACAATAGGTACTACTTAATATTTATATTATACATATCAATTGAAAAAAACTGCTAAAAATCTTAAAAAAAGCGCCTAAGCGAAATTCAAATTTATTGAAACAAACTTAAACTATTAATTGATAAGTTGATAACAAAAGACAATGCTAAGTCGATAACAAAAAAGAATGTCAAATTAATCTCGAATACCAAGAAGAATCGAGATCACCAAACAACATTTAATAATACAAGTATAAAATAACTAACTTTAAATAGCAACTATTATTTCTTTCGTTAAGATACAACATGGGAATTATCAAAAATTCAAATAAATGTTAATTCTGTATTAATTTTATGCAAATTTATTGAAGATTTTTTTACTCCGAAGTTTTCAATTTTAAATTGTGACGCAATCTCGATTAATGGAGAAGATATGTACATACATACATCCACATATAGCATCTATAACAATTTTTTTATAAAATTATTTTATATTTTTTTTGTTTTTAGATAGGTATTGAACTACATATTTAAAAAATTAAAATAATGACAAAACAAAAAACTTTTCAAAAATAAGAATAAGTCTAGATAATTTTTGATAAAACGAACCACAAAAATAGTAATAAATTTTAACTTGGTATGCATGGGTAGTTACTTCAACCTTCACTACATTACTTTATAAAATAAGTATATGTATATACATACATACATAGTTATGTAATAACATGCATGAACTTTTAAAATCAAAACGAGAAGCAACACTTTGTTAGTTATATCGAGACTCACATCAATTATCAGGCCATGAAGTGCAGAGAGTAAAACCTTAATAAGGGGCCAGCTTTTAACAAATTTACACGCAGTCTTATGGAAAAAAATAGGGGGCCGACTATAAATCTTGAAATAACACAAAAACCGACTTTAATTTTGCTTTTAAAGGCGCAACTTTGTTAATTTGTCTATGTATTGTTATAATACAAAGTATAGGAATATTTAAAATGAAATCGCAATGTATGTTTAAAGACGCAACTTTGTTTAATTTCATACATAGTGGCAAAAAATAATAATCGAAAGTATTTTAAATTGTTAATTGAAATTTTTTGAAATTAAATAAAAAAGTAATAATCGAAAGTGTTTTAAATTGTTTATTGAAATTTGAATATGAAAAATGTATTTTAATCTAATGTATTTTAATTGAAATTTTTATGTAGATATTATGTATTTAGATAGTTTAGAAAATAAATTTATAAATATTTTAGTAAAGTTAGTACAGAAAATTATATAAACTTTTAAAAAATTATTTTTGTAACAAATCTTATTTTAAAAAACTATGTATGTATATATGGATACTCTTCACTTCAAATTTGTCTTTTTTAATATGTATTACATTTATCTTTTTTCACAATCAAATTCGTCCAAATTTTCAAAATCAATTTTGCCTATTTTTAAAATCAAATTCTTTTTTTAAGGCTGGCTTTCATGAAATTTTGTGGATATTATCGCAACTTTAGAAAGAGAAAAATATTATTACAAAATATTACAGCAACACTTTCATAGTTAAAAATAGACATAACCTAATTTAGGGAATACTATGGTAAATGTTGTACCCGCGTAGGACAAAATGACTATATCTGAAAGATACTTGATCTTACCACTTTTCCAAAAATATATATCCTTAATGGCGTATTTCATCCTTTAAGGACGAAAAGGTCATTTGTATGCATGGACAGTATACATGTGATGTGATTGATTGCATACATTTTGTATCAATAAAAATAACCAAAAAAATTACAAAACAGAACAATTTTTTTTTACATAAATGCTTATATCTTTTAAACTCTACGATATAGACACAAAATATGTTTGTTTATTTTAAAATGTTTGTTTATTTTGTTGGACTTCAAAATTTAAATGCCATGATGGTAGTGAGAAATTTTTTTTGTAAGATATGCAATTTTTGCATATGGATGTATTAAAAATGTCCACGATATTTATAGCAAATTATATTCAGAGAACATACTTTCGTGGATATTTATGGTTACTTTCTTGGATATTTCTAAATGTTTGATGGATATTTTTTTAGCTTTATCTGTCTCAAACACATATCATTTTTGCCTTTGCTCTAACATTTTCGTGGATATATCGGTCTGTATACATAATGTACATATGTATGTACCTATACTTTTCATTAATTAATTTGCAAAATAAAATAGATACAAACATGACCTAAAAACAACTGAAAATTAAAAAATTCACCGGAATAATCCTGTACATATTTTTATAAAATACAGACGAATATTTGTAATGTATATTGAAGGAACGTAGGTACATATGTATGTACATATTTATATTATAAGTATTTCTTCATATTTCGTTGCCCTGTTGTGCTGGTTCGTTATACCAGTTTATTTCTTTTTCTTATCTTTTTTTTTTATTATAGAAAAAAAAAATTAAATTAAATTTCGTTTTTGTTTAAAATATAATCAACGTGCAAATTATTACAAAAAAAAGTTCAAAAGCAGGGGTATATGGTAATGGTATATCTATAAGTATAGACTATAGATTTTAGATATATGTACGTATGTATGTACATATATATCATAAAGTAATATATATACATAAGTAGTTACTTTATAATATTATGTACAATAAATATGATTGAACATACATATATACATATGCATATGCTGTATAGGTACATTTAATACTTATACATAATAGGTATATTTACAAATTTAAGTTAAACATAATAATAATAATATATAATAATGATAATACAACGCTTGAAAGCTTATCATATGCATCGATGATTCAAAAACCAACCAACTATGTATGATGAAGACTTTTTTAATATTCAAACTCAAGCAATAAAGCAATAAATTCGTAGAAGAAGAAGAAGAGTTGCAATGTGGAATTATGAAAAGTTTAAAATATTATGATAAAACTATCAACTTATGCACACATATAATTTTGCTAGGTAATACACTAACAGATATCTACAAATAAATAGATGAAATTATGTTTTTATATGTATGCATAATATACTTTTTCTTTAAATGTTGCAAAACTTAAAAATAAAAATTTTGCATATTTTTTAATAAAAAACTATAAAAGAATTTCTCTTCTTCAAAATTGAACTTAAAACATGTGAACTTAATCATAATGTATAATTGTGTTAAATATTTACATATGTTTAAAAAAAAAAAAGCATTAATTTAATATAAGTATGCATACATATGTAAGTAATAAGTATGTAATAAAAAAATACCTACACATGTACAGTATAACTTAAGATTGAACTGACAAAAAAAAGAAAAGTTTGCCACTTAACTATTTGTTATTCACTCAGCACTGACAGTTGGCTCTGCTGGTTATATACAGGCAATCTCGTTATAGAGAGAAAATTTAAAAAATAAGATCCCAATTTTGGTAATTTAGTATGAAAAAACAGAATTTTTAGACTTAAATTTGAAGGATCTTATTGTTCTGCAATAGAAAATAATAAATGATATTATTTTTAAAAAATTTGGAATATTTTCTATTAACTGTAAAAATCTTTTTAAAAAATTTAATTATTTGCATTCTCAAAATTGAGTTTTAAAAAAACTACTAAAATTGAACAATACACACACACCCACTTTGATTAAAATGCTTAAGTACACTACTGAACGGAGTAGCGACTACTGACTAGTGAGTACAGGACTGACTGACTGAGACTGCCTAAACTAAAAAATAAAAAATTTTATATGAACTTCATATAAAAATTATAAACTGAATAAGAATAAAAGAAAAAGAATGCTAGAAAATAGAGAAATATTATTTTACGAACATTATTATCAGGTGTACCTCGTTCAAACTTTGATTAAAATTTTCTACAATATTGCCTGGCCGACCGCTGGAATGAAGGCTGGTATATATCCTTACTTATCTATGCGTGTGTGAAAAAAATTCATTTTAAAATAAAAATGTGATGGAAAAAAAGAAATTGAATTTATATCTGATTTTGTTTTTTTTTGTTATAATTTTGTTATAATTTTGTATGTATGTATGTACATATTATGTATAGCTATATTATTATTTCTTTTTCGAATATTTTTGTTTGAATGTTTGAAAAAGAATCCCTGACTTCAAAATTGTAGATATACTACTACGTCTACAAAGTATAAGTATATAGCGTTCAGAAAGTTTATATGCACAGTATCTACAAAGTTTTGCATTCAATGTTTGTTATATGATACGCAGATAATCTGTATAAAGTGGGTATATAAAGTGGGTAATAAACCAATAAGTTCCATAGCCCAATGATGATGGTTGCTAAAACTATGTAAATTAAACTTTCCATTTTCAAATTGAAAATACTTTGTATAATTATGATGTTTAACGAAGAAATTATGAAACACTTCATCTGCATGCGTTGGTAATTTAGATTTGTATATTGCCCATCCTTTAAATAGAGCAACCTTTTCTGGCAGAGTAAAACCTGTTCCATCAGTTGATAATGATTGTTTTATAACTTCTTTTACTACAATCTGATTATTACTACTGGAATTAGACATTTAAAAAAAAAAAATTAAAGTATACTAAAAAATTTTTGCAGCAAATTTTGCACGAAAGTCGAAAGAAATTTAGAACTAAAAAATTTAGAGAACTAATGAAATTTTGACATATTTCGAAAGAAATTTTAAAATGACATTTTATGTAAAACAAATTGATGTTTAAAAAGTTGATTTTTTAAATTTTAAATTATGTAAAAAACAGAGCGGTATATGCAAGAAATTTTATGCTTTTTTGGTCAAAATGGCATTAATAAAACATATGTAAGTTTTAATAAACATGCAAAAAATTTTAAAATTTACTTTGAAAATTTAGAAGTTAAAAATTTCAATAGTTTTCTTAAAATTACGGTTTTTTGAGAATCTTTTTCATCAACTTTCCTATAATAGTTAAGTGAAGACATAAAAAGACATATAAAAAATATAAATATATTTATGTAGTTATAATGTTTTATTTAGCTTTAATTTTTGTATCCAGTCTTTAAAGCTTTTTCAACTTTTGTTGAGATTAACAATCAATGTTAGGCTTCAACTTCTTAGATCTTCAAGTTCACAAATTTGTTAATATTTACCAACAACTAAATAATTATCAGGAGGATGCATGAGAATGAAAATGAGGATATTATGGATAATGTACGTATGGATAAGTACAAATATTTTCTTATATTATTACAATTGATCTAAATTAATGCGCATTCAGTAATTACACGAGACGAGGCCTTATAACATCTAGAGTTTCTTACATTGTCAAATTTACAATTTAATTTATTACTTATCCTTTAATATTTTTATATTTGAGTTATAAGGCATAGTAAAAATTAATATGTAAAATATGTTAATATGCTAAATATTTATTTGTTAAATTTAGGATGTTTGGTTACAAGATATAAGCTAAAATTATTTTGATATTAATTATTTATTTGTTAATTTTTTAATTATGTGTTTACATTTCGCTATATCAATAATAGAAAAAGCAATAAAGTATTAATTGGGATGGAAGTTCATTTTCGGTTTCCTAGCTTTGAATTTAAATAAATTTGTAGTTTATAAAGTTAAGGAATGTTATACCAGATCAAATTAAAACATATTCACAAAAATTTCAGCTATATTTGTTAGAATATACTTAGGGCTTTTTTCAAACTAAAACACATAAGTCTAAATAAAAAGTTGTCATACAAAATTAATTTTTTCACGGCATTATTTTTGCTTAAAATTGTATAATTTTATCACAAAGCATGCAGAACAACGATCGGTTAAAGTGAGAATAAAGCACATTTTCTAAATTTTGACTATTAAAATTTGAAACTTTATGCTACTTCAAAATACAGCACGATATCAAAAATTCTTTATCAGGTCTCAAGTGTTTAAAAATAGAGAATTTTAACTTTTAACCACTAACATCCACACATCCATACCACAACGGAGTGGTAGTTGGTACAAACATTTTTTACAAGATATAACTTTTACTTATTCTCTAGATCTTCTTCTAAGATCTTCTGCCTCCAAAAATATAAAGGTTTTGACTAAAAGCATTTCGCAGATAATGAAGAAAAATTTTAATTTTATATAACGTTAAATTTGAATACCAAATTGTAAAAAATATAAATGTACAAGTACAAAATATTAAGTAAGGTATATTGAATAAAATAAATTTATAATAATACAAAAATTGAAAGTTATAGAATAATTTGTTAGAGAAACTGGGAAAAATCAAGTCACACTTTTGTCAATTTTAAGGTAACCCTATATTAATTAAAAAAGATTACTAGCACAAACAAAAATTTAATGTTAGAGCATTAATTTTTGTATATTACTTCAAAAAAATTTGGACAGGTGCCCAAGTTACAGGTTTTTAAAAATAGAGAATTTTCAGTTTTTGACCCCTTACAGCTCTTAAATGGAAGAACTGTAAGGGGTCAAAAATAAATAAATAAATAAATAAATTTCCTGAAATGACTCATACTGATTTCCAAAGATCTAAGTCCTCTCCAAACTTCAAGCTTTTAAGTAAACCGTTTGAAAGATAGAAGGGCTCCTAATTTTAGCAAAAATTGAGTTCCACATAATTAAACATATTAAAACACCGCATGGTAAAGCCACATATTTACTTTATTCATATTTATAAAACCTATAAAAGCAGCTATCGTTTGGCGCTTTCAGATTGAAAATATGCCTTATAGAACCTGTGTTATAACAATTTAAAGATAACGCTTTTTCGAACTTTGTAGGGCTGTAGCTCCGTAACGGGAGCGGCTACAGAAAAAATATTTAGCGCCAATTGCCAAATTTGAAAATATACCTTGCTGCAAGATCTATTAATGGTTAAAATTGCATATTGTCTCTTCTTCAAAATTGAACTTAAAACATGTGAACTTAATCATAATGTATAATTGTGTTAAATATTTACATATGTTTAAAAAAAAAAAAGCATTAATTTAATATAAGTATGCATACATATGTAAGTAATAAGTATGTAATAAAAAAATACCTACACATGTACAGTATAACTTAAGATTGAACTGACAAAAAAAAGAAAAGTTTGCCACTTAACTATTTGTTATTCACTCAGCACTGACAGTTGGCTCTGCTGGTTATATACAGGCAATCTCGTTATAGAGAGAAAATTTAAAAAATAAGATCCCAATTTTGGTAATTTAGTATGAAAAAACAGAATTTTTAGACTTAAATTTGAAGGATCTTATTGTTCTGCAATAGAAAATAATAAATGATATTATTTTTAAAAAATTTGGAATATTTTCTATTAACTGTAAAAATCTTTTTAAAAAATTTAATTATTTGCATTCTCAAAATTGAGTTTTAAAAAAACTACTAAAATTGAACAATACACACACACCCACTTTGATTAAAATGCTTAAGTACACTACTGAACGGAGTAGCGACTACTGACTAGTGAGTACAGGACTGACTGACTGAGACTGCCTAAACTAAAAAATAAAAAATTTTATATGAACTTCATATAAAAATTATAAACTGAATAAGAATAAAAGAAAAAGAATGCTAGAAAATAGAGAAATATTATTTTACGAACATTATTATCAGGTGTACCTCGTTCAAACTTTGATTAAAATTTTCTACAATATTGCCTGGCCGACCGCTGGAATGAAGGCTGGTATATATCCTTACTTATCTATGCGTGTGTGAAAAAAATTCATTTTAAAATAAAAATGTGATGGAAAAAAAGAAATTGAATTTATATCTGATTTTGTTTTTTTTTGTTATAATTTTGTTATAATTTTGTATGTATGTATGTACATATTATGTATAGCTATATTATTATTTCTTTTTCGAATATTTTTGTTTGAATGTTTGAAAAAGAATCCCTGACTTCAAAATTGTAGATATACTACTACGTCTACAAAGTATAAGTATATAGCGTTCAGAAAGTTTATATGCACAGTATCTACAAAGTTTTGCATTCAATGTTTGTTATATGATACGCAGATAATCTGTATAAAGTGGGTATTTTATGTACATGTACAAAAATTTGTAGCTGCTTTAGTATACAATTCAAATCGTATTGTGTTTTGATCTTTGTTATCTATTTTTGTTGGAGTTATTATAAATTTGGATGTTTAAAAAAAAAAAACCAAATAGTAAAATAGTTCTTGACAATTTTAAGCAGATGTTCACACTTCAAAAACTTTATATGCAATGTAAATAAATGCATTGTATATTTCTGGTTTATATCTACATTGTAGTTAAAGTTGTAATACTGTAGTAATACCCCAGATATATGCAATTCTGAAGTCAGGCAATTTCATGCGTATTTACATAAAAATTTTCTGATCCTAGGTACTAAAATTTTTTATTTGTTTATTTTTTGTCTCTGTATTAGTTAAAGAGCAACGATCAACCACTAATTTTTGGTTGAAAACATGAACTTTTTCACGACTGAAAATCTCCTCCACAAAAACTAATTTGTAGATAAGAGGGTATGAAACGTATGCTAACCTAGTCGTAAGCAGGTTGCGTGGAATATAGGCGATTAATGATTACACTTAAATTATGTTTATGTACCTATAGATTTGTACTATTTTTTTTTTAAATCAAAATGCATATTTTACAAAATTTTTGCGATTGAAAATAAAATCAGTGCTGTATTATTATAGGCATGAAAACTGAAAATATTTGATCATATTCTAAGAAATCCAAAACAAAAGACTATTTTTGCGAATCCCCAAAATATCCAAAGTACTAAAACAAAAGCTTACGACCCTGAAATTCTAAATAAATATTTATAATATATGTATGTATGTATGTATGTCTTATAAATAGTTAATTTATCAATTTAAATTTATTTTACCGACCGCATAGATTAATGTATAATGCTTTTGCTTTTCGTGTAGTAACTGTCGGTCCTGTGGTTGAGACAACTGATTTTTTTCTTTTATCTACATATGTATATATCACTAAATTATGTCTCTTTAACTTTTTACCTTAAGAGTGAAGTCATTACGATATGGGAAAAAAAATTATTTATCATTTCATTTCAATTTTCGAAATAAACTGAACGCTAACGCTGCTAAGTACAAAAATGAAATAAGCAAGAAATGCTCAACATAAAATCGTAATCAACTTCATTCATGTTTTTGGTTTTCTCATTTCTTATTTTGTCTATTATTTATTATAACTCATACGGATATTTTTTTATGGTAATGAATTTTGAATTGAATTAATATATGATTTTAATATTTGATTTGATTATTTCAATATAAATTACAACAACATAATATGTAAGTCATAACTTATTAATTATTATGAGAAAAAATTTAATAATAAAAATGAAACTAGGTACTTAAAACTAAAACAAAAATAAGTTAGTATACTAGATAAAACTCTAAATATGGCATAATAATAATATCATAGGGTTATCTCAGTTATGGTAACAATATTGTAAAAGTTTTTACTTAACTTGTTTATCTTTCAATTTCTGTTTTTTAAGTTAGTTACTTTACCAACAATGAAAGTCTAATTTCCTTTAAGTAAAAAGATTAAATAAAAATAAAATAATAATGATATTTATAAAGTCAAGTGGAATCATTAGACAAAAAAATATGCAATACTTTTGATCTGCTTTCAAGACTGTATGTTACCCTTATCAAAAAATAAAACATTTAACAAAGCAAAAAACTATAATAGGTATAGGTATATAAAGATTTTTAAGAAATACCTAACAATTTGTAGCAAAATAAAATTATATGCATACGTTACAAAAAGATATTACAAAAGTATGTACCTATGTATATAATATCAAAATATTTGTTATGGAACTTTAGTATCATTAATTTAGAGAAAAATTGGATTTAAATTTTTTTTTCTGAGAAGTGTAGATCTTCAAAAGACACTCTGCAGACTGCACCCCTTGGTACTGTGGAATTTTTATTCATCTACCACAGTAGCCAGTATGGACTATAGCCTAATCATCCTAATTGCAAAGCCGTATAACGGCTGAGAAATACGATGCGAAAATGAAAGAGAATAAAAAAGAGGAATTTTGGACTTAAGTTGTAGAAGTGGGATTAAATGGCAATTTTATCAGACGCAAGTTGACTGATTTCTTGAACTTTTGTATATTATACGACTCGGGGAATTTGCTATTTGCTATTCAAATAAAATATATCGACAATTTTAAAATATTT
Organism: Poecilobothrus nobilitatus; assembly: GCA_947095535.1. Lineage (NCBI taxonomy): Eukaryota > Metazoa > Arthropoda > Insecta > Diptera > Dolichopodidae > Poecilobothrus > Poecilobothrus nobilitatus. The sequence goes on from OX352773.1 coordinate 131,593,127, forward strand.
AAACATTAAATGGAGCATATACATACAAGAAAAGTATTATTGCATATGGTACATACATACATAACTGTTAGTCGCAGAAAGATGTTTTATATAATATGTTCATGTATTGTATTTGTATGTAGGCATAATGTAATAAGCATCTAAGTGTACATAATGTAGTAAATAAATTAAATTACAGCAAAAAATGTAAAATATTCTTCAATTTAACATTATTATAATTTATACTTTAAAGATTATACATATAAAGTATATAGCTTAATTTAATATCTAATCTAATCAATTAATTGACTATTTAATAAATATAAAAATGGCTCACGAGAAACTCGATTTTTCGGTCGACCTCAGATAATTTCTTCATTGGTCTCTATCCTGGGTCTCTCTTTATAATTAAATATAAACATTATACATATAAAATTAAGTTACAACAAACTTTATTTAAAAATCCAATATTAATTTTTATCAAAGTGGTGTAACAAATTAAATTTATACTTTTTAGCTAAATCATTCATATTACTTAATATTATTCCATATTTCAAAAAAGAATTATAAATATTTCCACAATTTTAAGTGTTCTGTTATTTTATTGCATTTCCCACCATTCTTTTTCATAAGATTTTTTTATGTAAATTGTTCATTTAACATGCTTGTAAATTTATCAATAGCACATATTAAAGTTGGCGTTAAATATAATTGTAATGATTTTTTAAAGTTTTCATTAAAAACTTCAGTAAATAATTCAATGTCTTTTTGCTTAACTCTCTTAAGATTGTGTCGTTGCACTAAATCAAATAACAACATATTCATTTTTCCAATATCAACTAAACCTTCTTCAATCAATAAACCAATAAGTTCCATAGCCCAATGATGATGGTTGCTAAAACTATGTAAATTAAACTTTCCATTTTCAAATTGAAAATACTTTGTATAATTATGATGTTTAACGAAGAAATTATGAAACACTTCATCTGCATGCGTTGGTAATTTAGATTTGTATATTGCCCATCCTTTAAATAGAGCAACCTTTTCTGGCAGAGTAAAACCTGTTCCATCAGTTGATAATGATTGTTTTATAACTTCTTTTACTACAATCTGATTATTACTACTGGAATTAGACATTTAAAAAAAAAAAATTAAAGTATACTAAAAAATTTTTGCAGCAAATTTTGCACGAAAGTCGAAAGAAATTTAGAACTAAAAAATTTAGAGAACTAATGAAATTTTGACATATTTCGAAAGAAATTTTAAAATGACATTTTATGTAAAACAAATTGATGTTTAAAAAGTTGATTTTTTAAATTTTAAATTATGTAAAAAACAGAGCGGTATATGCAAGAAATTTTATGCTTTTTTGGTCAAAATGGCATTAATAAAACATATGTAAGTTTTAATAAACATGCAAAAAATTTTAAAATTTACTTTGAAAATTTAGAAGTTAAAAATTTCAATAGTTTTCTTAAAATTACGGTTTTTTGAGAATCTTTTTCATCAACTTTCCTATAATAGTTAAGTGAAGACATAAAAAGACATATAAAAAATATAAATATATTTATGTAGTTATAATGTTTTATTTAGCTTTAATTTTTGTATCCAGTCTTTAAAGCTTTTTCAACTTTTGTTGAGATTAACAATCAATGTTAGGCTTCAACTTCTTAGATCTTCAAGTTCACAAATTTGTTAATATTTACCAACAACTAAATAATTATCAGGAGGATGCATGAGAATGAAAATGAGGATATTATGGATAATGTACGTATGGATAAGTACAAATATTTTCTTATATTATTACAATTGATCTAAATTAATGCGCATTCAGTAATTACACGAGACGAGGCCTTATAACATCTAGAGTTTCTTACATTGTCAAATTTACAATTTAATTTATTACTTATCCTTTAATATTTTTATATTTGAGTTATAAGGCATAGTAAAAATTAATATGTAAAATATGTTAATATGCTAAATATTTATTTGTTAAATTTAGGATGTTTGGTTACAAGATATAAGCTAAAATTATTTTGATATTAATTATTTATTTGTTAATTTTTTAATTATGTGTTTACATTTCGCTATATCAATAATAGAAAAAGCAATAAAGTATTAATTGGGATGGAAGTTCATTTTCGGTTTCCTAGCTTTGAATTTAAATAAATTTGTAGTTTATAAAGTTAAGGAATGTTATACCAGATCAAATTAAAACATATTCACAAAAATTTCAGCTATATTTGTTAGAATATACTTAGGGCTTTTTTCAAACTAAAACACATAAGTCTAAATAAAAAGTTGTCATACAAAATTAATTTTTTCACGGCATTATTTTTGCTTAAAATTGTATAATTTTATCACAAAGCATGCAGAACAACGATCGGTTAAAGTGAGAATAAAGCACATTTTCTAAATTTTGACTATTAAAATTTGAAACTTTATGCTACTTCAAAATACAGCACGATATCAAAAATTCTTTATCAGGTCTCAAGTGTTTAAAAATAGAGAATTTTAACTTTTAACCACTAACATCCACACATCCATACCACAACGGAGTGGTAGTTGGTACAAACATTTTTTACAAGATATAACTTTTACTTATTCTCTAGATCTTCTTCTAAGATCTTCTGCCTCCAAAAATATAAAGGTTTTGACTAAAAGCATTTCGCAGATAATGAAGAAAAATTTTAATTTTATATAACGTTAAATTTGAATACCAAATTGTAAAAAATATAAATGTACAAGTACAAAATATTAAGTAAGGTATATTGAATAAAATAAATTTATAATAATACAAAAATTGAAAGTTATAGAATAATTTGTTAGAGAAACTGGGAAAAATCAAGTCACACTTTTGTCAATTTTAAGGTAACCCTATATTAATTAAAAAAGATTACTAGCACAAACAAAAATTTAATGTTAGAGCATTAATTTTTGTATATTACTTCAAAAAAATTTGGACAGGTGCCCAAGTTACAGGTTTTTAAAAATAGAGAATTTTCAGTTTTTGACCCCTTACAGCTCTTAAATGGAAGAACTGTAAGGGGTCAAAAATAAATAAATAAATAAATAAATTTCCTGAAATGACTCATACTGATTTCCAAAGATCTAAGTCCTCTCCAAACTTCAAGCTTTTAAGTAAACCGTTTGAAAGATAGAAGGGCTCCTAATTTTAGCAAAAATTGAGTTCCACATAATTAAACATATTAAAACACCGCATGGTAAAGCCACATATTTACTTTATTCATATTTATAAAACCTATAAAAGCAGCTATCGTTTGGCGCTTTCAGATTGAAAATATGCCTTATAGAACCTGTGTTATAACAATTTAAAGATAACGCTTTTTCGAACTTTGTAGGGCTGTAGCTCCGTAACGGGAGCGGCTACAGAAAAAATATTTAGCGCCAATTGCCAAATTTGAAAATATACCTTGCTGCAAGATCTATTAATGGTTAAAATTGCATATTGTCTTATCTCAAGAAAAGAAAATTTTATAAACAGTCACACAGACAGAAGGACGGAAATAGAAAATTGAAATAATCACATTTCTCAAAAAATTGTGAAAATATGCTAAGCGTTCATTAGGATATAAAAATGAACCACAAAGATCATAAATTATTATAAAAAATAAAAACATTTATTAAATGTAGTTAATATAATTTTACAAAATTAGTGAAATAACCAACGGATTTAGTTTATTTTGATAAATTCTAATATAAAATTTAATTGTCGAATTGGTTGTTTATTATATTCATAAATTTATTAAAAGCACTCATAAGTGTCGGAGACAAATATTTTTTTAATGTTGCACACAGATTATCATTCAATATTTTTGTCAATTGCGAAATATGAATTCTCTTAATTTTTGTTGGTAAATGTTGATGTTTTTTTCGCATTTGTCCAAATAATGCATTTAATTTCCCACAATCTTCAAGCCCTTGTTCAATTAATAAAGCTACCATTCGCAACATCGAATTATGATGTGAACATAATTTATTTAAATCAAATCTTCCATTAGATTGAAGAAAAGTTTTTAAGTATTCTGGATATCGTCCAAAGAATTCTAAATAAATTTCTTCAGCACGTACTAATAGTTTTGATCTGTAAATACTCCAAGCTTTGATAAGTGCAACTTTTTCTGATGATGTTAAACTGCTTTCATCTAGTAAAATAAGTGAATGAAGTTTCTTCTTTTCATTTGCTGCATAGCATCCGAAAGACATGTTAAGTTACAAAAATTAATTCAAAATAAATAGTTAGTAAAAATAAATAGTAAATACTTAAAAATTTTAAATAAGAAGGTAAATTATCATTATAATTCGAAAAATAAAAAGTAATAGGTATAATTTAAGTATAAATATGAAATAATTTTTTTTCATTGTAGGTACATATTAGAAAATTTTTCTCATTGTATGTATTAGAAAATTCAAAATTGAATGACATATTTTCAGAATTTGATTTTAATCTTATGTTTCAAAAAATCAAAATTTTTAAAATAATTATTGATATACCTATTAATATATTATGTATATAATATATACTATTAATAAGTATGTATATATATATATATATACAAATTAATACCAAAAAAACAAAATATATGTAGGTATAATCATGTATAACTATTTGAACGCTTCCCCATCGAATTTATTTAAAAGTACGTTTTATAAAACTGACAATAAATGTTTAAAACACATAATTTTTATAATAATCTTAATGCTTATATTTGCTTAAAATAAATAATGCTTAACATATTTCTTTTTTAATTAAAGAAAGTTCGGAAAGCATTTATAATATAGTTTCAAAGCTTTCAAATTTTAACCTATAATACACTCATATTGTCGAGTCGATAAATACATAATATATAAAGTAAATAATAAGATAAAAACACGTTAATTTAAAAAAAACGCTAATTTAAAATTATTTAGGAAAAAGTAATAAGGCTGCTAAAACTTTTTTATTTTAAACAGAATAATAATTACACCAAGACTGTTATTAAGCTCTAGGTATAGTATTTTCTTTTTTATTAACGATTAAGTATGTACTATGTATCTACACATACATAATTTGCAGATATCTGAAAATTATTTTAGAGGAAAATATTTTATTTTTTGATTTAACATGATTTAACTTATATAATATGTAGTTAATTTCAGGCATAATATAACATATTTTCTTCACCTTTTCGTTAACCGATCTTTTGTATAGTAAATCAAAATGGCGTCTTAACATTTTAAAAAAGTAGCACACAACATTTTATGAAACAAATTTTTTAAATATTAAATATCTGTTGTTTAAAAACGTAGAAATAAAGAAACACTTCATACCTTTTTTATTCGAAATTCCTAAATAAATTATCCAAAATTTGTTTTTTGTCTTTATTTTTCTTTTAGTGTGGTTATAGATAGACGAAAAACCGGCAAATCCAAATATTATTTAATTAATTATTTACTAATTTTAATAAAATTTCAATCACTTTCATTTGCCTAGCAATTATTTCAAAAAATAAATTAGGTAACGAATTTGAAATGCATATACATAAGTACATACGAACATCAATGGTCAAATTAAGATTTCATCACTTGCTAAGGTCACCAACAATTCAAAATGTATAATTTTTTTTATTCATAAAAATTAGTATACATTTTTTTGTATTTATTTTTTTTTATTTACTTTTTTTTTTGAACTAATTTATATATTATATTATACTGCTTCTGAATTCTGATTTCTTTTTGAATTTTTTTTTTTTTTGCTTCTTTAAGTAACGCTATAATTGCAAGCAAATACTTAATTAATTTAATTTTTTTAACATCAGGAAACGATTAATTAAAATTTATATTTCCATTTATTACGAAAATTAACAAATTTTTATTTATTTAATTTAAATTAAAAATAATTTAACAAAATATTATTTTAATTTTTTTACAGTTCAAAACACAAAAAAAAACCACGATTCACCAATAATATGACAACCGATTTGTACCAGATTTTTAAAATTTTGTATTTAAGATTTATAAAGAAAATTTTATTTTAAAAAAAGATAAAACAAAAAATACAAAAAATATTTTTGAAAATCAGGGATAAAATTTGAATCCAAAACCATAGAGCTAAATTTTAATTTTACTACAATCAAGTCCGTTCAAGACGAAATGCAAACAAGAACTGAAGAAAAAAAAACCAGAACTACAACGGCAACCAGCTGGTTTTCTTAATAAATTATTTTCAAGTTTGTTTTAAACAGTAGTTTGAATTGGAATTGGATTTGGAATAAAAAAACAAAATATGAAAGCTAAAACAAAAAATATATGTTGTAAAGCTTTTCATACTTTGTTGTTATTAACTTGTTTTATTTCATGTAAATATTGTTGAATTTTAAACTTTTTTGTGGTTTAAATAGCAGAGCAATACTTAAGAATTAAATCCATTAAATATCTGAGGATTATATAAAAATTAACTTTCAAATTACAAAAAATTTAAGAAAAATTTCTACGTGTGTACTGTGTACTAGCTTAATTATAGATATGTAGTTAATTAATTATATGAAATCTTATTTAAATAATAAAATGATCATGACAACGACGATAAATTAATCTCTTTTTGTATGTATGTAAAGGAACATGAATTCCATATAAATAACCTCAAAAAAAAATATAAAAAAAAAATAAGCCCTACTAAGTATACAATTTACGTTACCAAATGTATATAACACATTCCTTTATTGAATCAATTTTAGGGGACCTCGGTGATCTAGTTATTAAGCACATGGCATATTAACCGAGATAGTGAGAATTTTTAATTGTAAGGAAAATTTTAACAAATCTATAAGTTCAGGCCTTACGACCTAATATATAATATAAACAAAACATTACATATTGCCCAATCCTATATCATTTGTAACGTATAACAATAACAGTATTTCGTATGACGTATAAAGTAATAAATAAATTTATCAATTTATCAATAACTGAAATGGACGGAACTACATAATATTATGTATGACTAATAGACTATGAGTATAATTTTATCTATTACAATATAAGATGAGCCACTCTCACAACGTGACCAAATTTTTTTTCTATGCTATTAGAAAAAAATAAAAAACGAGAAAATTGTAAGAAATAGATAATAATAAGATTTTATCATGTGAAAAGAAGACAAAAAACCATAGATATAATATTAATAGATAGGCAACATAACGAAAAAATTTCAGCCTCTTTTTGAGTAACAGCTGTTTTTGCATTATTTAGTTTCCCTCGCAAATATTTCCGCAAAAAGAAACTTTTGCTCTTTTTAAATTTTTTTATTTACAAAAATCAAAGTAAAATAAAAATTTGTTTGATTATTTAATATTGAATTCTGATTATTGACAATGAACTCTTATTATAAATCATGAATTGTTCTTTGTAATGGCATTCTAAAATGAAATATATGTATATATATATATATACATATATATTTTCTAGTTAAAAAAAATTATAAATTAATGTATTTTCAAAACAATTTAACAAAAAATAAATAACTTATATATAACCCTTATCAGATATTTTACCTTTCAGATATAATACCATTAGGTTTTATTTAACTGTGATAATAGTACCTTTTTAATATTTTGTAATTTTTGTTTCATAAAATAAGAGAATCAACAATTTTCTGGAAGTTCTTTTAAATAAAGAAGTAATAATGTTAGTATTTATTGGTGAACAGTATTTTTATAAGTTGATAATATGGGATTGAATCTCATTTTGTCAAATCAAAATAATATGACACATAGCACTGAATACATAAAACTAGAGTATGAAGTTTTCTCTAACAATTTAGTTTAATGTATAACTGGTTCATGTATCTGAATCAAAAAAAATACTTAATTTCAAAATTAATAAAGCGTAAATTTCAATACTTACAACACAATAATATCGAATAATTTTTCTAAAATTCTCTAATCCAGTTTTGTTATCTTCTGGTTTAAATATATATAGATATATATTTCCATATATTCGGTGGGAATTCTAATCTGTACTTTTCTTTTTATATTTTTTGTATCAATATCTATATTTTTCAATCCTGCTTCTTGTTCTGCTACTACTTCATACTACTTAACTAAAATCTAAATAAATACAAGTACTGCGGTCTGTGAATGCACATATTTGGTTTTAGAAGAAACTATTCTATATGCTTGTACGCATAAATTGTACAAAATCTAAACAGCTGTTTTAGCTTTAGAGTAAAACTTATGTTAATTTTTGGCTGAAAATGCTTGAATATGAAATACATTAGAATGAAAGAGAAGCTGCCAATCGGTGACCTGAATTAAGGCCCTGCGAAATAAAGCCTCCGAGGAGTTATTTCCCATTTAATGAGAAATAACGCCCTGGGCTTTTATTTCTCATAGTAATTGAGAAATAAAGTTCCCAAAATATGGGAAATAAAGCCCAGAGTTTTATTTCTCTTTTAAGTTGAACTACGACTTCTATGAAAAATAAAATCCCGCGGCGTTGTTTCTCTTTCTATTGAATCTTCGACTTCTTAAGAAATAAAGCCCCAAGTTATGATTTCTCATTAAATATGTAATAAAATCCATTTTTGTAATATTCAAACCTGAAAAAAATTTAAAAATATAAACATATATATAAGTAAAATATTAGATGTAAAACAATATGCATTTAATATTTATATATATTTGTTTATGCGAGATTCTATATTAGGAAACATATTTCAGTTGGTTAAAAAATCAAAGTTGATCCTTTTTCCAGAGTATTTTTGAATTCATGTATGCGAGACTTTGGTTACAAAATCAGGATTGCCCTTTTTTTCAAAATCTTTATATATTTCTATTTCATTTTCTAAAATTATTTAATATCAAGTATTAGAGTAAATAACAACAATAAAAAAAAATGAAATAAGTTCGATAAAATTATTAAAATTAAAAATGAAATAAGTTCGATAAAAATATCAAATTTTATCGAATTTATTTCATTTTTTAATTTTAGTAATTTTATCAATTAACAATTAATTTAACAATATGATTAACAATTAATTTAATATTGTTGTTAATTAAATTATTAACAACAATATTAAATTAATTGTTAATAATTAGTTAAAAAATAATTTATAATATATACGTTATTACGATATAAAAGTACTACATATTTTTTGATTTATATGACCTGACCGGGGTCAGGTTGGCGACTTAACCACTGCACCATGAGTCAGATGAATTTGATTTTGAAAAAGACAAATATAATGTTAAAAAGGATAAATTTGAAGTGAAAAGAGTATATTAGAGTCAAAATTCATAATTTAATAAAGATTTTAAAGAATCTGATATAAGACATAAAATATTAAGTGTTCAACATTTCTAAAGAATAAATATAATATATTTTAAAATCCTATTTTGATTCCTCATACTTTTCCTTACAGCTTCAAATTATTTATTCCAGTAAATCGTTTTTAAAATTTTGGATTAAATATTTTAAAATAAAAAAAAAAAATTTTTTTTTCAATCTTAAAACTACTATTTATTTAAATTTATTTTGCGTTTTACACTTTCGACACACTTTTTACAGCAAAGTGAGATTTCATTTCCCAATTCTTTCATATTTTTTGTCTTCTTTTCACATGATAAAATCTTATTAGTTATTACCGAGACTCACATCAATTATCAGGCCATGAAGTGCAGAGAGTAAAAGCAGAGTAAAAGCTTAATAAGGGGCCAGCTTTTAACAAATTTACACGCAGTCTTATGGAAAAAAATAGGGGGCCGACTATAAATCTTGAAATAACACAAAAACCATTTACTTTATTCAATTTGGTCCAAAGAAAAATTAAAGTCGCCTATTTTTTACGTAATTCATTAAAGAAAGGTATTTTAAAATATAATGTTTTCATTCATAAATATTCATTTAAAAAATTTTCTTCATTTTAATTTTTTATTTTAAAAGCTTCTTAAGATAAATTGCCTCAATATCGTAATAGTATACGTCGAAACTAGTTTCATACTTTAAAATTTTGATACTTTAAAATCATGAATGTAGTTGTGAGAGAATGGCAATCGAGTCTCGCATACATTCAAACAAATGACATTAAAATTTAATTTTAAAAGATTTTTTTTTGTTCTTATTATTTTGTTTTTTTTTTCGAAAAAATGCCCATTTTTAACAATTTTCATTACGAGTTTTCGTTATGAAATATTCCCCAAAATATGTCGAATTTTATATGAAAATAAAATTTGGAATCTTTCCTACAACATATCAAAAAATTAGCTTTCAACTCGTAATTTTAACTTAATATTTAATAAAATTACTTTTAGGTCTTTTTAGTTATTTTTTTCCGCTTGCTTTTTGACATTTGTAAAAGTAGAAGAAGAGAATTTTTTTTCAAAAAATAAGAGTGGGATTGAAAGTTTTATTTGAAAGCTTTTAACCATAACCTAAAATTTATATAAAAATTGTATGTGAAATGGGTGAGTACTTTTATAATCAAATTGAGTTTTAATATTTTTAATTTTATTTAAACATTTTAAAAATGTCATATAATTAAAATTTAGAATTTTTTCTTTCCTCTTGTAAGAAAATTAATTTTCAACTCGTATTTTTCAGCCATATTTCGAGCACATAAAAAAAGGGAGTCACAAATTCTGGTAAGCAAATTATTAAATATTTTGATACACTCCATAAAAAAAAAGTAGTGGTGTAGGAGATATAAGTAATTTTAAATTTTTTTTTATACGATATAATTAATTAATTAATACTTATTATAATTAGTTTTGTTTGTTTTTTATGTTAAATTAGTTTTATAATTTTAAACAGAAAATCGTATCTGAGCATGGACAATAAATTATTAATACATAAAGTGATATTTAGCAGCATTCTTTTCTACGCTTTCGCCGTATGGATGGATTCTGCAAAATCGCATTTACTTCTTTTACAAAGAAAGCAGAACTCCGTGCTAAAATTAATTCTAAAGAAAAACAGATGCTTTTCAACCGCAAGGTTACATGAAATCGCCCAAGTGCCTACAAGTCAAGACAAAATTGATAGACTTTTACCAATTTTTCAAGAGAACTGCTTTAACAATTCAAATCCTCTAATAAATAATATTTTTAGTATAATCTAAGTTAACTATATGTAAATTCTAAATTTAATAATTAGTCTATAGGTTAGTTTTAAGTATCTAGTTATAAGTCGTTAAAAAATGTGTCAGTAGGTTTTTTAGCCATTTTTGCTACACCAACTAAATTTTTTAATAATAAATATTAATTCTTTTCTCTTAATTTTAAGTCAAAGTTGAAAATACTCCTATTATAGTATGATTTTCTAAATTTGTAAATATTGGCTTTTTTGTACACAAAATTTTTTTTTTTTTTAAGACTTAATAAATAAATAAATAAAATAAATAATTTTGTATTTACGGTTTTTTTGTTTTTTATAAATTATTATATTTTTTTGTCTTTTATCTTATTTTTTTATATAGCCCTTTTTAATTTTTTATACATATAAACTCTGTAAAATGAAAATGAAACTAATATTATTTTATATTTTTTACAAAATGATAATTATTTCGGTTGCAACTTTAAATTTAGAATTATCATTGGTTATCAGTTTGGAATACAAATGATAATAAAAATAGATTTTCGAGAGACACTTTCAATGCTTTAGTATTCACTACTAAAACATTAATAGATTTAGTTCATCTATCCTTAACGGAGCTTCAAATGGACTATGTTTTATTAGGCAAATTACAAACTGATTCTTTAGAAAATAGATTCCGTTTATATCGTTCTCTAGCTGGGTGCAATTTTACTTTGACGAACTTAACAGAGGAGGTCTTTCTTTACCGACTATCAGACAAATTATGTTTTATTTCATACGACAGCAATTTTTTAGGAGATTTTACGGGAAACAAATTTAAAAAAAAATTTCTTTGAGCAAAGTAATCAAAAAAGAATACTAATTGAAGTGACGTTAAATAGTCTTTGTTTGGGTATGAATGACATTGATTTGGAATCGACGTGTAAATGCGGCAATAGTAGCCGCATAATTTTTTTCCAAATAAGTAAAACATTTGCAAATATTTTATTAAATAATTACACAAAACGGGAAATGACATATTAAAATCTAATAGACAAAATCGCAAATTAAAAATATTTCAAAATTAAGAAGGGTTATATAATTTTTTGTGATATTTTTTAATTTCGTGATATTTTGTTAATTTTGAATTTTGTGATATTTTTTTTATTTATTGTTTTTTTATTAATATTTTGTTTCTACTTCATAAATATTACACTCTTTTTTTTAGAATTGAGGGGATTAGGCCTATTGGGAACACCACTTTAAAAAAAACGCTCCATATTCCCTACCTCAAAGGTGGTGTGGAAATGGGAAAATTTTTTAGATATTATAAATGATTACTTATATAAATATTATTTAATTATTGCTTATTTCACAATAACTTATATTTCAGTCAATAATTTTTTATTTTTAAAATTTAATAAAAATGTTTACTAAGTTAAATTTAAATCAAAATTGTCATTAAAATTTCATTTCTACACTTTTTTTTTTTACCAGTAGTGTACTATAAAAACACTCTCATCGACTTTCACGAGACTCATAACTTAAGAACTTTAAGAAGCTTTTAAAATAAAAAATTTAAAGGAAGATAATTTTTTAAATGCATATTTATGAATGAAAACATTATATATTCAAATATTTTTCTTTAATGAATTATGTAAAAAAGATGCGACTTTAATTTTCGCTTTGGACCACATTGAATAAAGTAAATGGTTTTTGTGTTATTTCAAGATTTATAGTCGGCCCCCTATTTTTTTCCATAAGACTACGTGTAAATTTGTTAAAAGCTGGCCCCTTATTAAGCTTTTACTCTCTGCACTTCATGGCCTGATAATTGATGTGAGTCTCGGTTATTACTATCTATTTCTTTCAATTTTGTTGTTTTTTAGTTTTTTTTTTCTTTCGAGTAGCATAAAAAAATTTGGTCACGTGGTGAGAATGGCTCATTTTATTGTAATAGATAATCTTTGATTGTAAAGAATAGATGGTAATAACTGGTCGAGACTCACATCAATTATCAGGCCATGAAGTGCAGAGAGTAAAAGCTTAATAAGGGGCCAGCTTTTAACAAATTTACACGTAGTCTTATGGAAAAAAATAGGGGGCCGACTATAAATCTTGAAATAACACAAAAACCATTTACTTTATTCAATGTGGTCCAAAGCGAAAATTAAAGTCGCATCTTTTTTACATAATTCATTAAAGAAAAATATTTGAATATATAATGTTTTCATTCATAAATATGCATTTAAAAAATTATCTTCCTTTAAATTTTTTATTTTAAAAGCTTCTTAAAGTTCTTAAGTTATGAGTCTCGTGAAAGTCGATGAGAGTGTTTTTATAGTACACTACTGGTAAAAAAAAAAAGTGTAGAAATGAAATTTTAATGACAATTTTGATTTAAATTTAACTTAGTAAACATTTTTATTAAATTTTAAAAATAAAAAATTATTGACTGAAATATAAGTTATTGTGAAATAAGCAATAATTAAATAATATTTATATAAGTAATCATTTATAATATCTAAAAAATTTTCCCATTTCAACACCACCTTTGAGGTAGGGAATATGGAGCGTTTTTTTTAAAGTGGTGTTCCCAATAGGCCTAATCCCCTCAATTCTAAAAAAAAGAGTGTAATATTTATGAAGTAGAAACAAAATATTAATAAAAAAACAATAAATAAAAAAAATATCACAAAATTCAAAATTAACAAAATATCACGAAATTAAAAAATATCACAAAAAATTATATAACCCTTCTTAATTTTGAAATATTTTTAATTTGCGATTTTGTCTATTAGATTTTAATATGTCATTTCCCGTTTTGTGTAATTATTTAATAAAATATTTGCAAATGTTTTACTTATTTGGAAAAAAATTATGCGGCTACTATTGCCGCATTTACACGTCGATTCCAAATCAATGTCATTCATACCCAAACAAAGACTATTTAACGTCACTTCAATTAGTATTCTTTTTTGATTACTTTGCTCAAAGAAATTTTTTTTTAAATTTGTTTCCCGTAAAATCTCCTAAAAAATTGCTGTCGTATGAAATAAAACATAATTTGTCTGATAGTCGGTAAAGAAAGACCTCCTCTGTTAAGTTCGTCAAAGTAAAATTGCACCCAGCTAGAGAACGATATAAACGGAATCTATTTTCTAAAGAATCAGTTTGTAATTTGCCTAATAAAACATAGTCCATTTGAAGCTCCGTTAAGGATAGATGAACTAAATCTATTAATGTTTTAGTAGTGAATACTAAAGCATTGAAAGTGTCTCTCGAAAATCTATTTTTATTATCATTTGTATTCCAAACTGATAACCAATGATAATTCTAAATTTAAAGTTGCAACCGAAATAATTATCATTTTGTAAAAAATATAAAATAATATTAGTTTCATTTTCATTTTACAGAGTTTATATGTATAAAAAATTAAAAAGGGCTATATAAAAAAATAAGATAAAAGACAAAAAAATATAATAATTTATAAAAAACAAAAAAACCGTAAATACAAAATTATTTATTTTATTTATTTATTTATTAAGTCTTAAAAAAAAAAAAAATTTTGTGTACAAAAAAGCCAATATTTACAAATTTAGAAAATCATACTATAATAGGAGTATTTTCAACTTTGACTTAAAATTAAGAGAAAAGAATTAATATTTATTATTAAAAAATTTAGTTGGTGTAGCAAAAATGGCTAAAAAACCTACTGACACATTTTTTAACGACTTATAACTAGATACTTAAAACTAACCTATAGACTAATTATTAAATTTAGAATTTACATATAGTTAACTTAGATTATACTAAAAATATTATTTATTAGAGGATTTGAATTGTTAAAGCAGTTCTCTTGAAAAATTGGTAAAAGTCTATCAATTTTGTCTTGACTTGTAGGCACTTGGGCGATTTCATGTAACCTTGCGGTTGAAAAGCATCTGTTTTTCTTTAGAATTAATTTTAGCACGGAGTTCTGCTTTCTTTGTAAAAGAAGTAAATGCGATTTTGCAGAATCCATCCATACGGCGAAAGCGTAGAAAAGAATGCTGCTAAATATCACTTTATGTATTAATAATTTATTGTCCATGCTCAGATACGATTTTCTGTTTAAAATTATAAAACTAATTTAACATAAAAAACAAACAAAACTAATTATAATAAGTATTAATTAATTAATTATATCGTATAAAAAAAAATTTAAAATTACTTATATCTCCTACACCACTACTTTTTTTTTATGGAGTGTATCAAAATATTTAATAATTTGCTTACCAGAATTTGTGACTCCCTTTTTTTATGTGCTCGAAATATGGCTGAAAAATACGAGTTGAAAATTAATTTTCTTACAAGAGGAAAGAAAAAATTCTAAATTTTAATTATATGACATTTTTAAAATGTTTAAATAAAATTAAAAATATTAAAACTCAATTTGATTATAAAAGTACTCACCCATTTCACATACAATTTTTATATAAATTTTAGGTTATGGTTAAAAGCTTTCAAATAAAACTTTCAATCCCACTCTTATTTTTTGAAAAAAAATTCTCTTCTTCTACTTTTACAAATGTCAAAAAGCAAGCGGAAAAAAATAACTAAAAAGACCTAAAAGTAATTTTATTAAATATTAAGTTAAAATTACGAGTTGAAAGCTAATTTTTTGATATGTTGTAGGAAAGATTCCAAATTTTATTTTCATATAAAATTCGACATATTTTGGGGAATATTTCATAACGAAAACTCGTAATGAAAATTGTTAAAAATGGGCATTTTTTCGAAAAAAAAAACAAAATAATAAGAACAAAAAAAAATCTTTTAAAATTAAATTTTAATGTCATTTGTTTGAATGTATGCGAGACTCGATTGCCATTCTCTCACAACTACATTCATGCGTTTTCAGTTCTTGGCCTGTTTATTTAGGTCTTGTAACTGGTAACCAAAACTTAAGTAAACAGGCCAAGAACTGAAAACACATGAATGTAGTTGTGAGAGAATTGCAATCGATTCTCACGTATTCCGCGTATGAATAATTTCATAATTGATGTGAGTCTCGATTATAGCCATAGAAGCGTGTACAAAATTTTAAAGTATGAAAGTAGTTTCGACGTATACTATTACGATATTGAGGCAATTTATCTTTAGAAGCTTTTAAAATAAAAAATTTAAAGGATGACAATTTTTTAAATACATATTTATGAATGAAAATATTATATTTCAAAATATTTTTCTTTAATGAATTATGCAAAAGAGATGCGACTTTAATTTTTCTTTGGACCTAATTGAATAAAATAAATGGTTTTTGTGTTATTTCAAGATTTATAGTCGGCCCCCTATTTTTCCCATAAGACTGCGTGTAAATTTGTTAAAAGCTGGCCCCTTATTAAGCTTTTACTCTCTGCACTTCATGGCCTGATAATTGATGTGAGTCTCGATATAATATATTATTTATACCTACATATACATAGTTTTGTAATTTCATAGTGTGATATAGGTAATCAATTTTAAATTTTTGGAAATAGCTATTTATATGTATATATGTACATATATCTGAAAAATAAATTGAAGTTTTACAAAATAACTTATAAAAATCTGGTAAATTGTAATTCTTATTTGTAATTATTAATTACATATATTTACATATCTCGGAATATTACGTATTTTTTAAAGATGTGTAACACTAAAAATTTTATGCTTATAATCAAATTCCTTTACAATTTTGTTAAAATATTTAATAATGTAGTATGTATATATAATCGAACTCTAATATGTATATAATTTAACAAAATACTTTTTGTCTGAATTATTACATTAATTATAACAAAAATAATTTTTTAAATTATTCAAAAGTTTAAATTCTATATTTGTTTGGTAAATTTCGCTAATACATTTAATAAAATTGTTTTCAATAAAGTTAATATTCATAAAAGTTTTTGGAGGCCTAATTATACTAGCATTGTCATATTCTTTAAATTCTCTAAACCCCGTGAATGTATTATCGTCAGAATTCATTTCTAAAGTACAATTGGTACAATTACGAAGTTCTCGGTATTTTTTCAGTAACCAACCACCAAAGTAGTAAAATGCATTTTCTCCTCCAAAATTTAATGGGTTATAATTAGCATCAATAACGAATTCATATTTAGTTAACATTTCTGTATCTACATTTGGAATTTCAGAAGGTTCTGTTCGCAATTTGTTGATGTTAATATATCTTCCATATATTTGATTGAAAAGGATTTTTTAAATGCATGTAAAAATGCAAACGTATAGTGGCAACACCAAGTTGTTAACACCAGGGCATTAACAATTTGATATTGCCAATATACGTTTCGTAAAATGCCATATATTTTCTAATAAATCTTGATTTAATTTTCTTGTTAAAAGAAAAGAAATATTGTCTGCATTTAAATCACTGTGTAGATTTTTCAAAACACTATAATATTTTGTAACCATCCTTTAATATCAACTCAATTAAGTGTAATATCATACTTTATAAAATTTTTCCAGAAAGATTTTAGCAAATGTGGAGTATCATACATGCAGTAAATTTTATGGTTAGACACATAAAAATGATTGTTATATGTCGAAGTACCTAATAATTTGTTGAGCCCGATAAAATTTGATCCCTGATCAGATATTAAAGCCTTGGCTTCATGTGAATTTTAATTAATTCGTTTACATATTTGGAAATAATTTGCTGTAATGCTTTTGCTGCACATGGTTTATTTACGAAATGATTGTAACGGTTAGTACCATTGCAACAACTGCGTACCTAGCAAGCGATTTAGTTTTACATTCATCATGATCTTCTAAACCTATTATTTCGCCGTTGGATGTATTGTAGAACAAATTTGTTTTTAAAGATTTCGTCCAAACAGTAAGCAATTTTTCGCCATATCTGGTAAATGTTTAACTTTGAGTTTTAAGATGGGCAATTTTTAGTATATCTGAAGAATCTTGATTTTGATGATAAATTTATTAACTTGGATGTACTCAAAGATGGCTTTTTGAAATCAGTAGAATGTATCCATCGTCCACGATTAAACAAATTTTTAATATGGTTTTTCAAAATGCAAGCTATTCCTTCGGGTAAATTATCATGTAACTGCTGTTCAATATCTTTGTTTTCTTCTTTTAATTTTTTGTTGGCTATTTCTAAATTTTTGTTATTCTTTTTTAAATAATTAATCTCCTTTTGCAATGCGTCAATATTTTCTGATTGTGTATGCACGTTTGTTATATTTTTAAGATTTCCAAAATACACAGGTAATATTTTTGTGAAGGAACTAGAAAATAAAATAAATAAAAATATTAGTAATCTTGTAAAATGTTAAGGTATATTATATATTATTACTAGAAAATCCCCTGTGCAATTGCACAAATTCTATAGATTCAAAAACATTAATAAACTACCTAAAAATTTCATTTTTACATCAGCACCATTAAAAAAAACGTTGAAATCACTTACTTACTTGTAATAGAAAAAAAACATAAAACAAATCTAAACACATAAAATTAAAAATGTTAGGTACAGTTTATTAATTTATTCTCGCCGTTTTTTCGTGGCGATAATTTTTGACAGTTTTTTAATTATTGAGAAAAAATGGTTCAAGCTAAAAACACAACATTCAGGGTAAAAGTTCGTGCCGATATCTCAAAAATTGTTTGAAACACATGTATAAAGTGCACAATAAAAACCGGCGAAAAACCAACCAACACCAACCGCTACGACATTTTTTTTTTGTTACATTTAAAACACTCCCAATAATCGAAATAATTTTAATATTTGTTAAAATTTTACTCTCTATTTTTCTTTAGTTTTAAAAGAAAATTTTTTATGTAGATGAAAAACAGTTGTTTTCGCCGCGAAATTACTTCAATTACCAAAACTACTTTCAAGTCTTTTGCGTTTCATTTTTCAAAAATTTCATTTTTACATCAGCACCATTAAAAAAACGTTGAAATCACTTACTTACTTGTAATAGAAAAAAAAACATAAAACAAATCTAAACACATAAAATTAAAAATGTTAGGTACAGTTTATTAATTTATTCTCGCCGTTTTTTTGTGGCGATAATTTTTGACAGTT
Source organism: Poecilobothrus nobilitatus (assembly GCA_947095535.1). Taxonomy (NCBI): domain Eukaryota; kingdom Metazoa; phylum Arthropoda; class Insecta; order Diptera; family Dolichopodidae; genus Poecilobothrus; species Poecilobothrus nobilitatus. The sequence continues at coordinate 131,612,268 of OX352773.1, forward strand.
TTTTAATTATTGAGAAAAAATGGTCCAAGCTAAAAACACATTCAGGGTAAAAGTTCGTGCCGATATCGCAAAAATTGTTTGAAACACATGTATAAAGTGCACAATAAAAACCGGCGACCAATCAACACCGACCGCTACGACATTTTTTTTTTTGTTACATTTAAAGCACTCCCAATAATCGAAATAATTTTAATATTTGTTAAAATTTTACTCTCTATTTTTCTTTAGTTTTAAAAAAAAAATTTTTATTTAGATGAAAAACAGTTGTTTTCGCCGCAAAATTACTTCAATTACCAAAACTACTTTCAAGTCTTTTGCGTTTATTTTTTTTTTGCTTGAAAAAAATTTGCTGAATTTATTTTATTTAAATGTACTTTGGAAGAGGTCTTTGGTATATTTAATAAAAGATTCATGTCTCTGATAATGTAATTTCATAAATTTTCGGGGTCTTTTTTTGTGACGGTCGTTTTCGACAGCTTTTTAATTTAATGGTCTAATAATAAATTAGTACAAAATTATGAATCTATTGTGAGAAAACGCTTCTAAAATGATATTTTCTATGTTATTTTTTCTTTTTTTTTTAAGAAAAATATCCATTTCTATAATATTTAGTAAGTTTCTGATTTCTGTTATGAAATATAATTAGCTAAGTCTGCCGAATTTTATATTAATAAAAAAAATTCGAATATTTTATGTTATATCAAAAATTCAGCTCAAAATATCAAAATTCTAACCTAAATAAACAAAACTACTATAAAGTCTGTTGCGAAGCTTTTACCAGCTTTTATAATAGTGAAAACAAAATCAAGAATTAAATCGGCCTATTATTTTTTATTTATAAATATAAGGCTTACTTATAAACTTTGCTCTTTTCACTTTCAGGTCTTTTAATTTTATTAAGAGTATTTTTATTTTTTTCAAAACAAAGAGTCATTTGAAACCTACCAACAGAAGAATAATAATTTATTTTTAATTTGCCGCTGCGACCAGTTCATAATGGATGTGGCGGTCAAATTTAAAAATTTGCTTTAAATTTTGTGTCGAAAGTACTTTTTAAAAAGTAAACATTTGTGTCTCTGATAAGACTTTTAGTCGAAGATTTGTGTCTCTGATAATAAAATTTTAAATTATTAAATATATACAAATATCATCATTGCCAGTTTAGTTTACATTCAGTGTGAGTGGTTTATTATAGAAATAAAATATTTTTTTTTTTACATGTTGGCAAGGTCTTATCATTATATTGTGTATATTATCAGAAATTCAATCATTAATTTCAGGTATTATATTATCTGATCTGATTAATAAATCTTATTTTTTTCCATGGCTAACAATATTATTAATGGTCTAATAATAAATTAGTACAAAATTATTAATCTTTTGTGAGAGAAGGCGTCTAAAATGATATTTTCTATGTTATTTTTTTCTTTTTATACCCTACACATTAAGTATAGGGTATATTAACTTTGGTATGGTCTTTGTAACCACCAAAAGGAAGCGAGTTAGGTATAGACATGTATATATATTCTGAATCAGGATCACCGCCGGAGTCGATTTAGCGATGTCCGTCCGTCCGTCCGTCCGTACGCACGATAACTCAAAAAATAATGATGCTATCTTGATGAAATTTTTACTGTAGGTTAACAATGACTAAAGTAAGTCGGGGATTGTAAATGGGCGAAATCGGACCATGCGTTCGAGTACCTCCCATACAACTTCCAAAACCTAATACGCATATTTTCGAAATTAATAAAGATAGAAACTTAAAATTTTGTACGAGGGTGTGTTTTTCTGAATCCCTGATATCCCCAAAATTTGAGATGAAGTGGAGTGGTTGTTCGGGTACCTCCCATACAACTCCCAAAACCGAACATGCATATCTTCGAAATTAATAAAGATAGGAACTTCAAATTTGATACGAGGGTGCTGTTTCCTAAATCCCTGATTTGTCTAAAATTTGAGAGGAATTGGAGTGGTCGTTCGGGTACCTCCCATACAACTCCGAAAACCGAACAAGCATAACTTCGAAATTAATAAAGACAGAAACTTCAAATTTGGTACTAGGGTGTTGTTTCCTGAATCCCTGATTTGTCCAAAATTTGAGATGAATTGGAGGAGCTGTTCGGGTACCTCTCATACAACTCCCAAAACCGAACATGCATATCTTCGAAATTAATAAAGATAGGAACTTCAAATTTGATACGAGGGTGCTGTTTCCTAAATCCCTGATTTGCCTAAAATTTGAGATGAATTGGAGTGGTCGTTCGGGTACCTCCCATACAACTCCCAAAACCGAACAAGCATATCTTCGAAATTAATAAAGACAGAAACTTCAAATTTGGTACAAGGGTGTTGTTTCCTGAATCCCTGATTTGTCCAAAATTTAAGATGAATTAGAATGGTTGTTCGGGTATCTGCCACACAACTCCTAAGACCAAACAAGCATATCTTCGAAATTAATTAATATATAAACTTGAAATTTGATATAAGAATGTTCTACTCTGTTGATGTCTCTAAAATTTGCGATGAATTGGGGTGGTGGTCCGCGTGCCTTCACACACTTCCCAAGACCTAACAATCATATTTTCGAATTTAATAAAGATAGAAACCTGAAATTTTGTACAAAGGTTGTAACAGCATTTATTTTTTTTAGCTTGTATTAAATACCTAACTAAAATAACTTATGGATTTTTAATTTAATTTGAATTTTTTAGGTGTAGGGTATAAATAAGTTGGTTGCATTGACTTACTGTTATTTTTACTTGTTTTTTTAAGAAAAATATCCGTTTCTATAATATTTAGTAAGTTTCTGACTTCTGTTATGAAATATAATTATTTAAGTCTGCCGAATTTTACATTAATAAAAAAATTTCGAATATTTTATGTTATACCAGTTCTACCGAAAATTTAGCTTAAAAATCTAAATTTCAACCTAAATAAACAAAACTATTTTAAAGTATGTTACAAAGCTTTTACCAGCTTTTATACTAATGAAAACAAAATCAAGAATAAAATCGGCCTATTATTTTTTTCTTATAAATATGAGGTTTACTATAAACTTTGCTCACTCTCACTTTTTCACTTTCAGGCGTTTTAATTTTATTAAGAGTACCTATTTTTATATTTTTTTTCCAAAACAAAAATTGAAAATGCCAACAGAAGATTAATAATTTATTTTTAATTTACCGCTGCGACCAGTTCATAATGGAGTTGGCGGTCAAATTTAAAAATTAAAAATTTGCTGAATTTATTTTGATTGAAAATGTGTTTTTTAAGTATGTACTTTTCCTTTTTTGACTGTACTCACTTTTAATGAACGGTTTGTGTCTCTGATAATACTTCTAGTGGAAAATTTGGTCACTCGTAATAATATTTACTAAATTTATTTATATTTTTAATGAACGGTTTGTGTCTCTTGATAATACTTTGAGTCAAAAATTTGTGTCTCTGGTAATAAAATTTTAAATTATTAAATAAATATACAGAAATATCATCATTGCCAGTTTAGTTTACATTCAGTGTGAGTGTTTTATTATAGATATAAAATATATTTTTTTACATGTTGGCAAGGTCTCGCCAACATCTTGTGTATTATCGTAATATCTGGTATTATATTATAGATATTTTTAATTAATTTGTCCAAATGTTTTTACCTTTAGGCCTTTCCATTAAATAATAAATTTTCGGCAGAAATACTCGTATTTTGTAACGAATCATCTGACGAATAATCTTTATCAACAGATCTCACTATTTCTAAAATTGATTGTTATAATACAAAGTATAGGAATATTTGAAATTGAATCGCAATGTTTTTTTAAAAGCGCAACTTTGTTTAATTTTATTCATTTAAGTACATAGTGGCAAAAAGTAATAATCGAAAGTATTTTAAATTGTTAATTGAAATTTTTTGAAATTAAATAAAACAGTAATAATCGAGTGTTTTAAATTTTTTGAATTAAGTAGTGTAATGCGGAAACAATATTTAAAATGTTGCGGCTGTAACTATATTAGTGAAAGAAGGAATTCGAAAAGAACATATCATATTTTATCTTTAAATTAGAAAAAGTTTTGTTTTTTTTTTGCCACTCCTATGAGTAGTAAGAGGACATTGACTAAGTAATTTATTTATTATTCATATTTGACTAAGCTTCAGTTTCATGCATCATTAATTTAACTAAGCCGTTGTTTACTCGGCTGTACCTATTGTACAAGACCAAGACGTTTCTTTTTTTTTTATTTCTACACCATCTATTATCTTATACAAGAATTATAGTTTATTATTATTTTATTATATAGCTATTACAATATGATATTAATTATAATTTATATTCAGGGGTCTTGGTGGCCTAATGGGAAGTGTGGGTTCGAATCCCACATACATCGTAAGAGTTATTCCCCCTTACGGCATTTACAGCCACGCCTGAACTGGGAAAGGCTGTTTAATTTTCTGTCTACATTTATATGGCAGAGAAATGCATTAAAAATATTTTTATAGGACATATATACTTATTTTTAATTTAATTATATTCTACTAGTTATATATTATAAGAAAAATCTATATTATTTTTTATTAATCTATATGACCCAGCCGGGGTTTGAACTCGAGGGTTTTTGTATGAAAGGCCGGTATCTTAATCACTACACCATTAACTGGATAAATCAGAAAAAGTACATAAGTTCAATTGTGTAATTTTGTTTTGCAAGTTTTAGTATTAATTATTAAATATTTGTGCTTTTAGAAAAAAACATGTGATTAAAAAAGCTAGGTAGATTGAACTAATCATTACGAAAATTACTAAAGATTACCGTGTCTGTGAAAAACATTTTACTAAAGAAATGGTAGGAAAATCAAATAAAAATTATTAAAAAGTACAATTCCAATTAAGGTTTTAGCCAAAGCCAATACATCAAAAATTAAAATTAGATGATGTATTGTTAATTGCACCAAAAAATATAATAGGTAAAATGAAAATGATATAAAAATATTAAAAATTTATTAAAATTTTATTGTATGAAAATATTGTAAAAGTTAAAAATAAATTGATAAAAAGAAAATTGTCACACAAAAAATTAAATTTTTAAAAAGATGGCTTCAAAATATAAATGTTTTAATAGATCTTTATAATGATTTATAAAAATGAAAATATGAATTTTTTGAACTTTATAAAAATATGAATTTAACGTTGAATTAGATTATAAGTCTCTTGATTTTAGCGCTGAAAATGCCTTTTATTATTTTGGTGGTTGTCTGTTACAAAAATATCGAGCTTACCACAATTGTACAGCGGAAATTAAAGTGGATCCAAATACTAATTTACAATTCATTTAATATTTTAAAGAATATGAAAAATGTATTTATGTATTTATGTATAAGTGTCAGGCCTCCTGAAAATATTATATATTCTTTAGATAATTTAAAAAATAAATTTATTAAATATTTTAGTGAAATTAGTACAGAAAAAGATTTAGAATATAAATGATAAGAACGTTTAAAAAATGAACTTAATTATAACTGTAGTAATAAATGTAACAAACCTTATTTTATAAAACTTTATATTATAGTCAGAATTCATAATTTAATAAAAATGTTAAAGAATTTGATATAAGACATAAAATGTTAATTGTTCAACATTTATAACATATTTTAAAGTTCTATTTTGCTTACGATTTTTACTACGATTGCTTATACTTTTCTTCAGAGCTTAAAATTATTTGTTTCAGTAAATCGTTTTTAAAACTTTTTGGATTAAATATTCTAAAACAACAACAAACATTTTTTTTTCAATTCTTTAAACTACAATTGATTTATATTTATTGTGCGTTCTGCAGTTTTGACACAGTTTGCTGTATAGTGAGATTTCATATGCAAAATCGTTTCATATCAGTTTTTTGTGTTCTTTTCACATAATAAAATCTTATTACTATCTATTTCTTTCAATTTTGTTGCTTTTTATTATTTTAAGTAGAATAGAAAAATTTGGTCACGTGGTGAGAGTGATTCATCTTATTGTAATAGATAGTCTTTGATTAAAATGTAAGAAACAATATCTTCTTACATGCACATAGATGCATAGATGCATTAGTATTACCCATAAGTAGGCAATGAAGAAAATATTTTCAGTCAACTTTGTAAAACAGCTGAGTGAACTGTGCTTATGTATTGCTTTAGTTCCTTCGGAAATAGTTTGCTGAACAGGGTTGTCAACTTTCGGTCGAAGAAAATCTGGAGAAAAAATTATGTTTTTTTTATGAGGAAAAATAAAAACAAAATTCTAAATATCTTTTATTAATTACTGTGCTCGGTTCGCGTTGCTGGTCCCAATCAGCGGTCTGTCACAAATATTTTTTTCTTATTGTCATTAAAATTGTCGTTAACTGTTTCTTAAATTTGATTCTTAATATTTTTAATTATCACTTATTTTCAAATGTTAATCTAAAATTATGAATACGAACAAAATTATTATAAGCCGATCCCTTACGACGTTGCCCGTGAGAGAACAAATGTTGCTTTATGACAATTACTTAGAGAACAAACTCAAACATTTTAATTTATTGCAATGCACTTTGGTAAACAATATTTTTCCTTCATGCGCAAATATAAATAATACTGATGTTTTACCAACACCTGAACATCCAATGTATAATTCAGTGAGTTTCAAGATTTATTCCATACACTTGTAACTTGTAACGATTGACCTTGCGATTTGTTTATTGTCATTGCAAATGCTAAACGTACCGTAAATTAAATACGTTTAAATTGAAATGACATATCTGATGGAAAGATTTTTATACGTGGAATTAATACAATTTCTCCTTTGTGTTTTTCAGTTAATATAGTTACTTCGATAATGTATTCACTAACTTTTCCACTACCAATCTTGTTCCATTACAGAGCCGTGGTTGATTTAAATTGCGTAAAACAATTATTGGCACACTAATTTTTAATTGCAGAAGGTGTGGTGGAGTTCCTGGTAAATCCAGTGAATTTAGAAATTCAATTGTTTAATTCTCAACTTCATTAGGGTCCATAACGCAATCAATTGACGTGTATGTAATTGTTTGGCTACTTATCTTGTTTTAAATGCCTATATTTATTTCACTGACGTCTTTATTTTTCGCTGCCAGTATAGCACTATTGCTCAACCATTGATAATTTGTATAATTACTTTCAATATTGGGATATACACTTGATATTAAATCTTCTTTTGATTAATTTATTACACAAAAATTGTCCGGTCATTTATTGCACAAAAATTAATCCTGTTGCATTGTCGCTTGCAATGCTGCCATTTCCAATGTTCAATAATTGATTAGCAAATAAATGGACAGCTGGATCGTTTTGTAATTGTACACGTATGTTTAAATTGAGTTATAAATTTTTAAACAAATCTCCAAAAATGAGACCGTTTTAAACATGTGTTTAATTGATTTGCAGGTGTCGGTTGATGACCGGTAACGTTTGTCTGAAATCGCCTGCTCATATTATGAGAGCACCTCCAAAAGGTTGTTGGTTGCCTCGTACATCTTACAATATACGATCCAAAGCTTCTAAAAATCATTTTTTATGTGACATTGTGCATTCATCCCAAATAATAATCTTTCGCTATTCCAAATGATTTTGAAATATTTCATGTTGGTGTTTCTGTTATTTTCATATTCAAAGGTAATTTTAACGCCGAATGTGCCGTTCTTCCACCATCTAGCAAAGTAGCAATTGTCAATGCTATATTGCTGTTTGACCATATTGTTGCCAAAATTAACGAAATCGAATATCTTTTTGCAGTACTTCCTGTCACAGAAAGAAAATAGATTCTGCCAGTTTCAGAATTAACAGCTTGAATAATGTTGTCGTATACGTATTTTTGCTCATGCATGTTTGCAATATTTTGCTGAACAAATGTATTCAATTGATGAACATCATAATTTTTTTCACGTTGTATTTTTTTTAAGATTCAATACGTTCGCAACGGTTCGAAAAGCTGATGACATTGCCACTTGATTCAAAACTTCATTTACTATCATTAAACAAATATCTTCGATGTTAATTAATGTTTGATTATATATCTCCTTAGTGTGTGTAAGTTTGGATTTGTAGTTGTATTTCTTGCTTGATGTAATATATCATCGGTCATTGCATCTTTACATATTTCCCATAACTTCAGTGGATCTGATGGAAAGCATGTATAATTGCAAATAATTAACGAATTTGATATGAAAAAGCAGCAAGTAATGCATCGCAATGTTCATTGTTTTCAAGTAAATGTAATTGGCAGTCGTCACGATATGTTTCACACAATGCATTATTCACAGTTTTTAAATTCTAAAATTATGTTGGGTACAATTCTAAATGATGTCCACGTACATTAATCAATAACAAACAAAATAGCATTCAGCGTTATTTTGGTGTACATTATATATTCGACCTAAGGCATACTACTGTTAAAGTTTTATATAAAGCACTACGGTGGATAAACATATTGTTGGAGTTGTCTAGGTAGTTGAATACTACAAGTTACCTACTGAGAAGTCCAGTAGTGTTTGAATGGATGAAACACTCCAAAATTAACTTCATTTTGAAGTTAAAAAAAAAAAAAAAATATTAATGATGGCATGAATATCATGGTGAAACGCATTCGCTCATAAATGAAGGTTTTTTTTTATTTATATTTTGCATAAAATCTTAAAGGTATTATAAAATGTTTTGTATATTCAAAAAATTACATACCTTACTCATGAATCATATGTTTTGTATGTATTTCAAATAATTCTGGGTCTATTGTTAAGTCTGGAATTTCAGCACAAATAATGCTATCAATTTCATTTGGTTGAATCTTATTCTTACACAAATTAGAATGTGAGCATGTGGCAAACCTCTCTTTTGCCATTCAATCGAGTACATCCAGTAGCGAACTGTGTCAAAGATTTTGAACTTCAAAATTAAATTCATCAATGATATTTAAAATTTTGCTTAAATACTCGTAATGTTATGACGATCAGTTTGCAAGTGTTCAGGCAATAAACAATTTTGAGAACATATGTGACAGCATCGTGTGCAAATTCATGCATGTGACGTGGGCTGTATATGTAGCTGATAGATTTGTTATTTGGCCAACGTGATTTACGTTAGCATCAGTATTTATTGTATCATTCCACCGGTCGTCTTTGCCTTTGGTGGAATCGAATGAATAATAATCGTTGGGTTTCTATTTTTATTTAGTGGACATGTACCCACTATATACTGATGATACAATTACCTACATTTTAAAATGTTATTTTCAAGATTCCCCAGAATTAATCTATACGCGTAGTAATTCATGCAACAAAGTTTTTTGTTTGTTTCTGCACCTGTAATATTTAAAAATTATTTTTGTTTTATCAATTTACTTAATTAATTTATTTCTAATTAAATTATTATAAAAAAGTTTTTAACAGTTGTTGGATTTATCAATTGTAATTGAAAATGATAACCATCCTCCCATTGCTATCTATGGAATACTGAAATGCATCATAAGAACGATGTGTTTCTCAAAAACGTTGTAGTTGATCATTTCGGCGATGCAAAAATAATATCTCTTGATTCGAATTCTTGACCAACAATTACAGTTGCTACTTCATTTATAGTTGGTGCATTGAAACGGCTTGAATGTTCACCTACTGATATTTTATCAGCTCTAATTACAATTTGTGTGATTAGCAAGCATTGTTCAAGAACAATGTCACGGAGTATTCCAGAAATAATTGCACATCGGGTATTGACTTGATCCTCGAAATTACCAAGAAAATATATCTGTAGGAACTTGTATTGTTCATCTGAAATGGGCCATAATGAACCTGCCCCGTGATATATTTGACTTTGCACTGTAAATGTTGGCATGAAATGATCAGTTATTATATTGTCTGCAAAGCCGTTTGGAAGCAAGTGTTGTACTTTCGAACATTTGTGATAAAATGTTTCGAATGAGAAGTCGTTCCTGATACTAATGTTAATAAAGATTCTGGTGGTTGATTAACTTTTGGCAATTTTACCTTACCATTAGCGCAACACAACCCTGATGCTTCCTTTTTGTATTTACATCAAACACTATACATATATAAGACATTCCAAGTAGAAACATATTTTTTAGTATACAAAATAAAAATTAGGTTGTGCCCCAAATAGTCGCGACATCTATGAATATGAAATTTATTCATCTTTTATTTTATACTAAATTAGTAAATTAAATTCGCTTCTTTTATAATTTTAACCTTAAAAAAAAAAGTTTTCTAAATAAAATAAATTGGTACAGTACACTGTAACTTTGTATTGCTATACTAGGATAGATAATAATATGAATATTGGTAATTTAATGTAGGTTTTTGTAAGTAATTTATATTCGATTGTTAGTTTTAAATAAATTTTATTTATTCTAGTTATATAATATTACAATTCATTAACATAAAATTTAAAAACTTATTACAATAAAACAATTTTTAAAATACAAAGAAAAGATTAGTTATCTGTATGCTGAGCTGAATGTGTTATGTAATAAATCACCAAATAAAATACTAAAAGATATTGAAATAAAAACACCTTTGTTTTTAGAGTTTCTTTCATTGACTGATTTTTTATTTTCCAATTTTTATTAATATTTACTTATATTAACTTTACTCATTAAATTGCAATTACAATGTTAATATATTGCAATCGCTGACCTACATTTAATAACATAATTATGAATATTATAATTAATGATTGATCATATTACAAATTATAATATTTTCTAATTCACATAGAGAATATTCTAATTCACATTAGAGTTCAATGTATTAAAGTTCAATATTCTTGATTTTGTTACATTTTAGAAAAAATAGCTAAATATGATAATACTATGTAGGTATATAAATATTAAATTAAGTTAAATTATACAATAAAATTATTGGATTATTAGAGTTATAAACGGAATAAACGAGAATGGATGTTAAATAGAATGTTAAATTTACAATATGCGTTGACAGATTTATTGTATAGTTTTTATTTTTTAAACAAAATTAATTTTTTTTCTAGATATGTATGAGGAAAAATATACATGAGATTTCTGAAGTTGTGACAGACAATTTGTGTATTTAAGAAAATTTTTTGTTTTTGCAAAATAAGCTAAAGAGTATAATAAAAAATGCGTTATTTAGAATGACTAATTTAACAATAATTCCTCGTTTCAATTGAAGTAAACCATATTGACTATATGACGAATTATTAAAATTTTTACTTTATAAATTTAAATGTATAAAATTATTAATTAACTTATTATTAATTAGCTTAACTAAGTATAGATGTACATAACATATGTACGAGTCCTAACCACTATTAATACGTACCCCTATATTATTTTTTTATCCCAATTTTCAATACATTATTTTTACTAGTAAATATTATTGTATTTTAATAATATAATATGTTTTAGAAAGCTTATTTATTAAGCAATAAAATGTGGTGATAAATAAATTATATTAAAACAACGAAATATACAGTAATTTTATTCAATCAAAGCAATAAACAAGAAAAATCCAAACTCAACCAAAAAAAAATATGGAACCTACAAATTACTCCCAGAATATTTTGTGTAAATTTCAAGATTCTAGCTTTCTTAGTTTTTGAGTTAGCGTGCTGACGGACGGACGGACGGACGGACATGGCTCAAACGTCTTAGAATTTTTTTGTGATCCGATCCATACCTTTGAAGGTATATCTAGCTCGCTTATTTCGAGGTGTTACAAACGGAGGAGTAATTTTATTATATCCGATCCTATCGTACGGGTATAAAAATTTTAATTTTTAGGTAAATATGAATATAAACATTAATAAATTAAGTTATGTGCATTTTTAACTGTAAAAGTGTTGCTGTAATATTTTGTAATAACATAATTTTTTTTCCCTCTTTCGCAATGGTAGTACACTATATTTTTCTCTTTCTAAAGTTGCGATAATATCCACGAAATTTCTCATGAAAACTAGCCTTAAAAAAAAGAATTTGATTTTAAAAATAGACAAAATTGATTTTGAAAATTTGAACGAATTTGAACGAAAAAATACAAATATAATGCTAAAAAGGACAAATTTAAAGTGAAGAATATACATATACATATATATGTACATAGTTTTACAAAATAAGATTTGTTACATTTATCACAACAGTCATAATTAAAATCATTTTTTAAACGTTCATATAAATTATATTCTAAATCTAAATTTCAAAACATTTCAATAAACAATTTAAAATATTTTCGATTATTATTTTTTGCCACTATGTACACTATGTATAAAATTTAACAAAGTTTCGCCTTTAAAAATACATTGCAATTCAATTTCAAATATTCCTATACTTAGTATTATAACAATACATAGGTACAATAACAAAATTGCGCCTTTAAAAAAGTATTGTAAAAATACTACCTAAACAATATTTCGTTCGTTTCTCTATTACACAATAACAGCATGGTTTTGAAATGAAGTAACATATATTTTTCGACAAACAAAATGTAGCAGATCAGCTACAATTGTAGTAAAGTCACATCGCTGACATATATATATATACAGTCTTTGCCACTGACTACTGAGTAGTGAGTACTGAATTACCAGTGTGCTTAAGCACTTTAATCGAAGTGGTGTGTTTTTTAAAAAATTTAATAATTTGAATGCTCAAAATTGAGTTTTAAAAAAACTCTACTGAAACTGAAAAATAAACACCCACTTCAATTAATAAAATTCATAAAATTTTATTAATTTCGATTTCATAAAATTTTATGAAATATTACATAATTAGAATGAATAAAATTTATTTAAAACTAACAAGATAATCTAAATTACTTAAACCTACATTAAATTACCAGTATTCATATTATTATTTATCCTAGTAAAGCAATACGAAGCTACAATGTATTGTACCAATTTATTTTATTTAGAAAACTTTTTCTTTTCAAGGTTAAATTGTATATCAAAGAAAAAAATGAAAAGCGTTTATATTTAAAATTATAAAAGAAACGAATTTAATTTACTAATTTAGTATAAAATAAAAGATGAATAAATTTCATATTCATAGATGTCGAGACTATTTAGGGCACTGCCTTATTTTTATTTTCTATACTAAAAAAATTGTTCTACTTGAAATGTCTTATATGTATATGTATATGTATGTAGATATGTATAGTTTTTGGTTTTACCACATTAGTTTGCTTCGGTATAATCATATATCTTTTTCTAGATAAGCAAAAATAAATATACTAAACTATAAAAAAGTTTGTTTCACCTTAATTTAATATAATATTCAAAATATAATATGCTTAATTTATTTAAAAAAAAAATTACTGTTTTTAATCCTATTTTTTTAATATATTTATACACAATTATATATTGTTTATAAATACATACATACGTATGTACATGTAATTGCCAGAAAAAGTTTAGTTCGCCTGCTGTGAGGTTTGAACTCACGACCCCTGGTTTACGAGACCAGTGCTCTACCACTGAGCTAAGCAGGCTTAATAATAGTATTAAAAAAATACTTTAATTTTTAAAACGAAAATTATGCTATCATTGTTACATAATTCATAATATGTATGTATGTAATAAGAATGTTTTTTACCGCTTTTCTAATAATAATCATTAATAATAAAGATAAAAAATTTAAATATTATTGTTTCTGCTATTATAATTAAAAAATTACATAATAGGTAATATATTATAACTCAAATTAAACCAAAAACAGTTTCTTAATAAATAATAATGAATAATGATTATGCTAGTAATAATGTTCATATTATGTATGGATGTATGACTATCATGCTAACAAAACTACAGAATTATTCTTTTTTTATTGATAAGTAATTATAAATTTGTACATCGATGAACACACTTAAATAAGAGTATATTCAAAACAAATTACAAAGACTTTATATTATGAATATGAAATATTAGTACCCAGAATGTAAATTTTTAAGTGACTTTAGCTATAAATTATTTTCTTAATAATTCATAATAAACTTTCCAGTTCAATAACTTAGCATGCACAATAATTCTATTAGAAACTAACTATGTTTTAGTTTTATGTAATCCTCTCTTTCTTACATATATTATAAATACGCTTCAGCTTAATTCAAGAATTAACTAAATTACTTAACAAACTTATTTTAAAGCATTTCCGTTTTCTAGTCTAATTCTTGTAAAAAATTAGTAAATATGTACATAATAATGGTTTCTGCATTACTAAATATATACCTGATTATACTTTCAATTTTTAATAGAGCAAAATAATATTTTATTTAAGAATTATTAATATACTCTGTAAGCGAAAAAGTAACGCAATCGATACGATCACGCAAAGTGCCTGTTAATAAAAGCTGTAAAGAACTCTGTTAATAAAATTGATGACTAAAAATACAAAAATGTTTATTTCGTTTTTTTTTTCTAAAAGTAAAATTTTTTTTTATTGTAAATTTCTCTTTTAAAGATATTATTTGACATATTATTTTGTAAGTTGATGTTAACAACCTGCTGCGGCACGTCGATTAATCCAATTTACTTTCGTAAAAAATTGTGTTTAATTTTATAGCATGCATAGACCTGTGACAAATTGTTGCTAAATACTCTTAACTTGTCTGGCATCACAACCTATTAAAAATTCTTGTCGAAATTTTTTCTTTAATGTCATAAAAATCTACTGAATCAATTTCGTTAGGAACCGTTAATTCATTCCCGATTCCGATTATATTATGATAATATTCTTTATTTTGGTTATTATTGTATATTTATTGGCATGCACTTACTAAGTAAAAATACTTTGGTCACAATAAAGCAAAAGGCAACAATACGCATTTATCGATAAAATCATTAAAAAATAAGCAATATATCTACTCTAGAACAAAATGTTGTACCAATTTTTTTTTTCTAATATCGTTTTTAGCTTATCTCCCAACTTCGACGTTTGAGTTCTTTTTCTTTTTACATTATTTAATATTAGAAAATTTTTTAACCTCTTTTAATATTATTTAATCGTAAAAAATATACATATTTTTGTTTTTAATACATAATTATGTGTGTATATTTTTAAAATGATTCATATTATCTAAAAAAAAAACTTACGTAGACAATAGAGGCATAAGTAACAAGACTAAGAATAAATAATAATTATATTTAAGCAACGGACAATGGTTTTTGGTATTATTGTTTGTATTCTAATTTCAATTATTCAATTTTATTTTAGTTTTTAAAATAGAATTTCGTCTTCCAAATGCAACGGTTTCTTAACAAAATTAGCACTAACGAGAAACAGTGCAGTAGACTATGTCTTGCTCTGGATACCCGTATGAAGATAATATATGCTGGTTTTATAAAACTTCAAAATACAAAATTTACAAAATTTTAGATGTTTTCGTACCGCCGTTAAGTACCGAGATACCTATATTTATGTAAATGTTTGAGTTGTATGACAGCTAACTGAACCTGTTGCACCAACACAACCAAATTTCATAAAATTTGTTAGTATACAACTCGCCATCTTTTTACAAAATGTCAGATACCCAGCTTCAATAAACTCGGAGTTATTTTCATGTTATTTTCATGTTGCATGGCAGCTACCCCAACCTGTTGCAACAGCACAACCAAACTTTACAGAAGATATTGCCATAAAACTTGATCATCATTTGTAAGATTTCAGTCGCCTAGCTTTATTAAGTTCCAAGAGGTGCAAGAGGTCTCCACCGACTGCTCTAGCAGTTGGCATGTAACTTATTAATCACCACTTCTTCACTAAATTTCAAATACCTAGCTTTAATTGACACTAAGCTATTTTCATTTAAAAAAAAAAGTTGAATGGCAGCTACCCGATGCTGTCGCACGAGCACAAACAAATTTTGCAGATGTTGTTGGTCTGTAACTCGACACCATTTTGCAAAATTTCAGATACCTAGCTTCAATAGCTACTGAGTTATTTCCATATAAAGAAAGAAGTTGTTTGGCAGCTACTCGAACCCGGCGGCCGACTTTAAATAGCGAAACTAACAATTTTTGCAAAAGTGACGTAAAAAAATTGCCGCCTCCTTGCTGCTTTATTTTTTTAGATATCGTGAGAACGAACGGAGGGACGTACATGGCTTAATCGACTGAGAATTCGATTCTGAGCCGATCTATACCTAGCTCGAATCCTTTAAGGTGTCACAGAAGTAATGGTAAATTTATTATACACTTGAATATATATACGGGTATAAAAAGTGTAAAAAGTGTTTATGATGATCAGTACAATTATTGGTTTCATTAAACTAGTTTGATTAATTTCATTTGTTTTCTGAATGCAAATATTACAAATTTTTTCTTTTATTTTTCAGAACTATTATCTAAAATATTTCGAAATATACCTATTTTAAGTTTTGATATTTCACAATATTGGTCGGAAGGCACAGGCAGACGCATTTTAACGGTAGTAAAATTTTAGTTTTTTTTTAAGTTTTCTCGAACTATAACATTTATTAATTGAATGCATTTTTGTTAGATTCAAAGTGCAATTTACACAAGATATTTTTTTAAAAACTTTAAATTAATGTATCCCAAAGTAGAATAGAACCCAGAGAATGGTCCAAAATTTCGTTTGTGTATAAAGTCTCTATTGATTGATTCAAAAAACTATCATTATTTAGATCATTATATGTATATTTCAACGTCATCTTTATTCATAATATTATTTATGTTATCTTACTTGCACAGTTTTGAATGCCTTTGTGTATTAAACCTATATTTCTGCATCTTCTTGATTATTTTCATTGTTTAAAGATGCATTAACAATTAAAATTCTAGATGATATTAAGCGCTCTAATATATGTACCCAAATTCAAATACAGTTAAATGGAAATTATTTACATTTTCAACTTTACATAACCCAAATAAATTTTATGATAACCGATAAAATAAGTAATGATTGCTTTTTTGTATATTATGATTATTGCATGTCGATATAAGTCGTTTAACATAAATATAATTAATTATTTTAATTAGCTTAAGAATCGATAATTCTTCAATATATTCGTTATGATTATAAATTTTTTTTTTATTTCATGTAGCATTGCAATCTATCTTAATTATAATATCTAAAATAAAATATATATGACAGACATTGAGGAGTTAAAATTTTTGATAATGGTTCAAAGACAATTAGTAAGGGATGATTCCAATGAATCAACACCTTATTTTAAATAAATTTTTTTTTTAATCTTAAAGTTAGAGTTTAAAATGTAATTATTATATTAAATTTCATTGTTATTAAAACCCGTTTATTAAATCTAACGGTGTACCGCGTTTTAGTCTTCTTGTGTAGTTTGGATATGTTAAATCATACACAAGCGCATTTGAATGACATTGAAGTCTTTCCTTATATCTTTAGCTATAGTAATCATTTCTTTTAGTGAGAGGACATTTAGATCTTTTCTTATTGAGAAGTTTTTAACATAATAATATTAATAAGAATACTAATACCAATAATAACAGCCGCTACAGTAACAGTGGGGGTTGCCTTCAATAATTACCTCATGTAGTAAGGTGTTATATACTACTACATGTTGTAACTGGGGAGGTGAGTTTAGTCAGTTAGAATCTGACACTCCCTCCCTTAGGGAAAAAAAAAACATACCATGAAGCATTAACTAATACAAGTAAAGCTTTAAACTGGAACCTTTCAAGGATTTTTACATTTGAGGTACTGGCTGTTCCCGATAATTCTGTGCCATAAATTAAATGGGATTTGAAATTATTTTGTTTCTTTCCAAGGCATTCTGCGCTTTAAATGCAAGCCAATATATTTTACAGAATCACTTTGTAGTATTATTTTATTTTTTATAGTTACAAGTGGGCAAGCTCTTTTGTTGTTGAATG
Source organism: Poecilobothrus nobilitatus (assembly GCA_947095535.1). Classification (NCBI taxonomy): domain Eukaryota; kingdom Metazoa; phylum Arthropoda; class Insecta; order Diptera; family Dolichopodidae; genus Poecilobothrus; species Poecilobothrus nobilitatus. Next base: position 131,630,161 of record OX352773.1, read on the forward strand.
TGATGTGAGTTAATTTTATTTCATTGGTTTTTATTCTCTAAGTACTTAACCAGTGCTATATATTGTTTCTTAGAGTTTTTTTTTGCCGTTATTGGATCCATTACATGCCATAATAGCAGTGACGTTAGCAATTTGACAACAATTGTGGGGAGTATAATGTCGGGCTTAAAACTTCTTTGAAGTGCTCTTGAGGCAATATTTCTAACTGAAGTACATTCGATTTATATTTTACAACAAATTTACAATTTGTCAAATATGATTTTATTATTAGATAATAGAGATACGGCAGTTTCTTTTTAAGTTTATTTAACAGGCCAACGTGCCACCCCTTATAGAAAGCTTAGATGTTATGTCCAAAAATGTGCATTGCACTATACCTTTTTATCAAAAACTTCTTCACTATCACCTGGTGGTACGGTTCTATCTATACTCCCATTTATTTGACCTATATACTATTATTAATTAAATTGCATATATTATTTATTATTATCGTTTTTTTTTGTGTATTAATTATGAATTTTTAAATATTATTTTTATTTATTTATTATTTATTAAGTATAATTTTTCTTTATTTATTTAAAAAATTCTACCGCAAGTATCGCAAAGTCTAATAATTCAAATATAATTCGATAATCTATTGGACCCTTTTTTATTAATTAAACCAATACCTAATCAAAAAGACCGTGAATTGGAATATTAGAAAGCAGTGTTGCCATTACTCCGAAATCAAATTATGTCAGCTTCTCTACAAAATTAAGCCAAGTGGCATATTTCGCAAATGCTAATGCGATGAGACATCTAATACCAAAAATAAAAAAGTTAATTTGAATTGTTTTTAATATTATGGTGTTGTTGCTGTTAAAATTATCAATTCGAAAAATGATATAAGTACACCAAATCGGTACGTTAGTGTCATAGTTTTGCAAATTTTATTATTATAACTTAGAAAATTTTGAAAAATTAAAATTTTTTGACTATATTTTTGGAAAATAATGTCAAAAATGTAAAATTATGTCACTTTTATGTCAGCATAATTACATTTTAAAACGTTTCTTTTATGTTACCACTATTAAAATTATTTCACTGAGACATAAATTACGTCACGGTGGCAACACTGTTAGACAGTAGTTGTGAGTAAGTTGTGAGAGAAATTGATTGATTCTCGCGTTTTGATATTATAGCCATAAAAGTTTTGTGAATAATGGGTAAGAAATTTAAATTCATATAGAGTTTTTATATTTTAAAATTAAATTAAATATATTAAAATATACCTGTATAAAAATGAAATTTAAATGTTTTTTTTATCTCTGTAAAAAATTAATTTTAAGTTCGTATTCTTAAACAATCTTAAGTTCGATCAAAGAAAAATATTTTAAAATATAATGTTCTCATTCATAAATATGCATTTAAAAAATTGTCTTCCTTTAATTTTTTTATTTTAAAAGCTTCTTAAAATAAATTGCCTCAATATCGTAATAGTAAACGTCGAGACTACTTTCATACTTTCAAATTTTGTACACGCGTATATGGCTATAATCGAGACTCACATCAATTATGAAATTATTCATACGCGCGATAAGTTAGAATCGATTACAATTCTCTAGCAACTACATGCATTTGTTTCCAGTTCTTGGCCTGTTTACTTAGATCTTGGTCTTGGTACTAGGTATATCATATTTAGAAAAGTTTTGGATTGATAATCGCTAGGTGCAAGGTTAGAATCTGCTTTTGAAAAAGGTATGACATATAGTTTTTGGTTTGAATATGTGTACAAACCATAGTTCTAAAAATTATAAAATTCAATCAAATTATTTTAAAATACTGAAAACTTAAAAAAATAATATTATAAGCAGAGTGACAGATTATGAATATACTAACGGGTTCGTACGAGTATCTGAGAGTTGATAAAGGCAACTGTATTTTTCCTCGTTTTTATTTATTTGTATTATCAATATATATTTATATATTTTTAATAAATATTATTAATGATCTATTCATATTGTAACTTTGATAACAATAAATTATAATATATTATATACTTACCGAACTATTTCACGGTAATCTGAAAACTTTACTTCCCGATTTATTCGCTTTTTTTAAAACCAAATTAAACATTTAATATAATGTTTATCCATAATTTAAACTTTTTTTTACTTCAAAATTTTTATTTACTTCAAAAAATATATATGTAAAAATTTTTTCATTTTAGTAGAAGCTGATGAAAAGTAATATGTATATACTTTTCATCAGCTTCTACTAAAATGAAAAAATTTTTGCGCCTTTGAAAACGTATATAAAAATGCTGCAAATTAAAGATTTGAACAAAACTATCTCAACACAGAAATTATTCTGAGTCGACACAGAAATTATTACCAAAAAAATGTCTTATAGAAAATATCGTCCCCTAGCCTTTGGGGTCCAATATGGATGCACCTCAACCATAGCTTTCTTGTGCATCAAGAACCTTGTAAATTGGCCTAGCAGTTTTCTCAGAAAAGGGATCCAAAAATTGATACTTGCCTATTTATATTATATATAGAAAATATAATATATTATATTATATAGAGTTTAATATTGATCATTTATAAAAAAAAGAAACCCGAAAACTGGAAAGATAAATCGATCCATTGCAGTGTCCAGTGTCCAGTGGCTATATATTTTTGGGAGTACTTAGGGAGGCTATATATTTTTGGGAGTTATTAAATACACTTCCTACTAATTTTTAATGTCACAAATGTAGCTTGGCCACAATTTTTATCGTTACCTTGTAACAATTATTATCCTTAACAAGAACCAACACGTGGTAAAAATTGCTATTCAATTCGTAATTAAAAGGGTGAAACGATAGAGGGGATGAAAAGAGGAAAATATGAACCATGTGGTTTTTCTTTGAAGGGAAAGAGGAAAGAGAAAGAAGAAGAAGAGTTAGATCCGGAACAACCATCGTAGAAGATGGAAGAAACTTAAATTTTAAAGAAAAAAAAATACTAGCTTTTAAGTAATGAGTGGCAAAAATAAAATAAATAATTGTAAACTATCTCAGACCATATTAATTTACTGATGCTCGTATAATTTATCTTCCACACATTTAAAAAAAAATTTCAATAAACACACTGTTCTTTTACATACATAATATTATAAATTGGTGAAATTTGGAAAACAAGAAAATGAAATTCCTGCAATTAATTATTTTTAATATAAATACATAATTCCAAATTTTTGTAATTAATTAATTGTATAAACCAAAAAAGTAATTAAAGTATGTATTTTTGTATGTAATGTGGGAAAAAAATATAATTAGCATTTTTAAAAAAAAAAAAGGCAAAAAAAAGATGAGTTTGGCTTTTTGTTTTGAATTTGGATTCTCTAAAAATGAACTAAATAAAATTAATTTTAAATATTTCTTTTAGTTAAAATTTTTTTTTTGAATTATTATTTAGTTATACTTTTATAACTTACATTAAAATTTATCAATTATAATCTATTTTATTTGTGATCAATTATAATCTATTTTGGAGTGATTCAAAAATATTAACTGATTTTAAATATTATGAAAAATTGTGTTTTTAACTATTTGTAAAATATAAAAAAAAATTATTATTTTGTTTGTCTCAAGTACATTTGTTCACGGGCTAATAAAAATTAAATAAAAAATAAAAGAAAAAATTCTTTTAAGTCTTCCTGTAATAATCTGATTATTTATTAATTGAGCAGCTTCAACATTTATATACTCTTCTAGACGAGCTTTGTGCTTTATGGCATATCTGTTTATTTCATCCATAACTTCGGAGATTCTTAAATCTGTATGAATATCACTATTGCGTACATACCAGGGAGCACTTACTATGTTATGTAGGACTTTATTCTGAAAAGTTTGTATTTTTTTAATATGCGTTTTCTTGGCAGAACCCTAAAGTTGAATGCCATATAGGTTTAATTACTTGGTTGTAAATTAACACTTTATTATATATTGTTAGTTTAGACTTAGGACCTAAGAGCCAGTAATTTTCTCTATATTTATTTTAAAATTCTAGTTTTTTTCTTTTTAACATGTTCATTCTATTTTAGCTTGACATCCAGCGTCATTCCTAGGCATTTTGCCGAATTTTCGATTGATACGTTTACACCATTTAAATTTACGACAAATTTAAGATAAAACTAGTAAAAGTAACAGTAAGTCGATGCAACCGACTTATTTATACCCTACACCTAAAAAAATCAAATTAAATTAAAAATCCACAAGTTATTTTAGTTAGTTATTTAATATACCTAAGCTAAAAAAATAAATCAACCTTTGTACAAAACCTTTACAACCATTTTACAACCTTTGTACAAAATTTCAGATTTCTATCTTTATTAAATTCGAAAATATGCTTGTTAGGTTTTGGGAAGTGTGTGAAGGCACGCGGACCACCACCCCAATTCTTCTCAAATCTTAGGCAAATCAGGGATTCAGGAAACAGCACCCTCGTATCAAATTTGAAGTTTCTATCTTTATTAATTTCCAAGATATGCTTGTTCGGTTTTGGGAGTTGTGTGGGAGGTGTCCGAACAATTCTTCCAATTTATCTCAAATTTTGGGCAAATCAGGCATTCAGAAAACAACACCCTAGTACCAAATTTAAAGTTTTTATCTTTATTAATTTCCAAGATATGCTTGTTCGGTTTTGGGAGTTGTGTGGGAGGTGCCCGAACAATTCCTCCAATTCATCTCAAATTTTGGGCAAATCAGGGATTCAAAAAACAACACCCTAGTACCAAATTTGAAGTTTCTATCTTTATTAATTTCGAATATGTGCTTGTTCGGTTTTGGGAGTTGTGTGGGAGGTACCCGAACAACCACTCCAATTCATCTCAAATTTTAGGGATATCAGGATTCAGGAAAACACATCCTTGTACAAAATTTTAAGTTTCTATCTTTATTAATTTCGAAGATATGCGTATTCGGTTCTGGGAGTTGTATGGGAGGTACCCGAACCCATGGATCGATTTTGTCCAGATTCGAACTTAGCCTTCCTTTCGTAATTAGTAACCTGCTATATAAATTTCATCAAGATAGCTTCACTAGTTTTTGAGTTATCGTGCGAACGGACGGACGTCGCTAAATCGACTCAGGAGGTGAGGTATCCGAACCCATGGACCGATTTTGTCCAGATTCGAACTTAGCCTTCCTTTCGTAATTAGTAACCTACTATATAAATTTCATCAAGATAGCTTCACTAGTTTTTGAGTAATCGTGCGAACGGACGGACGGACGGACATAGCTAAATCGACTCAGGAAGTGATCCTGATTCAGAATATATATACATGTCCATATCTAACTCACTTCCTTTTGGTGGTTACAAACAGCATACCAAAGTTAATATACCCTACACTTAATGTGTAGGGTATAAAAATGAAATTTTTCGAAAAAAAATTTAAACAATTAACACATGTATATAATATTTTTAATATAGTATTTAAATACTTTAATTACAAATATTTTTAATTTATGCCCAATATAAAAATAGGTTGTTACTTTTTAGAATTCTAGTTTATTAGTTTTTTTTGCAACGTAAATTATTTTACACATAGAAAAAAAAACTCAAAAATATGTAATTACGATATATTTAAAATATATAGTATATATATATATAAAATAAAAAAAAGGGAATTATTACTCTTATATAAAAAAAAAATTAAATTACCAATAATAATTATTATATGAATAATATATGAATAATTGAAAAAAAATGGATTATAAATCAAAAAAAAAGGAACTAAAGTACTAAAGTACTAAAGTATTAAAAATACCGAAGCGGTAATGATGTAAGCTAGCCAAATCACGAAATAAATATTATTTGGCAGGGGTGCTGTTTACCTTATCATGGAATCCTTATCTGTAATAGACAAAGAGCGAACTTTCTTCGAAACCTCCCAGCTGAGTAATAACCCGGAGATCACCCAGGCATGCCATGCTATACCATTATACACCATCTCAATCAGTTAAGATAGTAAAAAACGTTTGATATTATATTTTTTCTAATGGTAATTTGTATTCAGCAATAGTCAAATAATGTATACCTGCTCTAACCAATGAACTGTAATGTCGGTAGTATGAAATTGTACTCGTACTTCTTGATTTTAATGGTTATTTATATATAAATGTGTTAGTACTTTAATAAATTTTTACATTAACAAAAACTTTTGCTAGTTGGTGAAGGTAACTATCTATACATTGTAGTTTTTTTAATCCTTGCTGACTTGAGGTTTTATTATGAAATTAACTATTAAAATTCGATTTCTAGTTTTAAAGAGTTAGATCCATAAAAAAAAATTCAAATTTGAGTTGTTAAGTTAGTTGTCCATTTTCAAAATTTTAAAATAAATTGGAAAGCGAAATTGTGAGATTTAAAGAAAAAATAATATAAGAATTTGTAAAAGTAAGTATTTATTTCCATATAAAAATGAATTGCAAAGATTTACAAAATATTTTATTTAAAAAGTAAGCAAATTTTTGTTTGAATCACATACAAAAGCTGGAAAAGGAATGTTTCTAATTTTTGCTATAGGAATTCCATTTCAAATTGAATTAACAATTTCAATTACCTTATTCATTTCTTTTTTCTAATTTATACCTATAGTATTTATTTTTAATTTATCTATCTCTAGAACTAGGTATGTTTTTTATCTATGAAAAAAATTATTTCATTCAATGCAGAAAAATATACATTTATGCAGATATGTAAGTAGTATTTGAATTAATCAAAAAGATTTCTTGTAATATATGTACTCGTACATATGTAATGATTCATTCTTAAAAAAAGTCTGTTGAAATACTATCACTTGATTCGGAATACATAGGTTTTTATATTAAAAAAATTATAAAAATGATTGTTATATTTTTTATTTGATAGCTCCAACAAAATTTTATTTAAAAAAATAACGCAACTTCACATAAAATTATTTGATAATTATTTTATTGAAAATTGCCATACTACAAAATTACATACAGTATATAAATATTATGTCAATATGTTTGGATGTAACAAACAAATCAAAAAAATATTGTAGATGGTTTGATGAAAATGAGAAATGCAATGAACACAAAAAAGAATTTTAAGATATTTTAATTATCCTTTTATTAAAAAAGGAAGCTTCCTGTCCACATTTATGTGGCAGAGAAATGCATTAAAAAAAAAAAAGGAAGCTAAGTGGTTAAAAGACAAATTATTAACTAATGCAAATGTAAATAAAAACATAAATAATGCAGAAAGCGTTAAAAAAAACTTAAAATTATTCAAGCATAATATTTAATTTTCTAACAAGTTTTTGATAGATTAGATTTTTAATACATTACATATGGATGTACATATTACACTTTTTATTGTAATAATTTAACTAAATTGGCCTGTATGCGTAAACGCGTATATTTTTTCTAATTCTTACACATAACTAATATGTACTTTACCTGTATATATAATGTTTCCTTTTTTTTTTTCATTATAAATCTACATACATACCTATAAATATTGATAAATTTTTTTATAAACATATTGATATTTTATATTATTATTGTATATAATAATGTACGAGTATGTTTGTAGATATTAATTGCGTTTCTTTAAAGAATAAACTACACGTTTAGATTCCCAACTACACCATCCTTTGAGAAAGAGTACGTATAAAAGGAAATCAATTATGCACCTATACTGTTTTTAGAAATTTTTCTATTTCTATTCTACATGGTGTTTCCGTTTGAAATGCAATCCCATTAAAGAGTGATTCTTTCTTTGATTCCAAGAAAAAAATGATAATGAATGGTGAGGGTTGGGATGGGGATGCTATTGTATTAAACATAATAATAACAAAAAATTATAAAGATAACCCCGATTTTCTGGTTCAAATATCTTTTAAGTTTAATATGATATTTGTTAGACACAACTTTTCTAATCTCATTTACTTTTATCCTCTGTAACACGCGTTAAATTTGAGAATGAACCCCGAAAACACACAGTATTTTTTTTAAATAAGTCTAGAAATCATTCCTTAATCGAGTAGTAAGTTAACTTCGTATACCCTTTACACATATTTTAAAAAAAAAATTTAGAAAAAGTAAAGTGCAATAAAAACCATTAAAATTTATTTTTCTCTGGTTGTCTTTAATTTTATACTTTTCTGTTCCCATGCCTGTTTATATATCTGTTTACATGTTTACTTAAAACTAATTCGGAACTAAAAAAATTTCAGATGAATAAAAATTACAAAATTATTTCAAATCATAAACTTAAACAAAAAATTTAAATTTTTATTGTCATATTTTACAATTCTTTGGTGTTCAAACATTACTTCATTATGTTTTTTTTTCCTAAGGGAGGTGGGAATCTTCCAAAGAAACCAAGAATGTCCCCCTTGGTAGTGTCAGATTCTTACCGACTAAACCCACCTTCCCCTTTAGTCAATATAATGGGATGAAACCCTTACCTGTGAACGCAGCATATTGGCTAGGGAGTAGGGATAGGAAAGGATGGGAAATGGATACGGAAACATTGAATTGGGAGGTAAGGAAACAATGAATCCACCTATTATTATTACTATTTTGCTAACAGTGACTAAAGCCGTCACAAGAGTTACAACTTGTAGTAGTAGTATATAGTAACTACATGAGGTAATTATTGAAGGCAACCCCCACTGTCACTGTAGCGATTACTATTATTGGTATTAGTATTCTTATTAATATTATTATTATTTTACTACAAAGTCAGCGCCATCAGTGGATTACAACGTGCAGCAGTATATAACACCTTACTTGCATGATATAACCAAAGATAGCTCCACTGTAGTAACTATTATTATTATTACTATTATTATTTTTATTGTTATTATTGTTATTATTTTACTACAGAGTCAGCGCCATCAGTAGTATATAAAACGTGCAGTAGTATATAAAACCTTACTTGCACGATATAACCAAAGATGGCTCCACTATAGCAGCTATTATTATTATTACTATTATTATTATTATTATAATTATTGTTATTATTACTATTACTATTATTATTATTGTTATTATTTTACTACAGAGTCAGCGCCATCCGTGTATTACAATGTGCAGCAGTATATAGCACCTTACTGCCATGATATAACCAAAGATAGCCCCACTGTAGCAGCTAATATTATTATTACTATTATTATAATTATTGTTATTATTACTATTACTATTATTATTATTATTAATGTTATTATTACTACTATTAATTATACGATATACATTATTACGATATAAAAATACTACATATTTTTTATTTATGACCTGACCGGGGTTTGAACCCAAGACCCTTCGATTGAAAGGTTGGCGACTTAACCACTGCGCCATGAGTCAGATAAAATGTAACTTATTCCCTATTGCAATTAACAGAGGTATTTGTACAATGATTGTTTCATTTGGTATTTTGATTACAAAAACAATGTTTTCTTTATTATCAATTAATATGGCTAATTTAATGCTAGGCAATTTATTAAAATCAATATCATATTCTAAAATTTCTTCATTTGTTAATATATTACTGTATATTATTCCTAGTCTAGCTGAAGCTATATTGTCTTGAATGTGTTCAATATTATCTTGCATAATTTTAATTTTTAGTGAAAAATCTGTGTAGAGTAGATAATTGTATATTGTTGTATATTGGGGCTCATTAAGTTTGTTATTAATTAAGGATTTTCGATAATTTGTTTAAGCTTAATAAAAGTGTTATTGAAATTATTGTTAATTCGAATTTGCCTGTTTAAATTAGATATGGCGTTATGGTTATTTTGGTCAACTATTTTTAGATGATCTTCAATTTCTTGTCGATCAGAATCGTTCATTGTACCATACAGCCATTTTTGAACAGTACCAACGAAATTTATTAGACCCCGTTTGTGTCTGTGTGGAATAAAAGTTTTAATCTTATTTTTCGCGACATTTAATTGATGAGTTAAAATAAGTTTATTTTGTATATTTGATAAATTTATGTTATCTTCTAAATTATTTAATATTTCTGAAATTTCTTTAGGGTTAATGATATGCAGGATTGTATTATAACTTTTTACTAATTCTATATCTTTCACTTTGATTTCTGTGTAACCCAAGTCTGACTCAATCTTTTCAAATGTTAGATGGGCCTGGGTTGGTGTCGGTATTGTTGATAGCATTAGGAAGATTGTCAATATTAATTTTACCTGAAAATTTACAATTTCTTTTAATATTTGATGTATGTATATTTTCTAGCTTAGATTGTATGAATACAGGTTGTTCCTTATGTCTAACACTCTTATAGTTTTTTTTATATTACCTTCAGTTCTGTTTTCGGTATAATTTTCTCTTTTTGAATTAAGTTTATTTGGATATCTAGATTTTTCTGGTAGCAATGAATTATACATTTTGTTTTTATTACAATTACCTTCTTGAATATTAATACTCGTAGGTTTTCTTTTGTTACTGTAGTGGTAACTGTTATTATACCACTCAATTGCTTTATACATTTTTTCAATAACATTAAGTTTTTTATTAATAATACCTAAAACTCTAATTTTTTCGCTAATTGTATTGTGTAAGCGTAGAATTCGGAATTTCCAGTGTGGTTGTTAGGTTTTACTAAGTGGAGTTCAATTTGTTCGTCTTTAAGGAAATTTTTAATATTAATACTCTTGAATTCATTATCGGTGATTAGTTTCTTGAAATACCCTCTATTTGATTTAAATGGCTTAAGTTTTCTATTATAGTTTGATTATTTCTATCATTTAGGTGGAAAGCGGTAGCATATTTAGAAAAACAATCCATGAACGTCAAAAAGTTTTGTTTTGAATTAGTGTATATGTCCATATGTATAATTTCTTTAATATCTTTAGGTGTTTCTGTCAATTCGAATTTCTGTTTTATTGCTTTTCTGTCATATTTGACCCGACTACATAAATCGCAATTATTAATATATTTTTGAATATAGTTTTTTAATTTTGGAAAATGTATGACTTTTTTCAAGCCTTCGTCATTTTCGTTTATACCGGTATGTCCTGTTTCGTTTTTGTGATATTTATATATCTGTTTAAAAATCTCTTCTTCTGTATTCATATCTTTTGCTAAATAACTACATCTAACAAATTTTTTATTTTGAAAGCTTCCATATAGCTTAAGTAGCTTTCTTTGTACGATATTGTATTTCTGGTCTTCCAATTCGAAAAAATTCCTATTCTACCTTTTCCTATATAACTTCTACATATATCGCTAAAATTCTTTTCTATATTTTCTGAATTTATAAATATTCTTTTGTTACCAAAAATTGTTTCTACATCCTTATTTTTATTGTCAGTAAGAATAATTTGGATTTTAAATTCATTCTTTAATTCATTCATTGATTATTAGAAAGAAGGGTTGAGTTTTATTTATATACGAAGTGAATAATTAAAGTGTATTATATTAAATATTTTTTTAATCGTAATTGTGCAATTTATAATAATTGCCGGTATATATTTGTGACGGCCGATAATAAGAATGTCGGACTGCGAAACGAGTAAGACAAAAATAAGCAACGAAAACGGTATTCGATGCGGTGGAGTTTGCGGTAAAATCTACCACACAACGGTAAAATGTGCAGGGTTGGAAAAATATTCAAGTAGTATATTAGATACTCATAAACATGTGAGATATATATGTGACGACTGTATGTTATACATTCATAACGTAGATTCGGTTTTACAAAAAATGGACTGTGCAGTAGTCAAAAATTCGGAATATTTGTTAGAATATAAAAAAGAATTCGAAAATGCAATAAAAAAAATGAGAATGAAATTATACAATTACTTAAAGCAATTGAAGATAGATACATGGATAGACTAAACCAAATAAAAAAAATCCAAAAAATGAAATTGATAAAATGTATAAAATAAGTGTATAAATATATTTAAAATGGAAAGTGAAAAACTGAATGTGACTTTAAATAACCAAACAGAAAAATTAAATGTATCAGTTATAAATTCAATGAAAAAAAATGATGAAGTGTGCAATAATTTAAAAAATATTGTTAATGAAAATAATGGAAGTATAGGTCAAACAGTGTCATTTGCTGATATTATAAAAACGAAAAAAAATAGTGTAAATGCATTTCCAATAATGAAAAAAGATCTGCCTTTATTAATAAAACCTAAAAACAAACAAAAAACGGTGTTAACAAAAAAAGACTTAAATACAAAGACTTAAATAACAATTCGGTAGAAAATCGTTGAAAAATTAAAACGAAACTTGAAAATAAAATGAATGAAAATTATGATATAAAAATTCCTAAGTTTTAGATTGTTCATATGAATAATAAATTTAAAGGTGATGAAATAATTGAAAGGCTTAAAAAACAAAATAGTTTTATGGAAAAAAGCGAATTAAAGTTAATAAAATTAAATACAGTGAATAAATATAACAAAAATCAAACGAAAAATTCCAGCTAGGTTTAGATATAAAGCGTAAAACATTTAGCAAATTATGCCCTGTGTATGTAAAGAAATTAAATGAAAGGAAACAGAAAATTGGCTGCTAGCAATTAAAGAAATTGGAACGGGTTGAAAGAAAATCAAACTGATTGATCTATATTGAGTCTATTTTTCTTAAACCAATAGATAAAACAGAAATAGCCAAAATCATTGTATATCTGAAAAATAGTGCACCGGCGGGTGATAATATATCAGCGACTGATTTAAAACATGTTGTTCAATTAATAACACCTATAGTTGTTTGCTTGATACATGTCTTTCTACGGGTCTTTATCCTAAGTGTTTAAAATCAAGTATGGTTGTACCGATATATAAATCTAGGTCAGCAAGCGACTTATGTAATTATAGGCCGATTACTCTTACAAATTGTTTAGGAAAAGTATTTGAAAAGGTGATAAATGTTAGGATACAAGATTTCAATAAGAAGGTTGTTGGCTTTGATCTGAATCAATTTGGTTTTCAAAAAAAAATCGGAACCGATTTTGCGGTTATGGAAGCTATCAACTCAATTATAAACAAATTGGATGCAGGATATTATGTATGCTCAGTATTTGTTGATTTAAAAACGGCTTTCGATATATTGAACGATAACATCTTACTTGACAGGCTACATGAAATTGGAATACGGAGTGCGGCTCATGATTTATTAAAATCATACCTAAAAAATAGAAAAAATATTACAAAAATAAATGGAGTGTTAAGTAATGAAAAGTCAATAAATATTGGGGTTCCTCAAGGATCTGTGTTAGGTCCTACATTATACATGAATTACATTCACAACATCCAGTATGCAAATTTAATAGCTAACTCTAAGATCTTTGCTGATGATACTCTACTTGTTTATAATGCTTCAACTTGCGATGAATTAGAAAGACTATTATTCTTTTTAGTAACGACAAATATAAGTATTCACAATTTAAATAAAAATATTGCAATTTTATAATGTTCTTTATTTCTACTTAAAAATGCGACCCTTTAAAAACTTTGATTTATATACTGCCTTGTTTTTTCTTTCTTTTATAGCATGACATTTTAATATTTCTTTTTTTCTATCTATTATGTGTGTAAATATCAGATGTGCACATATACATAAGAAATAGCTTTAAAAATATACTTTAAAAATATTTAAAAACAATCAAAGTAACATTTTTTGTTCTCTTTTTTTTCTATTCGTTTTTATTTTTCTTCCAGTATTACATTTTTCTTTTTTTTTTTTTCTGTTATTTAGGTACGCTAAGAACTTATTTTTTTTTTTTTTTTTTAATATTAAATTTATGCATACAGTCAATTTAAAAAATAGAAATTATTAGCTATAGAACATTCTGAATTTTTTTTTTGCTCGTTTATATTTACCGTCCATTCATATGCATACATAAAATTTTTTTTTGTTCGTTTATGTTTACCGTCCATTCATATAAATATAACTGTTGCCTACATATTAAAAAATAATAAATCGATAAATCAACTAAATAATAATAGTTGGGAATTTCTGAATTTGGTGTGACTGTGTTAGCAGATTTTTAATAGTACAGCACACATAAAAATATGCATACCATTTTTGTACTTGTTTGTACCTACATATGTAGTAAAAAAATTTGGTTTTAAAAGTATGTAATTGAGAATATATTAAATTGCTTACTTCTAAATGCTAATGTTTTTGAATTAAAAAAAAAATATTTTGCTTTTTCTAGACGATGTAGATATATATGTATGTATGTACATAACATATATTTTATGATTAATTCATAATTGTTGTTATTGAAAAGAAAAATATTGTTGTTATTTACTATTTTTAAAAAAGACTGGATTTCTTATTTTTAATATATTCTTTTTGTTGTTTAATGTTTTTACATAATTGGAAATATATTCTTAGTTTTTATACTTCAGAAAAAGGCATTAGTGGTGCAGATCATCATTCCCTAATAGATCTTAATTTAAAGGCAGCTCCCAATTTAGATATCAATGTTAGGGCCATAATATGCGATTTTAATATGTTAAGAGTTTCGAAAGAAAAGCCCTATTTTAATTATAATTAAGAAAGGAAAAACACACATCTATATAAATATTATAAATAAACACATTGCTTTTATAAATAAAAATGTATACTAAAAACCAATTGATTTGATGAAAAAAAAACTTAAATTTAACACTTGCTTACTAAATTTTAAGTAAATGCATATTACATTTTACACTCTGTTCTCAAGTGCGGCACATTAATTTGTTTACACATTCATATCTTTCAAATTCATCGCTTTCAAACCAAAAATATTTTCGAAGCACATATTATTACATATTTTGAAGTATGTACCTATGTATATGTACGCATACAATGCAATGCTACATCAAGAACAATAGTCTTTTATAGAAAAAAAAACATTTATGTATTACGTATACGTATTGGTATTGATATTGGTGAGTTTAGTAAATTTATATAAAATGTTTTATTTTGGTTCTGTAATAATTCTGTTTTCTGGTTCTGTAATAATTCTGTTATATCTTTGTATGAAAATTTAATTTTGAAATTAAGCTAATTTCTCTAATGTTTTTCAATATTATTATTTTAAAATCATGTATTGTCATCGGGATCTGATCTAATGAAGAAAATTTCAAGTCTCTATATAACTTCATATAAATATCTAGGTGTTGTAATCGATGAAAAGCTAAAATGGGAAGATCATATTAATAAACTAGTCAAAAAAATTGTGCCATTGTTAGGTGCCATCAAAAGAAGTGGAATCGTTCTGAGCAAAGGAGCAGCTGATAGTTTATACCATGTTCATATTATTTCCCATATTAGATATAATATATGTAATTGGTTCAGCTGTTCATTATGGTTGAAAGATAAAATTGGTGTTTTAATAAACAAGGCTATAAAAAGTTTGCACAAATTGAACTGGCTGACCCCAACAAATGAAATTTTCATACGAACGGGTTACCTAAAGTTATCTGAAGTCATTGTTTTGGAAAAATCCAAATTAATTGTCAAGTTGCAAAAAGGGATTTACAAAAAAAATATTGTAATTACTAAAAGAAATACTGTTCACAGTTACAATACAAGAAGGTTCAACCATTTACATCATGCCACATCAAGAACTGAGCTATCACGTAATAGTTGTCTTACTTCAGCGAATGTTCAAATATTGTTTCGTTGTTTTGAATGTTCAAATAAAAGATGTTTTTGTTAAAAAACTAAAGTATTTATTGAAAACTAACTTCTCACTAAGGGCCAATATAATGCAGGAGTGAAGAATCAACATAGCATTATTTATATGCTATAAAATATATTTTTCTTAATTGTATCTATATACGTTTTACTGTATTAATTTATATTTGTATATTTTTATATTTTTTATTCAGTTATGGAGCTAATTTGGGATGTTTCATACCAAAACAGTATGTTTTGTTTACATCGCAGTTAACAAATAAAAAATAAGAAATTAGTGTAAGCTATATGTAAAAAAAAAAAATAAAAAAAAAAAATGTAATTTTATTTTATATGGCAAAGAAAAATAAATGAATAATAATAAAAAAAATATGTTCACGACTGAATCAAAAATTGGAAAATGGTCATTTGCCTCCTCTTCTTGAGAATGTACATTCTTATTGCCCAAATTTTCGTTATTATTAGACAATGTTTCAAAGTCAGATATATTTATATCATTTTGCATTGAATAATTAGTACTATTACTTAAATGAGATAGAATTTCATCATTATTATCTGTATTCGGATACAGCTTGTAGGTCAGAAGAATCTATATTGTTTTTAAGAGAGTAATTTGTACTAGAGTTTGTTTGTATCTATTAGGCTAAGGAAATCTGCCACTTTATTTTCCTTGCCTTTTATGTATTTAATATCCATATTATACTCTCCTAACTTCAGTAACCCTCTATTTAATCTAGGATTGATGTCTTTTCCTTGAGATTTTGGATATAATCATTTTAATAGTTGATGGTTTGTTAAAGTTTAAACTTGTTACCATATAAATACGGCCTTTTTTCAAATGCATTTATATAATTGGAGTCCTTTATGTTTATATTACTATTTTTTGTTTTGTGTGTTTGTTTTGTTAATATTCCGTAATTCCCAAAAACGATTTTATCTGTTTTTGTGTAGTGGGAAGTTTTAATTTCAAAATATCATCCATCTTTTTAGAATTGGATTTTACTCCTTCTGGATTTAAAATATGACTCAAATATTCTGTTTGTTTTGCGAAAAATTTGCATTTATCAACCTGAATTTTTAAATTATTTTCTCTTAGTTTATTAAATATTTTTTTATATTAACTACATGTTCTTCTAAAGAATTAGAAAATATAAGTATGTCATCCAAGTAACATACACATATTTTATTAATATATTTCTTAAGAACGTTATTCATAAGGCGTTGGAAAGTTGCCGGAGCATTTTTTAATCCAAACGGTATCCTTACGTACGCATAATGTCCAAAAGGTGTGGAGAAGGCTGTCTTCGGACGGTCTTCCTTTTTCACTAAGATTTGGTGGAACCCTTTGGCCAAATCTAGTGTTGTAAAGTATTGCGAATTTCCTAATTTATCCAATAATTTTCTATGTTGGGTATAGAAATTTTATCGTCTATGGTAATCTCGTTCAATTTTCTATAGTCGGCAACAAGACGCCATTTCTTTTTTCCAGAATTGTCTTGTTTTTTGAGCACTATCCATAGTAGACTGTTGTAAGGAGAACTACTTTCTTTTATTATCTCTTGCTCCCGCATATCTGAGGTTTGAGTAGATATATCCTGTTCATGGATCCGAGGATATCTATATATTTTAGAATATATAGGCCTATCGGTTTTGGTTACTATTTGATGTTGAATATTTGGAGTGCTTGTTAATTGATCACCTTCTTTAAAGAAGAGATCTTTATATGATTTAAGGAAATTATTTAAGGTTTTGCTTTCTTCTTCATTTAAAGATTGAAAAAGGATGTTAAATTTTGAATCATTTAAGTTTGTTTTTTCTAATTGATAGATTTCTTCAAATTTATATGGACAACTATTAATAAATTTAATTTCATTATTATTGATTTTTAAAATTTCATTTTCTAAATCAATAATAGCATCAAATCTCTTATTTTGAAAATTCGTTAGTTTCCAAATCATTAATGCATCTTCATTGAATTCTGAAGGTAAATCGGTTTTAATCTCTTTTCTTACAATTAGTTAATTATTAAGGGTATTAAAATTTATAGGTTTTGCTAAAAATTTTCTTTTATATTGGGGTAGTTGGCTTTCATCAAGAAGTGAAGTAGAAGACCCCGTTCCTACTAAACATCTTAGTTTTATATTATTAATAGTTAGTATTACTATTGGTAGGTAAATTTCCGAGCCTGTGAAAGAAAATTTACCTCTTCTTCAATTTGTTCGTAAGTATCCATGGGTTCTGATCTTTCAAAATTTCTATTATTGTTGTATCGACTATTTCGAATAATTCTTGATTGTCTAGAGTTTCAGTAAAAATTTTGGTAATTGTTTCAAGAAGTATTTTGGTAAGTATTTTGATTGTTATTTCTGTAAGTATTTTGGTTACTATTTCTGTAAGTATTTTGAAAAGTATTTAGGTTATTATTTCTTTATTTTTTAATATTATTAATTATGTTTTTATTTATTTATATAAATCTATTTTTTTTCATTGTGCTGAGTTTCATATTTAATATTTATTTTTAATATTATATCATTTGGATTAAAAGAAAAGAAAATTAAAAGTGGTTCAAATGCAATTGACCGTAATTATGCTTAGTGAACAAAAATGTAGCTAATTACATTTTTGGGATGAAAATAAAAAGAATAAAAACAAAAACAAAATTAAGAAATGTGAAATTGTTTTATTGTATAAGATATTTTATATTTTAAATTTCATAAATATGAAATTGGGTTTTATATTTTATTGGAGGATCATTGCTTACTATTTTGATTGGGGTTACCAACAGTGACGTAACTCACGCGTTAAATTTGAGAATGAACCCCAAAAACACACAGTAATTTTTTTAAATAAGTCAAGAAATCATTTCTTAATCGAGTAGCAAGTTAACTTCATACACCCTTTACACATATTTTTAAAAAAAATTTAGAAAAAATAAAATGCAATAAAAACCAAATTTTATCTCTAATTTTATACTTTTCTGTTCCCATGTCTGTTTATATATCTGTTTACATGTTCACTTAAGACTAATTCGGAACTCAAAAACTTTCAGATGAATAAAAATTACAAAATTATTTCAAATCATAAACTTAGGCGCTAAATTACGTATTTATAGAAATCATAATTTTTTATTTTTCATATGTTTCCCTAGTTCAACTTATAGGAAAAAGTTTTGAATTTAGGCCTAACTATACTTATTAATTCAAATTGACTTGTTTTAAAATATGATTATATTTTTTTTTAAAGATAGATGGGAATCTCGAAAGATACCAATGAGTTAAACGCGCAATTTCTCTTTGGTAGTGTTGGAATTTAAACAAATAAACGTCTAATGTACTGTTTGTACAACTAATGTGCCACTAATGTACTGTTTGGTTTGGGGATTTAGAAAATACAAATAAAGGAAAAAAAATAATTAGGAAATTAGGAAATATAGGAAGTTATTGGTTATTGGGAGGATTATTTAGAACAAAGATGTTGATGTACTTCTTGAATTTGTCATAACGTTATAGTTGTCAATTTTAGGGAATATTTCCGGAGGCAAGCTATTCTATATTCGCGCTGTACGCATTACAAACGAATTTCCATGTGCGAAGATGCACCATCTAGCGATGTTTAAGATATAAGAGTTAGCCTG
The DNA here is from genome assembly GCA_947095535.1 of Poecilobothrus nobilitatus. Classification (NCBI taxonomy): domain Eukaryota; kingdom Metazoa; phylum Arthropoda; class Insecta; order Diptera; family Dolichopodidae; genus Poecilobothrus; species Poecilobothrus nobilitatus. The sequence continues at coordinate 131,649,459 of OX352773.1, forward strand.
TGCAGCCCTTCTTGTATCTCAGTTGAAGTTTTTGAGAGGAGGCATTAAGGTTTTTCTTTCTTCTGAACAGGTTACTATACCAACAAAATATCTCTAAAATAGAGTTAGTGCTCCAATGAATCGATAGAACCTAGTAGAGCCTTAGTTGAGGTATCAATAGGATCTTTTATTAAACAAATTGCATTTTATCTAGGCATTTTGCATTTTATCTAGGTATCCCAAAGCTGTTTGTGGAGTCCTGTCCTAATGTGTGCGCTAATGAAGGATTTATAGATAGTTATCGAAACACGAAAATTTCGCTGATTCTTTAGCTATCCCAAAAACGTGGTTAGATCAGTTCAATTTTTAGTTTAGCTCAGTGTTCAAAATATTTAAACTTTCAGCATGCTGCAAGGTTCCATTTTAAAATATGAAGTTAGATATTGCAGTATTAATTTCATGTAAGATAGACAGCACTGTATTTTGGGTGTGCTGAGGTTAACTCTGTTGATTTTTCAAAAGTGGTCTCGTCTGCAAAAATATGGATAGGTTGGGAAGTAAGAGAAAGTCGATCGTTGATGAAAATCAGAAATAAAGTAGACGAGGGAACAGTACTCTGAGGCATTTCAATGTTTATTAAAAATTTGTAAGATGAAAAGCATTCTACTTCTACGCGAATCGAGACATTCAAAAGGAAATCTCCAATCCATAACATCAGACTCCCCCGAAAGATTGTGCCTGGTGTGAATTTGATGTCAAATGCGGCATTTAGAAAAAAACGCAAAAACATGATTTATTTTTTTTTAACCAAACCTGTTTAAATAGAAAGATGTGTTTTTTTACCGCTCTTTAAAATTATTACAAGAATAATTTCTTTAATATTTTTTTTTTTTTCAGGGACGGTGGAGAACATCGAAAGTCACTCAAAGGAACTGCACGAGGTTCCTTGGGGTAGTGTTGGACTTTAACCAACCAAAACCATCTTCTTTAAAACCAAAATTTAGGATGGGTCCTTTAATACATAGTGATAGAATGCACAGTTTGGTTTTGGGGAAAAGGATAAGGAAAGGATTATTTGAGAAATTGGGTTTGGGATAATTAGGATTACTTATGGAGAAAGGAGTAAAAAATTTGGGGAGTTATTTTGAAGAAGGATATTCTTCTTAAATATTGTTATATCGTACACATATAAATCACCAACTTTTGGGAACGCATATGCAGGCATAAATGCGACGTGCGCATAACAAACGAATTACCGAATGCTTTGTTACGACTCTTGACAATTCAACAGTGTGGGGGTGAGCATCTGCCGCACTCCTTGTTTTACGTTGGAATGCTTTAAATGGGGGATCAATTGTTTTATTTCTTTAGAGCAGGTTTTCACCCCTACAATGTAACACCCCTCAATGTTTTCACCCCTAGAGCAATGTTTTCAACCCTATATAGAACAGCGTCAATGACACGATAGTACGGCGATGATAGAGTGGAATGAGTGTTGAGGTAAGACTGGGGTCGCCAATAAGGCGAATAGCTCTGTTTTGCACTTTATCGAGATAATCCAGTGCTGTTTGGGGAGCTTCAGCCCAAATATGTGCACTGTACTCCATTTAATGTACGTTTTATATATATTGAGAAGGTTGGTTGAAGAAAAGTAAGCTTTGAAGCGGTACAAGAAATCCAAACATTTAGCAGCATCTTTAGCTATACCAAAAATATGATTTCACCAAGTCAATTTTTGATTTAGCTCGATGCTCAGAATGCATAAATCTGTTGAATGGTGCAGAGCTTCTTCCTGGAATGTCAGGTTGGGTATAGTAGTTGCTATTTTACGCGAAATTAAACAGCATTGTGGTTTTTTGGTGTTGAAGTCAACTCTGTTTGCTTCACCCCACTTTTGGATTTTGGCTAAATCATTATTTAGCTCACTGATAATAAAATTTTTGCTGTTCTATTGATCTGATGATTAATGTTACAGCGGCTATGAAATTCATAGAAAGCTACAAGGTTGCTGTCATCTGCGAAACTATGGATTGGATTCGACGTTATTGAAAGTAGGCCATTGATAAATATTAAAAAAAGAGTGGGAGATAAAACCGATCCCTGAGGGACACCAGCATTTATTACAAAATTATCAAATGAATATCCATCGACAAGTACCCGAATCGTTCGATTCGAAAGGAAATCCCCAATCCATTTTAAAAAGACCCAACCTAAACGTAATGCTTTGCATTTTGCTAGTAAAGCATCATGCCAAACTCGGTCAAAAGCTTTAGAAAAATCAAAAGCCATCACATCAGACTCACCAGAATGATGAAGATTGACATTCAACTTTTCGCAAAGGTAAGTCGTGAGATCACCAGTTGAACGTCGGGCTCTGAACCCGTATTGTCGTTCATGAAGTAGGCCCCTGCGATCCAAATATTTCAGAAGCTTCTGGTTTACAATTTTTTCCATTACTTTGAAAAGAACCGAGGTTATGGGAATAGGGCGGTAGGTAGAAGGATCGCTTTTATTACCTTTTTTTGGAATTGAGAAAACATAGGCAACCTTCCATTGGGTAGGATGAATACCCGAAGTAAAGGAAAGGTAGAAAAGGTTACATGGAGGTTTTGAAATACTTGAATAGGTATTTTTACGGACCATGGTAGTAATACCATCTGGACCGGCTGATTTTTTTGTATCAAGATTTTTCAAGATTTTTATCACTGCTCTCGTCCTAAAGTAATTTTACCGAAGGAATAGTCAAGTTCCGGGACGGATGGTGGCTTTAGAGTTGACTGAGGCAGTGTCGAGTTGAAAGCGAACTGCTTGCCATACAAGTCGTTTTCTCTTTGGAATCTGATACAGTTCTGTTATTAATACCAACAAGCGGAGGAACAGAGGACCCGCTAACAACATAAACTTTTTGTAAAAGTCGTCCAAAAGGATTTGCTATTCTTTGGCATGAGGATAAGTTTACGCATCAACCTTAAATTGAATAAGAATTTTTGTTTGTTGATAACTCTCTTCATCTGTTCCGAACCACTTATAGTCTGACGTGATAGCCTCCGACCTATTGTTTTGGTACAGTTTAAAAGCCTCCTCCATTTTAAGAATGGCTTCGCTGCAGATACGATTATACCAAGATTTGGACTTCCGTTTATTAGTTCTCATGGAGTGAGGTGTAAATAACCTCATTCCAAGTAAAATTGTTTCACAAATCGTATTTGCAGGAAAGTTGACATTCTTATCGCGGAAGCACAATGACCAATCGAAGGATTTGAAAAAGTTATTAAGCCCATCCCAGTTAGCATGACTATAACGCCATACTATTTTTTTGGGATGAGTCCTTCGATTGGTGACTGCGTCAAGCTGGAAACTTGTTTTAACAAAACAATGATCGCAGCCATCCGGGGCGCAACTAACTGAAACCACCTATTTTTCAGGGTGTGTGGTCAGGAAGAGATCCAAGAGGTGACTTTCTTTATCAGCATGATCTGGGATCCTAGTGGGATTTTGGACAAGTTGAGAAAGGTGGAACATAGATGAGAATAGTTCAACTTGTTTCCTAATTGAGTTTTGACTCAGAGAAGTGTTATTGAAAAAGTGAAGCCAATCTCTGTTATGAATATTGAAATCAACCGACATAACAATTTCAGTTTCTAGAGATAAATCCAAAATTTCATTGATTTGGTCGGAGAGATTTCCAATTTGCGCAACAGTTTCCTCTACACTTGCGTTAGGTGATCTGCATAAAAAACAGAAATGTATGACTTGCTTTCCAACGCGGAATTTTAGCCAAACATAATGGAAGGTTGGGCTAGAACATTTGAATTTACTAAGAGAGTTGAAAGCTATGTCATTTTTGATATAGATATCGATACCTCTTTTTCGTACGAAGTGTGAAACGAGTGTGTAGCCAGTAGCCATATTAAAATTATCATTCTGACCACTAACTTGTGTTTCACATAGGATAGGGCAAGGATTGCTGGTTTGCTGGAATTTAATGGCAATCGACGGCACTGAAATTCGCTAGTAAACCGCGTATGTTGCAGAAATCTATATTAAAGTTGATAATTATGTATAAAAATTAGGAACTAATGGAAATAAAAGTAAAAGTAAAATTTAAAATTAAATTTACAATTAAAGTAAAAAATAAAAAAAATAAAAATATCAAATTAAATTTAAAATTAAATATTAGAAATTAATTAATAAATTAAAAACTAAATAAAAATTATAATATGTATACGATTTATATACCGCGAGCTTGACAATGCAATTTTTTAATTAATTATAAAAAAAATATATATATTTTTTCGTATAAATATATAAAAATTCGTAAATATTTATTACTTAACATTAAAAAGAAGAGAAAAAAAAATAAAAAGCAAAAATTAAAATAAAAAAAAAACATGTACAAAATATTTTAAATAAGTATCTTAATTTTATGAAAAAAGAAAAAACGGATGTATGTAACGTATGTAGAAAGAATTAAATAAAAATTCACAGCACTAGAATGCAAAACTTGTACAAGATTGTATCACACAAACTGCGCACCGGTCTCAGATGATGTTAACAAGTTGATATCGGATATACGTACTTCACAAATTTTCCTATCAAGTAAAATGGATAAGAAACTGGAGGAACATGCATCCATTAAAAAGGAAAATGAGCACCTAAATACAAAAATTTATCACAACGAAAATAATATAAAAATGTTGCAGGAAAGAATTAGCAAATTAGAAATGATCTTGAACGAACCATTGCAGAACGAGCGCAAAAATGATATCATCATTGCTAGTTTGCCACCAAAGTTAAGAAACTCACATGCTAATAATATCAGAGTACCTCCAAAAGGTTGTTGCTTGCCTCGTAAATCTTGCAATGTACGATCTAATGCTTCTAATGATTTTTTATGTGCCATTGTGGATTCATCCCAAATAATAATCTGAACAATGTAATACTTTCGCCATTCCCAATGTTTTTGAAATATTGCATGTTAGTCATGGCGTCTTTATACTTTTCCCATAACTCCAGTGGAACTGATAGAAATCATGTTGATATTATAATTGCAAATAATGAACGAATTTTATATGAAGAAGCAGCAAGTGATGCATCTCAATGTTAATCGTTTTCAAGTAAATGTAAATGTAGGCAGGCATCGCGATATGTTTCGCACAATACATTATTCACAATTCTTAAATTCTAAAATGATGTTGGGCCACGTACATTAATCAATAACAAACGCAAATAATAGCACTCAGCGTTATTTTGGTGTACATTATATACTCGGCCTAAGACATCAGGTGAAAATATATTTCGTTGACCATTTACTACTGTTCCTGTTTACGACGTTGAAATTGTTTTCTGGATGCATTCCAAGTGAAATATCGTGGAACGTTAATAACGTTTTTGCAAAGTCATCAAATTGACACACCGAAAAAAAGCAATCAATGTTGTAGCTGGTGGTTATGCTACTCGTTCATTAACGTTTTCTGTCGTGAAATACACTCGTTCATCATTTTCTAAATGTACGGCCAAATGTATTACAGTTGGATATCTCTTATGAATTTGCAAATGTATTTCGTTGGGGAAATCTGGAAATGTCGACTGAAAGTGCTCAAGATATCCTCCGCATCCTCGTTTGGAATACTTTCCTTATCCGTTTGGGAGTTATTATCTGGGTTTTCTCCTCCATTAGTTTCAACAAGTGCTGATGCTTGGCACGTGATGGTTGGCACGTTTCTTGTTTCATTGATGTGTAAAGATTTTCCGCAGAACATTTCTGCTCTTTTCCATATATATTCTACATCGCTTTGTCTCAAATTTGCACATGTGGGTGAATTAAACTTTTGCAGATAGTACATTGATTTTTCAATTCATTCCTCTCTACATTCAAATTACAATAGCACGGCACCTTAACAATTTAATAGTAATTTATTTGTTCTATTCCTTTGTAAAATCTGCTAAGTATAAATTTGAGCAAATAATTGCACTTTACTACATAAGTAGTTGTTATTGTTAAATTATAAATTAGGTTTTTTTTTTATGTTGGTTTTATTATTTAATTTAAAAATTTTTAATTTAGAATTTATTATAAAGCGCTTAAGAAACATCAACTTTCGGTTTTGACGATTTAAAAAAAAAAAAGAAGATCTTACATTAATCTTAAATCTTACATTTACATCTGATATTAATAGATCTTACTCAAGATGTTAATGATATATTTCGATTAAGATGTGATATATTTGGAAAAGGTTTGTGTTATTGTATGAGAGATCAATTAGAACAATTTGGGGAAGAATATGAAACGTTTGAAGACCAATCGTCATATATTGCACCTATTAAAAACCTCTAAACTAAAATTCCATATAAAACACTGTGACCCTGAAGTAATTAAAACAATTTGTGAAATAGCATTAAATATTTTAAAAGGTAACTGTAATCTGAGTAAAAAAGCAACAACACAATTACGAAAGTATAAAAAGGAATTAAGATCATTCATGTGCCGTAAAAAATCTATAAATAGCAAAAGAAAAATTATTATTCAACGTGGTGGATTTTTACCTGCACTTCTTGGTTCAGTACTATCAGGGATAATCGGAAATTTTATAAAATGAATTATACAACATTTAACAAAATAATAATTCTAAAACCGAAGATTTATGAGAAAATGAAGCAAAATGCAGACGTTGAACTCAATAAGTTGGATAAAATTATGAAAAAAATATTGTTAAATAAATATCTTACCGACACTTAAAAATGGTATTTATACAGACAAAATCTATTTAAAATAAGAAACATAAAACGAGAACTTCCCAGAAATAAAGAGGAGAACGTCAAAATTACGGAAACAAAAAGTACTAAAACTTGTGCAAAACCAATGTATATAGATGAGGAATCTCAGTCGAATTTTCCTGAATATAAAAATGTTAGAATACAAGCTGTACCTGAAGAAGAAGAAATATATGAAAAAGAAGCTGATGACGAAGTTGCTTCAGTTGGAGATCGTCTTAGAAAAAGAAAATCTATTTGGAATCAAAATGTACAAATTTTTGAAACTAATCCAGGAGACATTATAACTGTTCCTTTAGATAGCCCAAGCCCACCAACGAAAAAAGAAAAAACTATAAATAGCAAAGAGTGGAATAATTTATCAAAACGTGTTTTAGGGTCAGCTATAGCATAGATCAGTGATGGCCAACCTACAGCCCGCGGGCCGGATCCGACCCAGCAGGTTTTTTAATACGGCCCACCAATGAATTTTCCATTAAACGAGGAAGAGTGCAGTAGAGTAGACTGTGTCAACTCTGGCATACCCGTATGAACGTCATATATCCTATTATAAAACTTGATCATCTTTTAAAAACATTCAGATGTTTTAGTACCGAACTACAGAGATATATTTATGTAAATTGTGGAGTTGTATGATAGCTATCCGAATCTATTGCGCCTAGCTTCATTAAGTTCCAAGAAATGCAAGAAGCCTAAACCGGCTGCATTAGATCAATCAAATTTTACAAAAGTTTTTGGCATGCAACTCGACACTTTTTCATTAAATTTCAGATAGCTAGATTCAATAGACACTGAGTTATTTTCATTTAAAAAGAGAAGTTGTATGGCAGCTACCCGAACCCGTCGCACTACCACAACCAAATTTTGCAGAAGTTGTTGCCATAAAACTTGATCATCATTCGCAAAATTGCAGATACCTAGATTGAACAGACACTGAGTTATTTCTATATAAAGAAAGAAGTTGTATGGCAGCTACTCGAACCCGCCGACGGAAAATGTTGGATTTAAATAGCAAAACTAACAATTTTGCAAAAGTGACGTAATTTCGTAAATTTCAGCCTCCTAGCTCTTTTATTTTTTGAGTTATCGTGCGGACGGACGGACGGACGGACGTACATGGCTTAATCGACTCAGAATTCGATTTTGAGCCGATCCATATCTTTGACACCTTATCTAGCTCGGCTCCTTTAAGGTGTCACAAACGTAATGGCAAATTTATTATACCCTTGAACATAGTTCATACGGGTATAAAAATAGATTAATTTAAAAAACCCGTGATGGAAGTTTTTTTTTATTATTATTTTTTCTAAGATTTTTAAATTATATTTTTTGAGTTCGGCAATGCAATATTTTGTGCTGGTTTTTCTTCCTAATTTTTTTTCTTCAAAAAAATTCAAAGAAATTGAAAAAATCATCTAAGTTGGCTTTGTTAAAAAAAATTCTGTGGTTTGGTTGTTGATACAAAGTTTACAATTATATTCTTAAGTACTTTAAAATCAGTACGTTACTTGCGTTGTAGTTATACGTAATAAATATTTTGAATATCGAATAATTTTGCAAAATAAAATAATTATTATAATTTTTAAAAAGTACGGTACAGCAAAATGTTGAAAAAAAGAAAAATTGATTCGGAAGCTAGAGTATTTAATAATCCATGGAATGAAGATTATTTTTTTATTGAAAAAGGTACAAAAGCCTTGTGTTTGATATGTAAAGATACAATGTCAGTTTTTAAGGAATTCAATTTAAAGCGACATTATGTTAGTAAACATAAATCGACATTTGACAATTATAATGGACAATTAAGAAAAGAAAAATTTAATGCTTTAAAAAAAACTTAGAAAAACAACAAAATGTGCTTAAAACAAATCTAAACGAAAATGTGGCCGCTATAAGTGCTAGTGTTCAAGTTGCATATTTGATTGCATCTGAAAGTAAACCTTTTAGTGATGGCGAGTTCACAAAGCGTTGTATGCTAAAAGTGGTTTCCGAAATGTGTCCAGAAAAACTACCAGCTATAAATCAGGTTAGTTTATCCCAACAAACTATTACAAGACGAATTGAAAATATCGGTCAAGATTTAATGCAGCAACTGTGTGAGAAATCAAATGAAACAACATATTTTTCTCTAGCGTTAGATGAAAGTACTGACATAAAGGACACTGACTAACTACTTATTTTTATACGAAGTATAAATTTTAATTTTGAAGTATGTGAAGAATTAGCAGAGCTTCATAGTATGTACGGTACAACTACAGGTGAAGATTTATTTAAAAATCTTTGTAGTACTGTTGAAAAATTAGGTTTAGATATGCGAAAGTCAACTAGTATTACAACTGATGGAGCAAGAAGTATGACAGGAAAAAATATAGGTATTTTGGGAAGACTTACTAAAAATCAAGAAGATATTGGTGCAAAACCACCAATCGCATTGCACTGTATTATTCACCAGGAATCTCTTTGTGGCAAAGTTTTAGATCTTCGTCACATAATGGACATTGTTATACCAACAGTAAATTTTATCCGATCAAGAGGCCTTAATCATCGACAATTTCGTAATTTTCTAGCTGAACTTGAGTCGGAATATGACGATATTCTTTTGCACAGTAATGTACGTTGGCTTAGTGGCGGAAAGGTCTTATACAGGTTCTTTCAGTTACGTAATGAAATCGATATCTTCATGATTGAAAAAGGAAAAGAAATAAAAGAATTATCAAGCAAAGAATGGCTTTTCGATCTTGCTTTTTTGGTTGACATTACACATCATCTTAATTCTCTCAATACTAAACTACAAGGAAAAGATAAGTTACTACCCGAAGTTTATGGTCATATTATGGCCTTTGAAAATATGTTTAAAAATCAATTAAAAGAGGAAAATCTTGTTCATTTTGAATGTTGTACTGAACTTAAAAAAGTTTATATATTTGAAAAAACACGCTTTGTTGATTTAATACTTGCAGATGAGTTTTCGCGACGTTTCACTGATATGCGTTGAAAAGAAGATGACATAAAGTTATTTGAAAATCCATTTTCTGTTGTTGCAGGCAACTACAATGCTTCCTTACAGCTAGAACTCAATGAAATTCAAGCAGCCTCATATTTGAAAGAATGAATGTAAGGGAAAATTACAGCCTCATATTTCAAGAATGTAAGGGAAAATGACTTGAATTTTATAAAGATTTGTCAGTTAACGATTTCCCAAATATCAGAGATCATGCCATGCAATTTTCCACATTATTTGGGTCAACTTACATATGTGAGCAGACATTTTCTCGAATGAAATTAAATAAATCCAAAATCAGAAATAGAATAAATGACGATCATCTTCATTCCGTATTGCGAATTGGTGTGTCATCTTTTCAACCTCGGTTACAGAAAATTGTTAAAGATATACAACCGCAAGTCTCTCATTAAATGTACATTTTTTTGTAATAATAAAAAATTTAAATTATGAATATGTTGTTTTACAAATTTTTGTCAATATCGGCCCAATTATATATATATAAATATTATCTGGCCCAATTCCTATAAAAGGTTGGACACCACTGGCATAGATAATACTCAAACAGAACTTAATTTTCCAAGAAGAATAAATCGTAAGAATAAATCCGCCAGCTCATAGACAACATACAAGTAAATGATGAATTTTATGTCACTTTACTTAGTGATTCATCTATGAAATATTATTCAGAAAATTCATTATCATCTTTTGTAAATAAAATGAATAAATACACGTGTGATTCAAGGTGGAAAGTCGGTATTTCAGAAATGTATGTTAATGATTTCGTTCCAAATGTATACGGTGAAGAATGGGAAAAAAGTACTCAAATATTTATTCAAAGCATACATAAAAATATGATAGGAGTTGGAACATCATATATTCCATACATAGAAAAACAAATGATATGCGACTGGAAATTTTTTCTACTAGCAACACTAATTCGAAATATACGTCCACTTAATAGGTTTATAAGAAAAGAAGTTGAACGACAGTCGATTTGGGGAATTTTTAATTTTATAAACGATGATGTTCATTATATACAACCAGCAAAAGCTGAAGAGATGCTTAAAAGTATAAGTTACACTACAATATATGTTGCTAGACCTAAAATAGACATAAAAGTAAGAGCAAATTACGCTTATACCTAGGAAGGACTTTTGACAACATGTTTCAATCCAGTATCTTCGAAAGTTACAGAATTTAAAAAATATAAACCACGTGTAATAGAAGCTTTCAAAACTTTTGTAGATAGTGTACAATTAATTCAAATTATTAAACCAGATATGATTTTCAAATACACAGATATAATTGAACCGCAAAAAATAGGTGATAAAGATATAAGGTGTTTAAGATCTGTTAACATACAAAATACTTTCACTGATACTGTAAAAGAATTCAGTAATATTCAATATTGCAATGTGAAGAAATCATTTAATAACATTTCATTACTTTTATGTGATAAATATGGATACAAAATAAACTTTTCCAATAGTTCAATTCCAACAAAAATTGTAATACTTTTAAAAAATAGTATAAATAAAAGATTTTAGAAAACTATCGTATATATTATTTTATTTTTATTCATTATGGAGAGAGTATACTATAAGTATTATTAAATTTAGTCTGGTAGAGGACTTGATTACAATCAACCTTATCTTTTTAAAGAGGTCGTGGATTGGGAAGCTTTTTTGGAGGGTTTTTTAGATATTTGAAACCATTATTTACTTCGGGCCCTGATATTTTGAAAAGGAGGTTATTAACTCTGGTATCAATGCTTTATCTGATATTGCATCTTGTGCAAATGTAAAAGAAGTTATGCAAGATCGTAGTAAAGAGATTGTTAAAAATTTACGACGTGGTGCCGTACGAAAACTGAATGAAATGTATGGTTCTGGCAAAAGAAAACGAAAAGCTATAAAAAGACCATTCATTAAAAATTTAAATTATTTTACATCGTTTTGATAATAGCAAAAAGAAACAAAGAGATATTTTTGATTAATTATGGTTGAGTGTATGAAATCTGAATTGGATATTTTTAAAACACAACCCATTCAGTCTAGTATTTTACGATCTGAAGAAGTTTCATACAATCCTATTGCTTCTTTAGACAACCCTTCAACTATTGAATTTGTTTCACTGGGCCATGGCAATACATATAGAGATTTGTCTTACACATATTTGAGATTAAAAGTACAGATCTTAAAGAAAGATGGAACACATAATGGAATAATGATAAAAATGTTGATGGAAAATAATACAACATAATTTTAACAATTTATGCTTTATGTTAATGCAGTGAAAATTCCTAACACTGCAATTGAAAATAGTTTCATATGGGAGAATAATTGTCATACTCGTGCGTATCACACACTTTTTTCAGGTACAGGAGTATATCGTAACGATAAAGGTCATCAGTTGGCGCAAACTATGTTTAGAAATTGGTTTTTTTGTACTACCCTTTGATTTAACTCCAGATCCATCAGTAAGCGAAGTATGTGAAGGTCTACTTAATCAGGGTACAATTAGAATTGAGGGAAGGTTAATAAAACCACTTTCTTCTACTCTAAAAGCTATTGTTTACGGAGAATTTGATGCAAGCATGCAAATTGATAAAAATGGAAATATATTCACAAATCTATAAATAAAATATTGAAACATGTATTTGAATATTCAACAAGATGTCATCGTCCTGTGCACTTGTGGATGTGAAGTTTTGTTGTGATGATAAAGATACTTTATTTGTAAAAGATATTTGTTTAGGTGGAATTAAAGAACCTTGTAAAAAATTTTGTAAAAGAGTTTACTTAGAAATTTCCAATCAAATAAATTATAAATGAAAATTTTGAAAATTACTCTTTTGGAACATAATGATAAAATTAATAAAGAATTAAAAATTACAAAAAAGGGATTTTTAATAAACTACGTTAATGAAATAAGTAGAATGTATGATTTGAGTAAGTTTGAGTCATGGAAACTTTAGAAATAACTAGAGCTTAAAAATGTAACAAATTTATAAACAAAAATTTTAAGGGAGTTTTTGCTTTAGACAAAATTCCAATAATAATAGAAAAACCAACTTTTTTAATTATAAACACTGACAAGATAAAAGATCCAGCAACCCCTTTGCCCTTTCTATTCCATTCTATTCTATTCCATGATTGCGCAGAATATTTTGATTCGTATTGTGCAGTTCCAGATAAACCGGAAATTTTGGAATACTTGGAAAATCAGTGTATAGTTTTTAATCATAGGCAGATACAGGGTGTCCTTTCGGAAGTATATGGGCAGTACTGCTGCGTTTACGGCTGGTATAGATGTTTTGGTTTAAGTGTGAAAACTTTTTTGAATGTATTTAGCAAAGATAATCATATAGAAAACGACAATCTGATTATTAATATGTTTTACAACTTATTTGGAAATTTAAATTTTTCACAATATTACCTTGCGTACCTAAGTAATATTATTAATATTAAAAAGCTTTAGTTAAAACGTAGTAATGGAAGATGAAGGTTCGAACACAAATTTTATTGAGTTATACATATTTTTATTTTAATTTTAATTTATTTTTTTTTTTTATTGAATTTCTCTGCCACATAAATGTGAACTGGAAATTAAATAGCCTTTCCAGTTCAGGCGTGGCTGTAAATGTCGTAAGAATAATTGTAAATGTCGTAAGACGGAATAACTCTTACGAAGTGTGTGGGATTCCAGCCCACACTCCCTCAGTGTTTACAGCGTATTTTATACGCTCTTACGCACTAGGCGACCGAGGCCCCGGTTATACATATTTTCTCAACAAAAATCAGTTATTAAAAGTTCTTGTTGATTTTGATAAAGAATCTCTTGTTGCGACTTGTATTCCAACCGTATTGTTGCGACTTGTATTCCAACCGTAAAAAAGCCAACTATTTTAAAATATCATGATTGGTGTAAATTCTATCAGCAATTTTATGAAAGGTACTCGAAACAATCAATAAAGAATACAAAATTATGTTTAGAATATGGGTTAAGAATGGTTATTATGGCCAATGTTTTAGCATTAACAAAGAGGAAGCTGACACATCCACGACCTCTTTAAAAAGATAAGGTTGATTGTAATAAAGGACCGATCAACTTAATTGATTTTCTTCAAGCTGTAATGATACACAATAAAAATGCTGAATCAAATATACGGGAATATGTTATCAAATATATAAAAACGTGTCAAGAAAAACATGTTATGAAATTACACGAAGAAATATGTATTCCAATACAATGTTGTAGCGTTCAATCCAATTCAATCTAAAATGTTTTTTGAAATACCTGTACTACTAGAAAATAAAATTTCTAATATTTTAGTCAAGAACAACAATAAATGAAAAAATTTATAAATTTTATTTAATTTGTTTTTTATTATGAATTACTTATATAACCATTAATTCCTCCTCATCTACAGTGGATGTAATTTCATCAACTTGAATCTCATTTTGTATACTGACTACTGCAGTTTCCTCAGTAAATGGAAATGTTGTTGAATCAGCTTCCATTTTTATAAAATATCTGAGCAAATTTGAATTAAAAATGATTTGCCAATAAAATTGAACCGCGTTGTATACTGTAGAACCCAGTCAAAATTCCAATTTTTTTTTTTTTTAATGCATTTCTCTACTACATAAATGTGGACAGGAAATTATACAGTCTTTCCAGTTCAGGCGTGACTGTAAATGTCGTAAGGGGGAATAACTCTTACGACGTGTGTGGGATTCGAACCTACACTCCCTCAGTGTTTACAGCGTATTTTATACGCTCTTACTCACTAGGCCACCGAGGCCCCTATAAAGAAATATAAAATTGGATTTTTTAAACTAGTTACATGGTGTAAAAATCAAGTCAAGATCTCTAATAGTAAAAGAAATACATAAAGATCTGTGAAGAAAAGAATATTATAAGGTTGAAAGTAGAGATTTATATTCCGTTTCAAAAATTTAATATACGATGTAATTTTTTCTCTTATGAAATACCTGTATTTTCACGAAGAAAATAATAAATCAATTTTGTAACTATATAGATACATATAAACCTGATTCTAAAAAATAAAGCAACTGAATAAAAGAAATTTATACCTTTTTTTAAATTTTATGTTTATTTATGAATACCTAATAAAAACTTATAACTGCAGTTTACATTTAATGTACTTTTGAGGTACAAATATTATTAAATTGCAGGTCTCAAAGACTCTCTTAAGACCATATAAACCTGAATCTAAAAAATAAAGAAATTAAATTAAAAAAAATTTACACCTTTTTTTTGCTTTTAAAATTTTAGATTTATTTATGAATAATACAAACTTATAACTATAAACCAATTAACATCATTTATTGGTAATTTGCATATATTTTACCAAAAGACTCAGATATATCTATAATACTTAAATTAAAATTTTTATCTTTATAAACAAAATGTTTTTTTTCTTTTATTTCTTTAATAAAATTAGAATTCTCAAAAATATCAGTATATTTTTGAGGTACAAATATAATTAAATTGCGGCTCTCAAAGATCCACTTAAGACCATAAATGGTCTTGATTTGTTTTGCGTTTATTATGTGATATAGAGCATCTTGCTCCATATCTTTTGTTTTTAAAAAAACTCTTTTTTTTGTTGGTGGTTCTTCTTCCCGAAGAAGAATGATTTCTTCTTGTTATTGAAATTGTTGATGTTGTTGATGTTCTAATCATCTGTTGTGGTTGTTGTTGTTCTTGAAGATGATGTTGTTGATGGTGTGTCTGCTGTTCTTTTTGTGTTCTTCTCCTTTCCTGTTTGATTGGGGCCAACTCCTGAGTACTCCTGTGGCAACTCTATCTGTTGAGCGTATGAAAAAATTTCTGCTGTGTTTTCCATTTTTCGTTAGATTTTTCTTTATATATTATTATGTTCAACAAGCTATACAAGCTATAGTCCACTTAGCTTTATTTTTCTTCTAAATAATTGTATTATCATTGTGTAGAAATCAAAATCCTTAAGAGAATTTGTTAAAAACAAAAAGTTGTAAAGTAAGTTGTTTATTAATATAATAAATTCTAATTGATAATAATAAACCTATAATTTTTTTAAATAGCAAAAAATTGCAACTTTGTTGCATTTAACAGTGTTCTAAAGTTAAGAAAATAATTTTTACATAAATTTCTAATTATACTTTTTTATGAAAGAATATCATATTTACTTACCGATTGATTATGACTATTATCAAAGCCTAAATATTTCACATATACTTTATTGCCTTTTTGTTTTAAAATTTTTTCAATTAAATAAGCATTGGATTTTTTGACACTAGTTAGTTTCTGTTCATAGAAGCCACCGCGAACTAATTTATTTTTATAATCATTTAAACTATATGTAATCGGCTCTGCTTTTTTTAAAAACTTCAGTTGAATAGTTACGTTCATATCCTTTTTGAAAAGTACCTTTAGGACCTTGCAATTCTAACAAAATCACCAACATTAAATTTTCCCTTATTAAATATTTTAGAGTAATTGTAAATTGATCGAAGAATTTGTTTTTCATTTTGTAATGTAACTTGGTTTGGTTTTAACTTAATTGTACTGTATTTTGGTTATTAGACATATATTTTTCAATTAGTTTTGGTAAAAGGTCTATCCATTTAAAATTTCCTTGTAAACTGAACTGTTTCCACATAAAGCTTTCACAAACACTAGCCTTCATTTCTGAATAAGTATGATTGTGATTTATTTTATAGCTTTTCATTAAATTTTGGAATTTGTTTTTGAAAAATTCTCTTCCCTGGTCAGAATGAATATTTTTTGGAAACTTCGTCTCCCTTTTAAAAATCTTTTGTATACTTTTAACTACGTCATCTGCTGCCTGTGATTTAACTTTTTCGTCATGTGCATATTTTGAAAATATATCGATAACAGTTAAGAAAAACTTGTATCCATTATTCAATTTTTGATAGGCCGACATATCTACAAGATCAATTTCCCATGTATCATTTAACCCTCTTTGAGATATTTTTCGTCTTCGAAATCTACTTCTAACTGGATGATGAATTTCAGATACTATTTGTGCTTTTGACATTATTATTGAAAATTTAAACTGCAACTGTAAATTTGAATAAAATCAGTATATGTATATATTGATATATGTAAATAAATTTTCGACTATATTTTGAAAATTAAAAACGATAAAATTAAAAGATTTTTTTGGATAAGAATTTAACTGAATAATACCAAACTTTATATTATGACATATACGAAAACATGTGCAAAGCGATAAATGAAAATAAATAAGTTTCAGATCTCGGTCGGATCAAAATAAAAATAATATTTTATAAGGGTGGGTTTATGGATAAGCAAAAAAAAATTTGTTTTAAATTCGTACATTATTTTAAAAGATACTACCTCTGTCCAAAACCATGATATACATTAATAATGTAAAATATATGTGAAATGTATATCATAATTTAGGACAGAAGTTGTAATAATTTTTAGTTTTAAAAATTATTCTATAAGTTGAAAAACGAAACCCGCTTTTTAGATCCGCACATGTACAATAAATTATGGCACTTTTTTGTTTATGTTTATCATAATCATCAAATCGAGAACAAGCCATAAACGCAAAGCGTATAATTCAATTTATATCCAATTGCAATAATCTGATTAAAAATTCAATATTTTAGTGTAACCTTCTGGAAACAAATAATTTTAATATGTACTTTTTAAGTAAATATATGTATATATATATGTATATAAATGATTGTAATACTATTATAATTTTTATTTACCTACGTATATTTAATTTCTATAAAAATTGCAATATTTATAATATTACGAACATAATTGCAGGAAGACAAAGATTAAAATATTGCTGATTTGGTTTTAGCCTTTTAAATTTATTCGCACGTGCGATATCCAAAACCAAAAAAGCGATATTTTGACCGAGCGAGATTTTTGTAAGCGAGATTTTTGAAAAGCGAGATTTATGTGAACGATATTAAAAATGTCGAGCATTCGTGGTAGACCCAATTTTACAATATATTAACAATAATTTTTTAATTTTTTTCTTTTTGAAGCCATAAGGAACTAAAGTATAATCATCTGAAAAAACTCGTTATCTGGACATTATGCGATATGTCTTTATTTTACGAACAGTCATGACTCTGTGATCGTATGTTCAACGAATACTAGGAAATGTTATATTTATTTGTTGAAAATTATTAAATTTTTGAACTAATTGTTTCTAGACACAAAATTTCTTTCTGGTGAAGCGTTATAATTTAATCAATATCTTTGACTTTGCAAACAGTTTATTTGCATTTGCAGTTGGTACTATATATTTTGTATGCATAATTCTTTGCACCTGAACTAACAAATTCTTTAATGTAACTTCCAATTCCATATTCTTCAAGCTCATCTGTCATATCTCCTATGAAAACTCCAGTTGGAGGGTTATATTCTCCTTCACGTGCATTGAATCATTATCGTAATACAAAACTCGTTCTTTTAAATTGTTTAAGTACAGAATACAATTTTAAATGAGCTTGTGTGGTATTGTACGCAGCTATACAAACATTAACTGTTAATAATGAATCAGCTGTTTCTTTTTTGTATTCCCAATTTACCAAAACTGTTTTTTCGTTTATTGGAGTTATTTGATTTACATTCTTGGAAGGATCAGTAAGAAGAGTAAATAATTCATAAGGGTCATTTATGATTTCAGTTTAATCAGTTGTCAGTTGTGATTGATTTTTTCTCTGTCCAAATTTACCCCAGAAAGAGTTTAACATTAATTTAGCTAATGATTTAAGTCCAGGATTTTTTTCTATATCGTTAAACTGTAAATTTATGCCTTCCACTTTGGAAAATTTTTCTAAATATTTCCACTTTTCTTTTGGTGTTCTACAAAAGCGAGGCCAGTCTGAAGCTTCTTGTTTAATTTTAAGGAACTTGTTCAACATTTCAGTGAAAATCCCTTTTTGTGATGTAAGGGGATTAAATTGTTTAACAATATACTCCCATACCTCGTATATTTCCCCATTTTCGTATCCCTATTTAACAGCTTATCTTACTTCATCTATAACCCTAAAATTGACCTACCACGATTATCATGAAGCTACATGTTTGACAGCGGGAAAACATTAGCTTATTATTTTGATTTATAGGCGAAACCGGGTGGTAGAGTTTTTCTGGAGAAAGTATCAATGCCTTTATTAATCCTTCAGTATCATTTAAATTTAATTTATTGCACTCAATTTGTCCAACATGAACTTTTGAAAATGAACTTTTTGACCCACTGGAAATTTTCCGTATTTACACACCCAAGGTGACATAGGATATAGTCTCACTAGGTGCACATTTATAATTTGTGTGTTTCCTGTTCTACAGCCATAAAACGCATCACGTGGTTTTAGTGGTATCGAACTTTCGTTCTCCAATTTTGAGAAAAATGCTGTGTTCTTTTGACCTCATTTCATTTTGAAATTCACACTCCCACTTTTCAATTACTTAATAACCTGAAGAGCGTAATTTATTGGCTTTTGATAGATTTGCTTTGTGTCTGTACAATATCCGTCAACACGAAGGCTAAAAATAACTTTTTCTGTTCCATTACCACTATGCTGAATTTTTATTTTTCTTTGTTTTTCTTCCCACATTAACCATTTTATGGCAATGTTTTACTGGTTTTATGATAAACGATGTCCTTATATAGGTATAAGTCCAATTGTATACAGTTTTAAAATATCCTTCCAAAAACCAAGTTACATGCTGAAGCAATTGTAGCGGTCTTTAAAAATGGCTGAACCTTACATTCTTCCAAAAATAGTTGTCTGAATTTAATACAGGCTGCTGTCAAAATTTTTACATCATTCATACAATATTCTACAAGTTAATTTTGGATGTTAAAAGACTTGTTTTTATTTTCTTCATACCAATCAAGCAATTGTTTTCTTTCCGATGTACTCATTGAATTATAACAATAATATTTACGATTGGCTAATGGCAATAATATAAACGCTTTCGGTAAACTTGATAATGGCATTGGAAAATAGTTTAATGAATCAATAAATTTCACGTTATCTATCTGCATTAAAATTATCTTTGTTCCCCTTATAATTTGTTTCGGTTTGATGATTGTTTTCTTGGTTTGATGATTGTTTTTTCTGATGATTGATGAACACATGTTGTCGAAGTCCACAAAAATTGCATCTATCAACATTAGATAATATACATATTGTATTTTTGATGTTCAATTATGTCCCCTATTGCAACACCTTCATGAAGTTTCTCCCCGATGATATCATCTTGAGTAGTTTCCAGATCGTTAAAAATACATAATATATTCTTAAGTTCAGCTTATTCTTTACATGGTGTAATGAAGCATTGGTGATCTGACGCTACATTTGTATTACACTTTTTACACAAATACCCATAGCATATATGATTTACATCGGCACTGTATACTTTAAAGCATTTTGCACAAATAGATTTATATGAGTACATATAGATTTTTTATTTGTAGATGATGTTGCTTTATGATTATCAAAACAAGCTTGACCTTAAAAATTCGATTGCATACATCACATTTAATATTTGAAAAATTTAATTCACATTTAATATTTGAAAAATTGTCACATGCTGGAGATGATTTGCAAAAGAAACACGACTGTTTACATCTGAGACAATATATTGTTATACGGTACATTACTCCGGTACATTACTTTAAAAGTAATCATAACTAAATACTGCTGTTAATGATGTAATTACATTGAAGTGACACCTTCATCGTATATCAAATTTATTCTTTTTTCCTTATCTTCTTCACCTTAATTATCAATTTTCCTTTTGAAAAATAATCAATTTTCCTTTTGACCTGAAATCAAAAACTACAATTTGATATTTAGAGAGGTACAGTTGAAATTTTGTGAGGTCATTTTTACTAGCTCCTTTTGCTGGGATGCTTACATTTGAATTTCTTATTAGTTGTAACGCTGCTTTCAATTGAAGTTGACCTACATCTTTTCGCATTTTACAGTAGTCAACAGATTTGTTTATGAATGAGATAGCAACAACTAACGCCCGTGGTAAGCATAAATTATCTTTGTGTTTTATTGAAACTATGCCCCTTCTTTTGTTACATTTTTCTTCAAAATTGTTGTATCTTTTTCCTCTACCGTTTCCTGCTGAAAGTCGTACATATGTAAAATTTATACAGAACGTATCTGTAGATAATTCATCGGAGTTGCATTGAAAAATTTTTGAAATAACTTCCCAAATTTCCGAAATGTCAAAATTTTTTGCTTCTTTAAAATTGATCCAGGCTGGACGACGTTCATGAAAACTTTGGCATCCAAAATTGACACCAATTTTGTCACTAGGGTCAACATTTTCAATTAAATTGTTGAATAATTTTTCAAAACCAGTTTTAATGCAATCTATTGGATCTTTGTTGTCTGGTATTGGTATTTATCATAAACTCCAATTTTTTACCAAAAATGTTGAATCGTTTTACATTCACTGATTTTATTGATTTTATCATGATTTTTTTTTATTAATTTTTATTTTTTTTTAATTTGCGATTTTTTATTTCAAGACAACCGACCGCGAACGTTTCTAATCTTAAAATCTTCACTCTATTAATAATTTTTTAACTTTTTACACAATTTATACATAATGTCTTGCTTGTTAGTTGAAAAAACTATTTCATATAGTTTTATTTAACATATCCGTTTTATTTTTTTTATTTTTATACTATTATGTACCATTATAGGTACCAAAAGCAATTAACTATTTTGAATCGCTTTTTATTCCTTTGTTGTTCTTGTTTTTCAACATTCTTACATAACTAACACATCTTATACGGTTATACTAACAATTTTTTTTTTCCGCTTCTTTAAATACTTCATAGAAAAAGAAAACAACAAGAAATAAATTCATCTCAAAATTGCATCCAATTTTTTTCATCCTTGGATGAATCTTTGTGTAAGATTTAAAAAACCAGTTTGCACTTTTTCTTTTAATTTTTAAAAATAGTTTTAAAATTTGATAGAAACATAGTTACATTTATTTTGTTCTGTCTTCATTTTTCTCTTTAAATTTTATAAAGCATTTTTTCTTATTATTTTCATATGTATATGCGCCTATTACTTAAGCCAAGTATACATCAATAAGAAGTACACCTGTACCACATTAGATATTTTTGATTTCCTGTTTTTTCAATATTCTTACATAACAATTAATTAATGGTTTTCCTTTCCTCTTCTTTAAATACTTGTCATAAAAAAAAAGAAAAAAATAAAACAAGAAATAAATTCATCTCAAAATTGCAAGAATAAAAAAAGTATTTTTTCTTACTATTTCCATGTTTACCTATTACTTAAAACAAATATACAATCTTTATAAACAACACGATTTGTCTGACAGTCGTCGCCGCCTGTGCGACCTATTTTTATGACAATAATCTACTTTCTGTCTGACCTAATTACGGTTTGACCTACTTCCGGGTGACCTTGACCTACTGTCCTGTCTGGCCCAAGTGCCTCCCTATCTACTAGTGTGAAGATGAAAAAGTTAGTTATTCGAGAGCTAGAGGAAGTTTTCGTTGGATCTCAACCAAAAAAAAATAAGTATGTTGTATCAGACATTTTGCTTAAAAGAAGCATCAGTTATGTTGTTCATTGAACTATCACAATTAACTGAAAAAGTCATCATTTACAAGGGTTAGTATATTAGTAAGCTAGTAAATGATGATACATAAATATTAGAAAAACCCAATACTTAAATTGATCATTACCACTGTTAGTAACTACTAATTAATGTTAGTAATTATGTTAATGGTAATAAAAAACAGAAAAAAAATTAGCATTGCAAAAAAGAAACTAGCATGCAAGTTAGATTTCAAATGACAGACTAATCATGCAGACTACGAGAATTTACCATGCTCGCGTAAAGTTTGGCTCTCAGTGTTAATTTGTTAACGGTAATATCGAAGAGCTCAGACCTTGAGTTAGTCTCTTAACATACGCGAAAACATCTAAATCTAATGTCTAATCTAAAATAGGCTCAAATTTGCCGTAGTCTGTAGAATGGTGTGACACATTGAAAAGCTCGACCGATCTCAATTTATTTAGATTTTTTCTATACCTCATTTGTTGGCGAACATAAGTGGAGTTGATGTCACCGCAAACAATCTGCTGAACGAATATGATATCCGCCACTAAACGGCGTAACCGGAGGGAGTTCAAATTAATTAAAGAAAGTCTAGCTTCATATGAGGGAAGACGTATAGGATCAGCCCAAGCCAGGTTGCGTAAAGCGAAACAAAGAAATCTTTTTTGGGCTGATTCAATACGTGAAATGTCTATATCACGATTTTCATGAGTATTCAAGTATAGGTCTTACATAAGTAATAAAAAGTTGCTTAGTGATATAAGGATCAGAAAACTCTTTTAACCAACGCATAATAAATCCAAGAATTAAGTTAGCTTTATTTATTATGGAGTTGTAGTGACTCTTGAAATCTAACCTACTATCAAGGATCAGTCCCAGATCAGAAGTACGATCTATTCTTTTAATAAGTTAATCGTTGAGGACGTTATCACAATTGATTGTTTAGTTAATTCGTAACCTTGAAAAGCTCATAATTAGACATTTGCTAACATTTAGTTTAAGATTGCTGTTTCTGCACCTTGAACTAAATTGGTTGAGATCATTTTGCAACAACTCACAATCACGAGTGGAAGTTATAGTTTTGCAGATTTTGGTATATCAACGAAACTAAGATGTGAGCGGGATAAACATAGGGGACTGTCATAGGTCGACACTACGAAAAAAAAGGACCTAGATGGTTGCCTTGGGGCACTCCTGAATTTGCAACGTAAGTTGCAGAAATGATAGATCTAAAAAGGACCTGGTATGACCTATATGACAAATAAGACGATAACCATTTAAGGCTATGACTTGAAAATCCTACTGCTTTATGCTTTTCAAGGATAATTTTATAGGGAATTAGATCAAAGGCCTTACTAATATCTGTGAATACCACATCAACTTGTTTTTTAGTTTCCATTGTATTCAAAATATCAGAGACGAATTCAGTCATATTAGTAACTGTGGATCTACCCTTTTGGAAACCATGTTCTGGTGGAATAAATGGTTGACAATAATCAACAAAATACACATTATTTTTTCAAATAATTTGGGAATAGTTGACAGTTTAGCAATGGGTCTATAATTGCTTACATGGCAACGAGCTCCTTTCTTATGTATCGGGTTAATAAATGAAAGTTTCCAGGGCTAATTTTAAATGTAGAACCAGTTTTTTCAGATATTCGTATAAAAAGAAAAGAATGTATAAATTCGAAACCAATGATGAACTTAAAAAAAGAGAATAATGACACATAATTAATAAAAGAGAATAATGACACATTTAAAATTGTACAAAATCTCAACGCAATCAATTAATGAACAGATGAAGAAATCTTAAAACATTGCAAAGATATGTACTTAAAATTGTCCAACAAAAAAAATTCAGATGATCAAGTTATTGATGGTAACGTTCTTTTCGAAGAACTAAAAACCTTAAAATGTTTTATAAAAAAAGTTATATATATCCTCATGATTTATTACTTTTTATTTCAAAATAATTTAAGTGAACGTTTTCCACATATTTGTATTGTTTTAAGAATTTATACTACACTACCACTACCACTTTCGGTAACTACCACTTTCGGTCGCTTCAAGAGAAAGGAGGTTCTCCAAACTTAAGATCATAAAAAACTATTTAAGGTCTCCCATAACTCAAGCTCACCACCACAAAGTAGCTTTTGAGTATTTTGCACAAGGGTGGCTCAATATTACACCACGACACTGAATGTCCCAACTCAAAAGAGGTTGAAAATTTTCTTATTGCTTAGAATCTGAGAACCTAGTTAATAATTAATATATGTATACTGTGATTAAAAGAAAGTATATTTGTATGTATACATTCTAAAAGTTTATTATTGTTATTTTTCTAATAAACACTCATATTCTTCAAGACTTTTCAAGAACCTTATCTTAAAAAAAAAAGGGAAACATCAAAGCAAATTTATTGAAGTTATTGAATATTTTAATTTTAAAACTTATTGCGTTTCATGGGTATTAAAAACTTAAATACACATACTATTTTTAAATAGTTTTATTTATATGTATATCAAAATATTAAATACAAACTTTAAAAAAAATATTACTTTTTTACTTACTTAATAAATATAAAAAGGAATAACAATAGATATTTACAAATAAATGCAATATTTAAAAAAACCAAAATTATGAAAAAAAGTATCTTTAAGCTTAAACGGATTCCAATAACAATGCAATTCCTTGACCACCACCAATACATGCTGAACCAATAGCATGTTTTAAGTTTTTACGCCTAAAATAAGGGATAATAATAAATCAGGGTTACAATAAATCAAATTTGCAAAAACTTTACTTAAGTTCATGAACCAAATGAGCTGTAATTCTGGAACCACTAGCAGCCAAGGGATGACCTAAAGCAACAGCTCCGCCATTTACATTTAATTTATTTAAATCTAAACCTAAAGCTTGAGCACACGCTAATGTTTGTACAGCAAACGCTTCATTAATCTATATTTTTTAGTTTTATTACAAAAAATTTTTTTAAACCTTATATCAAATTTACCTCGACTAGATCAATATTTTCCAATTTTAACCCAGAAGCTTTTAAAACATTTTGAATAGCAGGAACTGGACCGATTCCCATCACTTCAGGTGAAACACCTACTGAAGAAAATGCTACTAGTCTTGCTAATGGTTTTAAATTATATTCTTTGCAGGCTTCTTCAGACGCAACTATAACTGCGGATCCACCATCAGCGATTCCCTATATTACACTTTTATTAGTTTTATTTCCTTGTCTTAATTAAACATATTTATTAAAACCCTTACAGAAGCGGTTCCAGCAGTAACAGTGCCATTTTTTTTAAATAAAGCTGGCAGTTTTGCTAATCCTTCTAGTGTTGTTTGTGGTCTGGGATGTTCATCAACAGCAAAATCTATATCTTTACCTTTAATTTTTAATCTGAATGCCACAATTTCTTCTTTAAATACTCCCGCATCACTTGCTGCAGAAATAATTTATATATTTTTATAACTTATTTTAAATATGTATTACATAATTATTAACAACAAAACCAAATAAATTTTACAGGCATTTTTTCGTTGGCATAAAATTAAACTTCTTTTAAATTTCAGATATCTAGCTAAATTACCCACTGAGTTATGCTCATATAAAAAAAAAACGTTGTATGATACGTTGTATCGCGGACAGACGAACGAAAACACAATGCTAAAATAATTTAAAATTAAAATCGTGACCAAAAATAAATTATAACAGCTATTATTTGAAATATTAACTTATTAGAATATTCATTTAAAATTCTAATAAAAAATGAAGCTTGAAGATAAATTACAAACAATTACAACATTTTATTTCTCGTAAACTATAAAACTAAAAATAAGATAAATTCTAAAATAAGAAAATAAATTTTTCATTAGTATAACTTTCACTCTTTAGTCGATAAAGCATAAAAAATTAAAATAAAATTTTAAATAAACATTAACACATCCAAAATAACGTGGTGATATTTTTAATCACCTTTAGACTTTGTACAGGATAAATATTTAATTTTTTAGAAAACAGATTGAATCAAAAAAGTTTTATCAAATTCATACAAAATTTATATTTAATTACCATTTTTCCAATTTTGTTGTGACCTATAAGAAAATTCTTCAACTTTTGTTCTCGGGATTTTATATTGTTCCGCTAAGTTTTCAGCAGTCAAAGCCATAGGTAAATTACAATAAGAATCAGATAAACTTGTCCATAAACTATCTTCTAAGGCATAATTAGTTCCCAAAGTTGTCCCAAACCGAATATTTCTTGCAATAAATGGAGCACTAGACATGTTTTCAACTCCTCCAGTTAATGAAACTTTAGCGGCACCAACTGCAATATCCTGGGCACCATTTATAACAGCTTGAAATCCACTCCCACATAATCTATTTACACCTAAAGCGGGGCGGTCTTTTGGAATACCACAAAGAAGAGCTGCATGACGTGGTAAATAAATACCGTCTTTTGAGCCAGACTAAAATTTTAAATCATAAATACATCGCAAATATAAAATATTAAATAAGGGTAAGGTTTACTCTATTTCTGTTATAGAAATCCTATTTTTGAATTCGGCAAGTAAACACATACGGCAAGAATCTATGTAATTTTTTTTTTTGCTTGTATGAACAGACATAAAGTAAACTCTGCCCTCAAATAATTACCGAAATAATGTTTCCAATATTAATAGTATCAATTTGATCTGGTTTCAAGCCACTAACTTCGATCGCTGCTTTTGCAGCTGCAACTTGCAAAGCTGTTTGTGAAGTATTTTTAAATACACCGCCAAATGTACCAAAAGCTGTACGTTTTGCTGCAACAATGAAAATACCTAGAAAAGATTAATTTTGAATAAAATCAGATATTTTTTCTAATTAAATGTTTAGTTGGACTTTGTACTGTTCATATTCTATATAACAGATTAGAACTGTTCTTATTTTTGTTTCTAATTATAAATTAAAATATATTCTTTAAAATACCTTTTGTTACTGCAGTCATATTTTTCTTAATTAGTATAACAAAAATTTTTAAAAACTTTATTTTAAGAATTAAATATTTCTACAGATTCAAAAAACGTGAAGCAAAATAAATATCGGTGTTTCTTTTTACTTTTTTTTTATTAAATTAAATTAAGTGATTACTGGGACCGGATTGCCAATGGGAACCACGGCGGCTAGCGGAAATTTTTGTAGTTAATTGTTAATGATTTATATTAAACATCTGTTAAAAGTACTTGGCATTTAGCAAAAGGCAAGTTGCCGGTCCCCATAAATAGATTAACTAATAGATGGGAAGTTAGGTATAGTCGTTCCTTTTCTTCCTATGTGTTTTCCTATTTTAAGGTATTCAGTCAAAAAAATGCATATGCATTTTATAATATGTATTTTCATTCAGTCAGATGTTTATATTTATTAAAATAATGTAAAGCAGTTTTTCATAACCAGATTCATTCAGAGATTTTAAGTTTTTATATTACCTAATAATTGATATATTTTGTTTTTAAAATTAAAATTTAATTTAATTAAGGTTATTCAAAATTTTAACTACTTGTAAAGTAACAAAGTAACTGATAAAATTCTTTTAAAAATTAGAAATGAAATTATTTTACCTTTTAAGAACATATTTCTGAGGAAACTAAAGCAATACATACGAACAGTTACAGTAACTGTAAAACATAAAAGTAAAAGAATAATAAATCAAATAATGGAAAAATAATAGGCAAGAGAAATAATTTTAAAAAATCAATATTTCAGCATTTTCATAAGAAAATTGCCGAACGAAATAAATTCAACAAAATATCAAATATTGTACATCGTTCGTTGCCACCAAATATAAGGCCAAATTACCAAGCATATTTAATATGATATTTAAACCAGAATGTAAAAACTGAAGTAGAGAATTTTCTAAGTATTTAATTTTATTGTGATGTACATAAATATAATAAATATATGGTTAATTAACGATTTATTAATTTTGCAATAAAAAATGTTTGATTTGATTAACTATTGAATATTATTGAAAATTAAATACATATTTGTGATTTCTTTAAAAAAATGGCGCGAAAGTTTCTTTTGACGGGAATGTTTGCGGAAGAAACTAAATGCAAAAACAGTTTCTTTTTTTTAATGCATTTCTCATAACTGTTTTTTTAATGCCACATAAATGTGGACAGGAAATTACACAGCTTTTCTTGTTGAGGCATGTCTGTAAATGTCGTAAGGGGGAATAACTTTTACGACATGTGTGGGATTCGAACCCACACTCCCTCGGTGTTTACAGTGTATTTTATACGCTCTTACCCACTAGGCCACCGAGGCCCCTAAAACAGCTCTTACTCAAAAAGTAGCTTAATTGTTTTTGTTATTTTGCCTATCTAGTTAAAATTATATGTATATTTATGATTATATCTATTGAACTAAGTTATAAATAATTAATTTTTCCAATTTTGTTAAAAAAGTAATTTAACTAGGCACATAAAAAAAAAACGGGTAGAGTTACTTTTAGGTGTCAAAATGCTATTCGTCCATTATTTTCATAACAAAAATCTCGATTTTTGTATAAAAAAAAAAAGCCACGTGACTCGGACCCCCAAAAATAGGCCGAAAACCGATAGTATTTTACCGTTACAATTAGAATTTTCCAAAAAAAAATACCTTTTTTGCATTATTTATCCCGAGAAAAAAATTTTTTAATTTTTTTCATACAAAAATCGACATTTTTGTTATGAAAATAATGGACGAATGGCATTTTGACATTTAATACATTCTTATAAGCTTTAGTCCTTTAGTATATACATATATGGAAAGAATTGCCATTGTACAATTTATTTAAAAATCAAAATAGAAATTTTTAAATGATATAAATGAAAGGGTTGTACAAACATTTTTTAGGTAGTCCACATAATTAAAATTTAAATAAAATAAAAAATTATTGACATCGTTATAATGAAAATGTAAATAAATTAATTTTAAGTTTTGTAAATGATAAAATAAACATATTTTATTTAATTGTTCTAAAAGTAAATGTCAACATTTTTAGTAATTTTTATGTAAATGAAAAATTTTAAATTTAAAATTTTGACAATATATTGTAAATGTAAAGTTCATATTTTGACATTTTTATATTGAAAATGTAAAATAATTAACTCTTTTATATGAAAACTAATTTTTTAATAAAATAAAAAATTATTGACATCTTTATAATGAAAATGTAAATAAATTAATTTTAAGTTTTGTAAATGATAAAATAAACATATCTAATAATCTATTTCAATGTTTAATTGTTCTAAACGTAAATGCCAACATTTTTAGTAATTTTTATGTAAATGAAAAATTTTAATTTTATACAAAAATTTAAAATTTTGACAGTATATTGTAGATGTAAAGTTTATATTTTGACATTTTTATATTGAAAATGTAAAATAATTAACTCTTTTATATGAAAATTAATTTTTTAAAGTCAAAAATAAAATTATTCTTTTATATTAAAATTAAGTTTTTAAAGTGCCCCCAAACCCCCGCTAACAATTTAAGAAATCCCCCTTTTATTTCGGCAAGTAAATCTATACGGCAAGCATCAATTTAAACAATTTTTTGCTTGCATGATATCAAAAATAAAATTATTCTTTTATATTAACATTAATTTTTTAAAGTCGGGGTCTGCCGTCCCCAAACCCCCGCTAACAATTTAAGGCATCCTCTTTTTAATTCGGCAAGTAAATCTATACGACAAGCATCAATTTAAACATTTTTTTGCTTGCATGATATCAAAAATAAAATTATTCTTTTATATTAAAATTAATTTTTTTATCTAAAATATAAAAAATTAGCTAAAAAAAGTACTTTATTAACAACCTTTCAAAATAAATTTTAATAAATTTTGTATTACTTACCTTTTATCTACAATTATTTTAAAAATTTGTTATTTTATACATATATTAAAAAATTTGGAATATATTTTTTATTACTATTATCTACAATTATTTATAAAAATTTTTTATTTTATACAAATTCCAAATATCTAAAATATAAAAAATTATATAAAAAAATTTTGTACCTTTTTTATTTTCATTTAAAAACACTTTTCAAAAATTAAAGAATTCCACACCGGCAGCACCTTTCAAAATTGCATGAGTGTTGGAACGTCGTACAGCCATTTGATAGATTTAATATGAATTTTACATAAAAAGTCGTAAATTTTAAACTTAAAAAACGGTTAAATCAAATAAAAAAAAAGGATATCCATCGAACAAGAAAAGGTGAAGGATTTTTAAAAAAAAAAAAATTAAGGATCAGACCATCACAGAGGATCTTACAGGCATTAAAAGTTGACCCACCTAAAAGTAACTCTGCCCAAAAAAACAATTTTAATATGTAAATATATCCAAAAGTAACTTATGTAAAGTATATGGAAAATAAGTAAATAAAATTTTTCAACACTGTTTTTTAATATATAAGGACAAAATAATTACTTCACTTTTATTTATTTAAATACTTATATGTTTTCTAAATATATTTCCAAAATTTTTTTCTTTGATATATTCTGCTTTCTGTGTTAAAAGTTTTCTTATTCAAAAATATATTTTTTTTATGGAGCCCGCCATGTACAATTAACTACAAAAATTGCTACTGGCAAATCACTGTGAAAATCACTGCCTGTGAATTGACGAAGTTAATAGTCAAATATACGACATCTGGATTTTAAATTTAAAAACATAATGCGGACATAAGTGTATACAAAATAAAATTAATTTTAGTAATTATTTGATGTGTTTTTATTTTAATTATTTAAATGTCTAATTTACAATCACTATTTTAATTTTCATATTTACATTTTTAATATTTTTTAAATTATTTCATATAAATGTCCGCGTAAGGTTTTCATCGATCACTGGTAGTTGGTAGCTTTAAAGTCATCGATTCCGCAACGGTGTAGTAAATGGAAAAATTTGACATTTTTCGTGAAAATTTTATGTTTGCAATGAACCTTTAATGGAATAAAAAAAGGTTACTGTTGGCAGAAGGTTGTTTCGAGCCATTTTCATCTTATTATAGTGAAAATTACAAAGTTCCAATGCAAAAATGACATGTAACAATATTTTTAATTTTGTTTATTTGTGAAATACATATTATAATAATTAAGTAATAATTTTAAAAGAAATGAGTTTAAAATTTAATTTATTGAAAGTTAAAAGAAATAATATTGCTTAATATAAAATTTAGTGAAATATATAGTGTTAAAATGTTTTGCATATTTTACCATAGTAAAAGTTAACTGAGTATAGTTAACTGATATAATATTTCAGTATTTTATTACAGAATTTGTTACATATTATGAATAAAATTTAAAATTACGTTTAAAAAAAATAGAAAATATGTATTTATCTGAGAAAATATTCTCTCATAAAATTCTTAAATATTTTTTCCCATTTAGCGTGATTTGACTCTTTTTTTTTTAATTTTATCTGTTCTATATCATATCTCATATCTTAGCTGAAGTAAATAAGATGTACCTAATAATTTTGTGTTATAATATTATTTTACAAATTATTTTAGATACCTACTAATTTATTTGTATTATAAAATTTTAAATCTATTTAGTTAACCATGAAAATATTTTTTAACATCCATCTGAACCTTCACGTGAGTTTTGTTTTAAATTGTTGTCTATTATGTATGTTTAAGTATTAGTAATGTATTAATAAAATAATTGTAAACTAATTATTATAAAAAGGTGCAAAAATTAGTTGTTTATTATTATTTTTTATAAACCACGTTTTATTTCATTGTTCAGAAATTATATTCAATGTGATATTATTTATATATTTATATTTTGAAATTATTAATATGTTCAAAACCCTTCTACAATATGTTATTGTAAAATGTCAAAAAAATGGATACGAAATTGAATAGTTAAACTGGCGTGTGTGGTAGCTCAACAATTTAATTGTCCATTAATGGTCCATTAGATTGATGAAAAAATTAATGTGGAATATGGGCCTTAATTTCGCAAAAATTCGAATAAAAAAATTTGACATTTTCAGTTTCCATGATGGAAATTTTTTTCACCACGAAAGTTTTTATCGGTGCAAATTGGTGCAAATGCAAATGAGAAAACAAACGAGAAAAACAGAATTTTATATGTTTTATACATATTTATAAAAACAAACGAAAAATATTCTTGGTAAAAAAAGTAAAAATCCGAGTAGCGAGAAAAAAGTTTTTGGTAAATTTTATGGGAAACAATGTGGATTTCCCTATTGTTGTTTGGTTTTAAAAAATTTATTTAATTATGTTTTTACAAATTTTTTAGTTGAATTTAATTGCATATTATTTTTTTTTTTAGGTTGAAATAAAAGTCAGGGCTGTTCAAAATACATTAAGCGCTGTTTTAAATTCTTTCAGCAGTTTTCATTCACTATTGTGGAATTGCAATAATGGTATAAATGAAAACTGTTGGCGAATAATAATACGTGTAAATTTTTAACAGAGCTATACCTCTTTTAATTTCCTCTCTTTATGTTAGGCCGTCAGTGCCGTTAGACCTGTGAAAGCAATATTGTAGGTTATGCATTTATTACTACCTTTACGGTGGCCATTTAAAAAAAAGTTAATGTAGATTTGTTAGTCTAAAGGTGGCTTTGGTTTGAGATTTAAAATTGAAATGTTAAAATCCAACATCCTTATCAAGTTATCCACGGCCAACCAAAACTAATTAAATTGTTGTTTGCCTTGAGTTACCACTTATCACATTTCAAAGCACTAACTAATTGTCAAAATT
The DNA here is from genome assembly GCA_947095535.1 of Poecilobothrus nobilitatus. Classification (NCBI taxonomy): domain Eukaryota; kingdom Metazoa; phylum Arthropoda; class Insecta; order Diptera; family Dolichopodidae; genus Poecilobothrus; species Poecilobothrus nobilitatus. The sequence goes on from OX352773.1 coordinate 131,682,659, forward strand.
TTTATCTACAACTTCCAATACATAAGTTAATCTTCTAGCATATACTACAGAGTATAAGATGGCTTTTAGACCATTGGTAGAGGGAGACTGTGGAGGCACCAACCCTTTAGTAATTTTTTTTTGAAGTAAATGATTTAACATTAAAATATGTTTTGTTAGGTTCAATTAGGAAGTCATTTTACTCGGGATGCAGCTTATCGTGAAGAAGGTTTATCACAACATTCTGTTAATAGAACTTTTAATGTTAATCCCGAAGATGATTTGGTAAAAGAATTTCTTGGACAAGTAGCTGGGCCACCACAGGTTGGTTTTTTCAAAAATAATCAAACGTAACCTTCATACAACTTTTTAAAATAGACATTTCATATGGATAATTTATTACAAGAAATGAAAGCAATTGAAGCGCATAATTTTCAATCTATCGTAAAAGCACCAAAAGTTATCAGTAAAATTGCAGTACAGCCTGAACATGTCTTAAATTGGGCTAATGATTTTAAACATGAAGTTAAAAAACCTATTTTAAAGTTTCCAATTGAAAGCAAATCTACTGTATTAATATGTAATCAAATTATCGCATTTAAATAATTATTTTTGTATTTTTAGCAAAACTTTCATGGAGGAATTGTTAATCCCTGTCCCATGAACATATATATGCATAGAATTCATGCCAATAATTTATTACTTAATAATCAGGTAATTCACATGTTTATAAATACAAAAATTTTTTAAATATAAAATCAAATTACTTATTGCAGACATTTAAACCATATTTGAATCATGAAAACGAAATGTTTGAAGACAATATTGCAAAGGTAAATTTTATAAAATCTTAAAATTTTCTAAAATATATTAAATATAAAAGGGGCCTCGGTGGCCTAGTGGATAAGAGCGTTTAAAATACGATGTAAACACCGAGGAAGTGTGGGTTCGAATCCCACACACGTCGTAAGAGTTATTCCCCCTTACGACATTTACAACCACGCCTAAAAAGAAGGTTGTGTAATTTTTTGTTTACATTTATGTGAAAAAAATTAAATATAAACTTACAGGTAGAAGATTTTTTTAAATCTGTTCAAGATGTACCTGAATCTGATAAAGTAAATGACAGCTGGTTAGAAGATTTTCAAAAAAATAAAGAACAGGAAGGTGAAAAAAGTTAAAGATTGTTCAAATTTTAAATAAATCAATATTTTTCATTATTTTAGCTGAAAGAGCTGAAAGTTATTATGATAAATTTTGGACGAAACTACAAGAAGATTGGAATGATATGGCAGAATGTGATAATTATCCATGGTTATCACAAGGCGCTGATTTTGATCCCTATAAAGAATATGAATTTTTTGCTGATAATCCTATGTCAAATATTCAAAATGCTTTAGAAAAAGGAAAAGAATTTCTAAAACAAGGTGACATACCAACGGCAGTTTTGTGTTTTGAAGTTGCAGTCAAACAAGAGGCCGAAAATGCTGAAGCATGGGAATTGCTTGGATTGTCACAAGCGGAAAATGAAATGGTAATTCGCTTATACCTCTTAAAAGAATTATATAAGAGTTTTTAATTTTAGGATCCTCAAGCCATAACAGCGTTGAAAAAGTCTCTCGATTTGAATCCAAATAACAAAACAGTTTTAATGGCCTTATCAGTTTCATACACAAATGAAAGTCTCCAAAGCCAAGCTCTAAATATGCTTGCAAAGTGGTTGCATATAAATCCTAAATATTCAAGTTTGGTTCCTCAACATATGATTAAATCTGAGGGTGCGGAGAGTGTGATCACACAATCTCTGGTTGGACTTCAAGCTCTAAAAGAAATGCAAAATTTGTTTTTAGAAGCAGTTAAACAAAATCCAAATAATGTTGATACGGAAATTCAAGAAGCTTTAGGAGTTTTATTTAATTTATCTTCAGAATATGATAAAGCTGTGGACTGTTTTCAAGCTTCCTTAAGTACGAATCCGAATAGTTCGAAGACGTGGAATCGTTTGGGAGCTAGTTTAGCTAATGGTAATCGATCGGTTGAAGCAGTTGAAGCATATAAATGTGCCTTGGAAATTCAACCTGGTTTTATTCGAGCTCGATATAATGTTGGAATAATTTGCATGAACTTAAAAGCTTACAAAGAAGCTGCTGAACATTTATTAACTGCGTTAAATATGCAAGCCAATTCATTTTCCCGTTCAGGGCTATCTGAAAATATAGCGTCGAGTGTATGTCCTATGTCGGAAGTTATTTGGAGTACTTTACGTATGGTATTTGCTTTAATGGGGAGAGATGATTTGAAAAAAGCGGCAAATGCTAGAGATTTAAATTGTTTAAATAATGAAATTAAAATAGATTAAAGACTATTTGTCAAGTAAATTTAAATTACATAGGTGGTAATGAATTAGATTATAATAAATATTGCTATTGGTTCAAAGATAAAGTTATTTAAACTATTTTTTTTTTTTTTGGTTTTTAATTTTGAAAAATATTGGAATATTTCATGTTTATTAAAAAACAAATAATTTGTAAAAATTCTTATTTTATATATTGTGATATAATTTTTGCTAAAATTTAAATTAAGTCCATAATTAAAAAAAATATATATATATATATGATACAAATTGTTTTGGGAATCAAATTTTTTATTTTTAAACGTATTTTATTTTCTTCAAATTTCAATTCATTTTGCGATAAACAAAATTTGATACTATTTAATTTTATAATAATTCATTAGGAAAATTAAAAAATTGATTTCAGCATTCATAATTTAACTAAATCGAATAAAAACAAAAAAACGACAAACAATTCTTAATTTCCCGTTGTTCCTATCTTTAGTCTCTTATTCGTACCAACTCCAAAACTTGAATTTGATATAGCAGAATTTGATCTAGATGTTTTCGAAGCAGCGGGATCCTGTAGCCACCTCACTTGCGTTGCCGGTCCATATCCTTTTTCATTTTTTGCTGCAATCCTAAAAATTATTGCTGGCTTTGTAGTGCAATCAACGTGAGCATTAGCTAATGATGTATTCGCCACAATGCATTGATTATTAGCTCCACAATAAACTCTTACAAATGCTAACTGTGCGGGTGGTGTTTTGTCTTTTGTATTTGGTGATTTAACAGCTAAATAAACCGAATATTCTTGAATTTCACCGCTGTTTGCTGGTGGGGGTTCCCATGATAAATGTGCACCTTCAGCTGATTTTGAAACTTTTATAGAAGATGGAGCTCCTGGATATCCAGGTAAGCAAGTTTTGTATGATGAAATTTCACCCCATTCACCGCGACCTACACTATTTATGGCTGACAAACGAAACCGATATGCAGTGCCCGGTTCCAATTTAATTCTTTCAAAACTTCCTAAATTAGGGAGGCAATCAGAATTAAAACTGTCAAACATTTTAGAATTCCATTGACCATAATTGATGAAATCAGTAACAGTTTGTGATGTATTTGTAAAAATACCAACAACATTCCACTTGGAATTGGGATCCGAATTTCCGGAATCATCTAAAGATGTCGATTCCTTTCGAACTGGCCGTTGTTTGTTTAATTTTTTATTTGATATTTGAATGTTTTGAGCTTGAGTCGTTATGGGAACAGTTGCTGATGGTTGCTGGTTTTGGATTGGTGCAGCTGTTACAGGAATCGGCATTAAAACTGGCCTTGTTTGTTGTTCTTGAATAAGAGAAACTTCGTTTGAATTCATTAGTGCTTCAGAGATCGAAGGAGTTTCATTAATCATATTACTATGGCTTGTGTCTATTTGATTGTTATTTTGAGATTCCTGTTGCATTGAATCATTAGAGGCTTGCATAATAGCTGCTGAAGCGAGAGCATCCAGCCGTCCCATATCATCATTGAATATTTTAGCTTTATTTACTGAGTTTGTTACAGTAGGACTTTTATGTGACAATGGTGTTATATCCTCCCTAAAATTTTTTGGGCTTTGGGCAATGATTTTCGAGTCGTTTTGCAAATTTTCATTTATTATATTATTTACAGAAATTGTCATTAATGTAGGAGTAGAACTTAAAGTCGTCTGTAATACTAAATTCTTATTTGAACTTTGATCTTTTTGAATAAGATTATCATTTGCTACAGGAGCATTTTGTAATATATTTGTCAATATATTTGCAGCTTCAGTTTCAGATGCAGTTAATGAAGATGTAACTGTAACAGGAACGCCTATGGATTTTGATAAATTTGCTTCACAAATCTCTATATTTGTATTACTAATTTCAACATCTGTTTGATTTTTATTTGTAAAATTCTTCGAGTTTGAAATAAAATCTTCTTTTAATTGTAATTCTTGGCCTTGTTTAATCTCGCAATTACTCACTTTATTAATTCCTTCAATTTCCTTAATTTGATTTTTTTCCTTATTCAATTTAAATTCGGAATTATCATTCATAATTGATACTTGCGGATGATTTACAGATGAGTCTTTTATATTAAATTCAATTGGTTCTTTATCATTATAACTTAAAGAAACTTCGTTCGAGCTATTATAATTTTCATTTTTATTATTGGTAATAGAAGTTTTCGTTATATTAGATGAATTGCAGGACTCATTAATTTTACTTTCAATATCGCTATTAATTTTCAAATTTACTTCTTGATCTACATCCATATTTTTATTATTATTTACTTTTAAAATATTTTCAATAGACCCTGTTTTTTCTACTTGATTAGAAGGTGCTATTACACTGTCAGTAAAACTAGTTGGAATTTCATTATTAGTAAATGTTGTAGCATCAATGGCGTTTTCATTAGTAATTTTATTTACACCATTTGAACTATTTTCCATATTATCTATTCAAGCACAAAAGAATTACTTTTGTTTCTAAATTAGCGTCTGCTGTTTACTTACAAAATAATTACTTTTTTTCTAAATTAGCGTATGCTGTGCTGACTGCTGTACTTTTTAGTTTTTATTTCTTTCGTTCTGTTCTGACAGTGTTGTCGAGTGTATATTTTAGAATGTATCTGTACCCAAAGTGACTTTACTACAATTATAGCAGATGCTAGATTTTATTTGTCGAAAAAATTATGTACGTACTTTACAAATTGTTGGGATTTAGTACGTTTTTTTAGAAACTATGTAACTTTTATATTTAATCAGCATATCATTTATACTTTTACTCTTTATAAATTAAGGTTGGTTTTCGTGAGAAAAAAATATCCACGAAAATGTTAGAGCATAGGCAGAAAATACAAAAATGATATGGGTGAGAAAGAGATAACCCTAAAAAAATATCCATGAAACATTTGAAAATATTCAAGAAAATATGTTCTCTGAAGAAATTTTGCTATACATATCGTGGATATTTTTAATATATATGCAAAAATTGTATATCTTACAACAAAATTTCTCACTACCATGGCATTGAAATTTTGAAGTGTCAAAAAAAGAAACAAATGTTCAAAAATATTTTTTTGTTTTTAGTGAGAAATATAGGTATAAAAATATTATTAATAAACTATATTATTTAACAACTTTATAAATAAAAATTTTTACATTTTTAGCTAAATATGAATATAAACATTAATAAATTAGGTTATGTACATTTTTTACTGTCAAAGTGTATTAATATTTTGTAATAATTTTTTTTCTCCCTCTTTCCCACTGGTAGTACACTATATTTTTCTCTTTCTAAAGTTGCGATAATATCCACGAAATTTCTCATGAAAACCAGCCTTTATACTTAAATAAAAAAAAATTTGAGCAAAATGGATTGTTTTTTTTTTAACTTTTATGACAATTGAAAAAAATAATCGAACGTTGTTATTTATGAACCTAATTAAAAAAAGAAAAAGGATACAATTACATATGTATTTTACTTATTTTGTTAACCTTTTTATAATAAAATACCTCTGTAAACTTCTGTCTCTATTAATTTAAAAAATCTACTAATACTACATTTTGCTCACGAAAAAGTAGCAAATTTAATACAATTTTTATACGAAGAAGTCACATCGCTGATCTGTGTATTTATGATGGGATTTCGAATTTTTAAAATGTATTGAATCAGAATTAAAAATTGTACTTTTTTGAAGCCAATTGTACTGATAATTTTTTACTAGTTGTAAACTTACCACTTACATTGAATAATTTTAAAAATTAGGTTTCACAAATTTAAACAATAATTTGACAAATAAAAAGAAAACGAATACAGAATAAAATAACATTAAATTACATTTATTTTCAAAATAAAAAAACTTATTTTTTGTTATTTAACCAAGTTATGAAGTTCTAGTTTAACGTTTTTAACTGATTACACTTTTTGGCTATTTTGGTCTTTTCATTACGCCGAGTAAAATAATTAAAAAGTAAAATAATCTTTACTTTTTGAATATAGCCAAAAATTGTAATCACTTAAAAGCTCTAAAGTTCAACTAACAGAAACCTGAATTGTAAAAATTTTTCTTTTTCATAAAAGAAATAAGTACATAATTTAATCCAGAAGATCATTTTCAATCATATTTTCGCTATTGTCAGTATTTATTGTTTGGATAAGAATACAAGTATTTCTTTCAGCTAAATAACTGTAGCAGTAAGTTGAAATAGACTTTAATAAATCTCTCGTTTGAAGTAACGCGGAGACCGTACTTAAATTATTAGGCTTAACTAGAATAGTACTGAAGTTTGGTAGAATGTATTGAATGTAGTTAAACTCTTTTCATTATATTGAATATAGTACAATTGTATTCATAATTCCCTCACTGCTGTATAGTGATGGAATTTCGAATTTATAAAATGTAATGAGTTAAAATTAAAAACTGTACTTTTCTGAGACCAATTGTACTAAAAAATTTTTTACTAGCTATAAACAAAGACTATACATATGTACATATGTACACATATGTATATGTATACATATGTTTTTTTTCTAGATATACGAAAAAATATACATGAGATTTCTTGATTTGTTACAGACAATATGTGTATTTAAGCACTTTTTTTTTTGCAAAATAAGCTAAAGAGTATATAAAAATGTGTTATTTAGAATGATTCACCCATATTCTTGAAGGCTCATCACTTACGCGACGCGACTTATATGTATCACATCACGTCAATATAAATTTGTAATTCTCGAAAACTCATGATGAAAATTTTTGTTATGTGGGTAGTAATTTACTGTCAAATGAAAATTTTGCCATATTTAATCGTTCAGCTTTAATTATTTAAAAAAGAGGTTTGATTTTTAAATAGTAAATGAAAGTACATATTCATAAATTGCAAGAAGCCGTCGTATCTTGCGAACCAGAAGTGAGACCGAAGTGATTAAAAAAACATAGTCCCCGATTCTGTAATAGAAATTAAAAATAAAAAAAAAAATGAGAAAAGTACTAAAAAGTGGCACCCTAGTTTTTGGGGGGGCTTAAAGTCGAACTGTTTTATTTTTTTTTTTCTATATTTTAATTCTACAACAAAATCAGAGAATACCTTTCTTAAATCATGTCGGTCCGACTTCTAGTTTGCAAGATACGGGGGCTTCTTGCGACTTATAATATATAAAACAAAAAATTTTTTTTAATTTGTAAAATATACTAAACAAAAAAAACATTCACTAAAATACATACTAATTTATTTTTAATTATACATACTTCCTTTCCAGTCTATCCATTTTTATATTTTTATTTAAACTTAAACTTAACTAAAAACTAAAAAAAAAATATTTAATTCCTAAGAATTACTTAAAAGTGATATTTATTACAAGAATTTTGCCGTGATAGAAAATGGCTTATCGCTTCGTAGGAAAAGTCTTCCAGAAACACCACACACGATACTTTTGACATTTAATATCGCGTCAAATTGAAAACATCACTTTAGAATCTCAGAATAACAAATCATCGCGTCAGTGATAATCTTCGTATAATAAGTCTTCAACAAGAATACGGGTGAATATATCTTTGTACGAGATAATCTCAACGAAATGAAATATTGCGCTGAACTCACCTGAACAGCGTAAAAGTTAAATTCATATCGACTTTTTCGTATTTCAAGAGAGTTTACAAATTACAAAACGTCATCTAAACAAATGACAAGAAAAATGGTGAGAAATTAAAATTAAAATTTTTCGCCATACAAATACGACTTTTTGTACTCTATGATTTACGTTTGAAATACAATATACATGGATATTTGAAAAGTGATATATTACTGTGATATATTTCTTTTGTATAAAATTCAAAATTGAATTTTTAAATGATAAGAAAGGGTTGTTCAAAAAATATTTAGCTAAGGTAGTACAGATAATTCAAATTTACATAAAATAAAAAAATTATTGACATTTTTATATTGAAAACGTAAAAAAATTAATTACAACTTTTTCAAATGAAAAAATAAATATATTTTATCATTTATTTCAATATTTAATTGATTCTAAACGCAAATGACAACATTTTTAGTAATTTCTATATGTAAATTGTAAATACAAAATTTTAATACAAAAAATTAAAATTTTGACAGCTCTGTATTGAAAACGTAAAAAAAATATTTTTTCCTTTTTTAAACGAAAAAATAAAAATATTTTTATCATTTATTTCAATATTTAATTGATTCTAAATATAAATATCAACACTTTTAGTAATTTCTATATGTGAATGCAAAATTTTAGGTTTATATAAAAAATTAATATTTTAACATTTTATTTTGAATATTTTATATTGAAAACGTAAAATTATTATTCGTTTATTTTTCTGCGATCAAACACTTCAACTGTATATGCATGTATATGAATATATGAAAACTATCAAAAATACATATCAAAAGTCAGATAGAATTAAAACCGGTTCTAAAATAAAATTTGCATATGGAATGGTCATCTGATGAGTCAAATGTTCGTTTTTTTAACGTTCACACTATTTGTTTTTACATTTGACTTGCTGAATTTAGCGTATCATTTGTAAAATATAAAGTAATTCTCTTTTTAAATTCGACAAGTAAACGCATACGGCAAGAATCAATTTAACATTTTTTTCGCTTGTATGATATCAAAAAAAATGTTGAGGCCCCTATTTCACATGAATTTTTCGTCAATTTATTGCACTATTTATGTACAATTAAATTGATGATTTAACACAACTTAAATGTACATAATAGATATTAGACAATAATTAAAAAAAAAAACACATGCAAAGGTTCAGATCGTCCAGATGAATATTAGATTTTCACGATTAACTAACTACATAGATTTAAAATTTTATAATACGAAGTAAATAAGTATCTAAAATAATTTGTAAAATAATATAACATAAAATTATTAGGTACATCTTATTTACTTCAGCTACTGAAATATGATATAAGTATTCTATAAAGTATTCTAAAGTATTCTATAAAAAATTCTTAAGAATTTTATGAGAGAATACTTTCTCATATAAATACATATTTTCTATTTTTTTAAGCATCATTTTAGATTTTATTCATAATTACAAAAAATTGTAAACAAAAAACGAATTCTGTAATAAAGTATTGTATAATTAATATACTTATGTTAACTAAATATAAATTTATTAGTTTTATTAATTATGTATTTAAAAATTTTACAATTTTTGTTTTGTATCACTAGCTATCGGCTGTTATTTTTATTTACTTGATTTCTACTTTTTTTTTTTTTTCAATTTGTTTTATTAAACATGAAAATGAAATTTAATTAATAAAAAATAAACCATCTATTGCAGTTTAAATTAGCCTATGTACATTAATTTTTTCTAAATATTTGTTAATTTTGTTTATGTTTTGATCTGTGGCGTTTGGTAATATTTTTATAGGGTTTAATCATAGATATATTAACTAATAGATAGGCAGTGAAGAAAATATTTTCAGTCAATTTTGAGAAACAGCTGAGTGAACCATGAGTATGTATTGCTTTAGTTTCCTCAGAAATAGGATCTAAAAGGTGAAATAATTTCATTTTTAATTTTTTTAAGAATTTTATCACTTAATTTGTTACTTAATGCATATGTATTTTTTTGACTGAATACCCTAAGATAGGAAAACACATAAGAAGAAAAGAAACGACTATACCTAACTTCCCATCTATTAGTTAATATATCTATGGGTTTAATTAATGGAGGAATGTGGATAGGATATTGAAAAGGGATGTGCATTGAAAAAAATGGTTGACTGTTATTGGAACTGTGTTACAAAATTGGCATATTGGTTGCATTTCATTTTTTAGAAGGTAACTGCGTGTTATTTCTATGTGCCCTAATCGGAGCCTTATAAAACGTTTATTCATGTTTGCTGTTGTTGTGCTTGGTAGAGTGATAGCTTTTCTGGTTGGGTTTATTGTTTTATAGTGATGATTTTATTCTTCCCATTCTTGTTCGATTTCTTCTTTCAGCATTTTCACAGCTAGCTTTGTAGTGCAGTTTCGCCCAGAAGTTATAAATGTGTGCAAAGGTGCTTTGAGTGCTGCCTTTACTGCTTTATCAGCATGCTCATTCCTTGCAATTCCCGTATATCCAGACACCCACATTAATTGCACTTTTGCGTTTGCGATGAGATCTTGTTGTATTAGTTTTATTGCATCTATTTTTGTGTTCATATTTTTTGCTGCATTAAATGTTGAAAGACTGTCGATGCATATTACGGTTTTTTCTTTCTTTTTTACTTTAAGGCGGATAGGATAGCCTCTGCCTCTGCTTCAAATACGCTAGACTGGTTTGGAAAAAGGCCGCAAGCTACTGTAGTCCCACATTTTTTAACTACGGCTAGGGCCATACCATATTCATTTTATAAGCCATCTGTGAAAATTATTGTTGTTCTTGAGGTATTCTCTTGCTTCAGTGAATAACTGTCAATATCTTAAATTTGTTGTGATACTCTTTTGATACTTTACAAGGTTCGAATTAAATGAATTGTTATTCAGTAGCCAAGTGGTTGTTATTCAGTATTCAGTGATTGTTGAAGTGGGTATTTAGTTCTTATTGTTACTTTCTTCTCAAGTTTAGTTTTTAGCACGTACATCTCCATAGCACTGATTTCATTTTCATGTTTTTTTTTTTCGCTTTTAGTAATTTTAATTCCTTGTGGAGGATATGGCATGCTTCAAGCTTCTTCGAATTGCGGTTTGATATGGTACTTTCATTTTGTTGAATTGGGATTTTGGGCATTTGGAGTAGATTTGGAGGAAAATTTGATTTGGAAATACTTGCTTTAGTATTTTTTATTACATCAGCAAATGACACCGTTTGACCCATATTCGAATTTGTATTATTTGTAACATTAATTTTTTTGCAGACCTCATTATTTTTTTTTATTGCACTAACAAATGTTGCATTTATTTTTTCAGTTTCAATTTTAAAGACTTCGGTACATTTTTGCATTTTCTCTATTTCTTTTTGTTGACTGGCTTTAATTTCTTCAAGTCTCTTCATGTAATTTGTTCCAATTGCCTTAAGTAATTCGACGACTTTATTTTCATTTTTTCTAATTGCGCGTTCAAATTCTTCTTTATATTCCTTAAGATATTCATTATTTTGGGCAACCGCACTGTCCATGTTTTGTAAAACCAAATCAACATTTTGTATATATTAAATACAGTCGTCACAAATAACCTTAATATTATTGTTAGTATAAAATAAGTTCCAACCCCGATTGGATTATCCAACCTCGAGTAGATTGATCCAACCCCGAGCATTTGAATGCCTCATAGTAAAATTTCTTGCACACACCTGCACAGTCTATACCCGTTTCTCCTTTAATTTTTAATTTGCACTTTTGGCACGAAGCCTTTTCGTATAATTAAAAAATAATTAATCTTTTTTTTTTTTCTTTTTTATGACTAATAACGCTGATTACCTACTACTTTGCTTTATTTTTACCGTTATTAATTACAATAATTATAATCGATGAAGAAAAAAAATTATAATAAACACGTCCGCAGCGTACTATAGTGAAAAACTTACTGAGCTAGTAGCTTTTACAATTCCACTGTATCATATTTAACATAGAGAATATAAAGATTATTAAAGAGAATATAAGATTATTAAAATATCTAAGATCAAAATGTATTGCAAATTGGTAGTTCTTTTCTTTTTTGAGGTAAATAAACAAACATCTTAACATTTATATATGTGCATGTTGCATATTAATGCAAGAAGTGTAAATAAATATGTATGTACGTCTTTTTTTTTTATCCCATGTAATGATCGATGTTATTGAGAATATTATCATCGCCGACATTTTGAATTATTTTGTTTTCAGTTGTTTGGGTTGTTGGTCCAATATTAATTATATATACATACATATGTATGTGTTTTGTGAAAGATTTGAGTTGTTAATGGAGGTTACTTTATTTTTTATAATTTTATTCAAATTTTCGTCTTCAATTTTGGAAGTTATGGATTTATTTTGGTTTGGAATTTTTGAAATTGAATGGTTAGTTTTATTTTCCATAAAAAGAATTTCGTTAATACTTTTATTATTATTGTTTTGATAATTTTCTGATTTTTTGTAGATTTCATTATGTGAATGAATGGAGGATGAAACAGAGTATACTTGTTTTGAATTGTCTATTGGTTTATGGGTTGGATTAATTATTGTTTGCTTTTGGACTGGATTAGTTGTACTTCTTGTGATTTGATTGAATGATTGTCTTATGGTTGATATTGGATATAATTGTTTATAAAATTTTTTTGCTTCATACATGTTAAATTTATTTTGTATTTTAATCTTGAGGACATCTGTTGTGTTTTGTATTTTGGGAATTTTTTATCAGAAGATGGGTGTTTGCCCATGCAGTTTGCGCACATAATACGAGCACATTTTTCGGGACTGTGAGGCGGTAAATTACAAGTTTCACATGATGGATGCACCTATTGCACCTATTTTTTGTGAAGTTGGCAAAATTGACACCTCATGGGGGTTGGAAAATATTCTCGTATATCAACATCATATCAAGCTACTTTTAGTTTTGCGGGCATTTTATATAAGTTGAAAGTGAGTAAAGTTAGTCCGGTTGGAGTTCTTACTTCTTCTGTGTGTGAGTTTTGTAAATTTGTACACTTCTGTAACTCCTTGGTCGGCGAGGTTTTCTAGGATTTCATTTCCGTTTGTGAGAATCAGATTTCGGTCGTATATGCTGCCTTTAACCGAATTTAGATTTTTATGATAAGAAAGAGTAACTGGGCGAACCACCAAAATTTTTTACTTTAGTAAATAGTCTAGCGATTTCATTTTTGCAGAGTATGAGCAAACTCCCATCTCGAAGCATGTTTATAGATTCTAGTTGTGTATTTATACCATAACAAGCTTTTGTTTTTGCAAAAACAATATGTGCAGATAGTGGATTTTTTTCATCGGATGATTTCATTATGACGAATTTTGGATTGTTTAGGTGTGTTTTATTCTGTATGAAAGTAAAGGAACTGTTTCTTTATATAGTGTCTCTTTGCTTACCCTTTGCCTTTTCGGGTTTGGAGAAGTTCCTTTTTCAGTGATGTTTTCCCCTACATCATCTGGAATATTGAAGACGGTTGGAAGAATATTGAACCGACTCCCAGAAGGAGTTGGAACATAATTAAAGATTTTAAACTAACCTCACTTTTTTTTGTGTTGAAAAAAAAATTTTTTTTTATAAAGAACTGAATGAAAAGTTAAAATTTTATATTGAAAAACAGTTTTTAAGATGGGTTCAAGATATAAAGCAGATTTAAAGAAATTGTTAGTATTAAAGTTTTGAATATGTTTCAGAAAATAGTAATTAATACTAAAAGAGAAAATAGTAATAATTTGCACAGCACTTTGTCAGTCGTAGACAACAGTCCGCGCTCGGTGTTAGTCGGGGACTGAAGATACATTTAACTTATGTTAACTATGGTAAAAATATTAAAAACATTTTAACACTGTATTTAATTAAATTTTATATTAAGCAAGATTATTTATTTTAACTTTCATAAATTTTAAAATTATTACTTAATTATTATGTGTTCCTCAAATAAACAAAATTCTAAATATTGTAATTTGTAACATGGCATTTTTACATCAGAACTTTGTAATTTTCACTATAATAAGGTAATGGCTCTAAGCAACCTTTTGCCACCATTAACTTTTTTTATTCTTATTTATTACTTATTTATTCAATAATAAGAACTAACCTTTTGATTTCATTTCCATGTATTTCTTACTTTATTTTTTAAATATAACCTGAATTTTTATTTCACTTTAACTTCAAAAAATTGTCTGAACAAAAATTTCTGCCCCTAAAATTTCCATTATAAGATATGGATAAGAATCCATTTTTCTCCCTTAGCTAATTTTGACAGTAGATTGATGACAAAATGGATGAGAAGAGAACTATTGTCAATTAATATCTCATTCAGTTCTCATCAATTATAGGTTCGTTAATGGACCAGTATGGATGAAAACATTGATGTATAAAAAGCCTATCATCAATTAATGGTTCGTTAATGAAGCAGTATTGATGAAAACTAGATGAGAAATTAATTGATGATAGGTCTATTCTATTCCAATTCTCATTCATTTTCTCATCAATCTAGTGTCAAAACCAGCTGATTGAGAAAAATGGCTTCTTTTTTTTAAGTTTTTGGGAATGTTCAGAGTTTAGACAATTTTGTAAATATAATGTGAAAAATAAATTCAGTTGACATAGACATTTAAAAAATAAAGTGTTTAGCTAATTTGTAATCAAGAGAAAGATATTGTAGGGAAAAATAAATAAAGATAAATAATATAAATAATATGAATTCAAAAGGTAAGTTCTTTAAATTTATTCGTCTTTTACATTTAATGTACGTTTTATTTTTTCTTTTTACAAATTCTATTATTTATTTTTGGAAATTTTTTTATTTCTGTCTTGCATATAATATGTAGAATATATACTAATATAATTGTTGATTTATTATAGAAAACGAAATATTTCAAACGACGGAATCCATTCTTTATCCATCCTTTATTCAAAAATTTTAATACTAACTACAAGAATATTTAATAGAATAACTAGAAGAATAGAATAAGAATTACAATAATTTTAATTCAAATATTTAAATACTTATCTTTTGTACCGCCAATTTATTTAAATTAAAAATTTCAATTCTCTCTTTTATATAAAATTTGTTTTCAAATTTATAGATATCAACAAATCAATGAAATAAAAATAGCTTTCAAAATTAAATTTGAAATCAAAAATATTTGTTCAGAAATTATATTTTCAACATAGATATATTAACTAATAGATAGGCAGTGAAGGAAATATTTTCAGACAATTTTGAGAAACAGCTGAGTGAATCGTGCGTATGTATTGCTTTAGTTTCCTCAGAAATAGGTTTCTAAAAGGTGAAATAATATCATTTCTAATTTTTAAAAGAATTTTATCACTTATTATGTTACTTTACAAGTAGTTAAAATTTTGAATTATCTTAATTAAAGAAAATTTTAATTTTAAAAACAAAATATATCAATTATTAAGTAATATAAAAACTTAAAATCTCTGAATGAAACTGGTTATAAAAAATTGCTTTACATTATTTTAATAAATATAAACAGTAGAGTGAACGAAATGTATACATATTATAAAATGCATATGCATTTTTTTGACTGTAGGAATAGGAAAGCACATAAGAAAAAAAGAAACGACTATACCTAACTTCCCATCTATTAAGTATTAGTTAAAGGCTAATTTTCATGAAGAAAAATATCGGCAATGTTTGTTAGAGCATAGACAGAAGATACAAAAACACTACTTGTGTGATAGAAAAAAAACACAAAAATATCAGATGAATTCACTATAAAATTGTACAAGCGTTCAGAAAATATCGGATGAAATTTACCTTGCTGAAGCTAAATTTTCTATAATTATCTCCGATATTTTTAACACATACGTAAAAAATGTGTATGTACACAAAAAAAATGGGCACACTACTAACTTTCTTATGGATACATGACATTATTCATTATTTTTCTCCCTCTTTCCTATTGGTAGTATTAAGTATATTTTACTCTTTCTAAATATCCGATATCGGATGAAATTTTTTCCATGAAAATTAGCCTTAAGATATCTATGATTTTCAATGTGATAAAATTGGATATATGGTTTGAAATTATATATATTCAGAACACATCTACAAAATGTCATTGTAAAATGTCAAAAAAATGGATACGAAATTGAATTTTTCAACAGGAGTGTGTAATAGTTCATCAATTTAATTGTCCGTTAAATTGATGAAAAAATGGATGTGGAATACGGGCCTAATAGGTTTGTAACTCTTATCCATTATATATAATAAAATATAGATTGGCAGTTTCTCTTTCACTCTAATCTATTTCATATTCAAGCATTTTTAGCCAAAAATTAACATATGTTTTACTCTAAAGCTAAAACAGCTGTTTAGATTTTGTACAATTAATGCGTACAAGCCATAGATATAATACTAATAGATAGGCAGTGAAGAAAATATTTTCAGCCAATTTTGAGAAACAGCTGAGTGAACCGTGCGTATGTATTGCTTTAGTTTCCTCAGAAATAGGTTCCTAAAATGTGAAATAAATTCATTTTTAATTTTTTTAAAAATTTTATAACTAATTTTGTTATTTTACAAGTAGTTAAAATTTTGATAACCTAAAATAAATTTAATTTTAATTTTAAAAACAAAATATATCAATTATTAAGTAATATAAAAACTTAAAATCTCTGAATGAAACTGGCTATGAAAAACTGCTTTACATTATTTTAATAAATATAAACAGCTCAGTGAACGAAATGTATACATATTATAAAATGCATATGTGTTTTTTGGAACTGACTGAATACCTTAAGATAGGAAAACACATAAGAAGAAAAGAAACGACTATACCTAACTTGCCATCTATTAGTTAATATACCTATGGTAGAAGCATGAAGTATAGTTACTTACCGAACAAGAAGCAGGATTAAAAAATATAGATATTTATAATAAAAAATATAAAAAGAAAAGTACAGATTAAAATTCCCACCGAATATATGGAAATATATATTCTATCTATATTTAAACCAGAAATAACAAAACTGGCATAGAGAATTTTAGAAAAAATTTACGCTTTATTCATTTTGAAATTATGCATTTATTTTGATGCAGATACATGATAACATTCATGTATATTAAACTAAATTGATAGAGAAAACTTCATACCCCAGTTTTATGTATTCAGTGTTATGTACCATATTATTTTGTTTTGACAAAATGAGATTCAATCCCATATTATCAACTTATAAAAATACTGTTCACCAATAAACTGTAACATTATTACTTCTTTATTTAAAAGAACTTCCAGAAAATTGTTGATTCCCTTATTTTATGAAACAAAAATTACAAAATATTAAAAAGGTACAATTATCACAGTTAAATAAAACCTAATGGTATTATATCTGAAAGGTAAAATATCTGATAAGGGTTATATGTAAGTTATTTATTTGTTAAATTGTTTTGAAAATACATTAATTTATAATTTTTTTTCTAGAAAATATATATATATACATATATTTGTATATATATAAATATATATATATACAAAATTGTTTTTTGTAATGGCATTCTAAAATTAAATATATGTATATATATATATGCTTTATAATAAGAGTTCATTGTCAATAATCAGAATTCAATATTAAAACATCATTCAATATGAAATAATCAAACAAATTTTTATTTTACTTTGATTTCTGTAAATAAAAAAATTTAAAAAGCACGAAAGTTTCTTTTTGCCGGGAAAACTAAATAATGCAAAAACAGCTGTTATTCAAAAAGTCGCTGAAATTTTTTCGTTATGCCTATCTATTAATATTATATCTAAGCTCTTTTCTATGAAAATTGAATTTTTAATAATAGTCACTAGTCAATGAAATTCAAAAAAAAAAAACACATGTTTACTCTTTTATATGAAAATTGAAAATTTTATAAATGGTGGTTATCACTTATCGTCCCAAATCCCCGCTCACAATTTAAGCAATCCTCTTTTTGAATTCGGCAAGTATTTTGAATTGAATTGAATTTTTTTATATATTTTTTTTATAGATACCCCTCAAGTTTACGGAAATTTTTTTTTTTAAATTTGTTATTTTATATACATTTCAAATATCCGAAATATTAAAAATTCCCTAAAAAAGAATTTGTACAACCCTTTTTATTTTCATTTAAAAACTATTTTCAAAAATTACTTAAATAATTGCACTACGGCAACGCGTTTCAAAAATGTATTTAAATGTTTTTATTTAGTACTAGTAGAATATCTTAATATTATTAAAGTTTTGTATGAAAAATCTAACGTTTTAAAATTAAAGAATAAGCTGAAAAATTAAAAGAAAAGGGCATGAGCAGAGAAGGGAGTGACAAGAAATTATTCAAAACCAAAAAATTTAGGACGGATCCTTTTTACGGGAGTTATTCATTTGATGTAAAATTGACTCTGTCCCATTTTTTAATTTAAATAGTACAAATATAAAAAAAGGTATTTTTAGAGCATTTGTTTTATTTAATTTATTCATCAAGTGTTTTTTAAGTTTTGTAAAATAACATTCGTTTACTATATACATACATGTTTTGTTTATTTAATTGAAAAATTATAAAAACCCGCAATGGATTTTGACTTATTTGAAGTGGAAGATGATGATATTATGTTATCTTCTATGTGTATTAGACAAACAGGTTTGATTAAATTTTATATCTGTTTATTTAATTTTATTATTTATTAACCTCAATTTTTGTTAATTCTAGAACATGAAAATTTGGCTTTTAATGCTTTACCAGAATTTAATTGTCAAGGAGAAGACATAATGAATATAGATTTTTATTCAGATACGTTTACAGGAAATTTTTCGATTTTCGTTACAAACTTTGAAAACCATTCTGATTTTTATTTAACTCCATTCAAATTTCAAAAATCATCATTATACTCACATTCTAAAGCGAATATAATATTTGGACAAGCAAGGTACTTAAATGTGAACTTTTATATAAAATGTTCTTATTTGTTTTGTATTTTAGAATGCATATCCAAAATTTGATTGCTAATGTTAAATCTTCTCTAGAAAATGATAATTATACATTTTATCAATCTCGTCAACAAGTAACTTATCTCTTCCATATTGTTAATGAATCTGCAAAATTAGATTACATAACGTTCGAATCGCATCTGGAAAGTATTAGAAATTTGCTAAACACAGTTGCTACAAAAGATTTTTTCAAAAGCATTTATTTAGCTAACAGTTGTAAAGGAAATGAAACTGATTCGCCTACATATCATTTATTACATGGTTTTCTAGAATGGCGTATTTTAGATTTGGGAATAGTAAAAAAAGAGTGTAGTAGCAAGAAATCAAATATTGGAAAAGAAGGAAGTAATACATTTTTTTTATTTCTACAAAGATATTCTCATTTTTTAGAGGATTTGCTCCAAATATCAATTTGTTTCTTTCATAAGGTATTCAGGATATTCTAAGATCTCAAAATAAAGATTATATCTAATCATTAATATAATTTTATTAGAAAAATTTACCGGATCTAATCTCCCAATCTTCATTTCCATGTACATGTATCAAAGAATCGTGGTTATTATTACAATTCATGGTAGAAACTTTGAATAATGAAAAAATAACATTTTGGAATATTTTTAATGACAAAATAAACGAACTTAAAACAAATATGGGTAAGTTTTTTTTTTTTTTTAATACTTTAAATAATATACTTTATACTTTAAAAAATAGTACTATTTTTAATATTTAATACTAATGCTCAGAAATTGCTCCAAATTTTTATATAAAAGACTTAATAAAAAACTCCGGCTTTTGTAATTGATGCATGCCCAAACATTCAGTTTTCGATGAAAAAAGAAGAAAATGATAAACTGCCGTTTTTAGATTTACAAATTTCAAGAATAAACAATATTAAGCTTGACATTTTTCGTGATCAAGCAGTGAACATTGTTTTATTATTAATTAATTATCCCACTATCCTGCTCAATTGTTTTTTAACTTTCAGTTTGCGACTCAGTAAATCAAATTTTGAAAGAGAATTGTTGTTTATTAAATATTAGCCTGGTTTCAATCCAAATTTAAAAGTTCTATACAAACATTTCTGAAAAAACACCAAAAACATAATGTATTAAAAGCAAAACGATGCAACCCTATTTCCTATAAAAAAAAATGAAAACATAAGAATTTCATTTACCTATTACGCTGGAATTTTTCAGCTTTTTAAAATTTAATTTAGATCGAAGGGTGTAGAATTAGTTCCCACAAGCAACCTAAATAAACTGAAAAGTGAAAACTCTTTTGCGTAATACGAAAGATACAATGGATGTTTTTAAAAAATCAGGTGTTATGTTTTTAAAAAATCAGGTGTTATAGCGTAATACGAAAGATACAATGGATGTTTTTAAAAAATCAGGTGTTATGTTTTTAAAAAATCAGGTGCTAATTCTCAGATCGAAAATTGTTCTCTAAAGTACATTGGGCAAACAAAACAATAGTTAGAGTTCGTGCGAAAGACTATCATAAGTAGGGTTGCAACAAGATTTTTTTCAAAAAGGCGTTGCAAATGCAAAAAGCGACCTTTTATACAATTTATTTTGAACTGTATTTTGTGTTACAAAAATTAATTTGTACATAATTTTATTAAATTTTTGAAAATAATTTATATAAGGAACAATAGTTATAACTTATAGCATTTATAAATTATAATTTATTAAAATAAACACAAATGGTTTATTATTAATCCTAACCATTCATTTTTTAACAAAAAAACAAAACAAAATTACACAGTATAAACATGCATTAAGGTATATTAAATACATTAGGTCATACATAATAAATTATAACATATTTTTATAGAAAATATTAGTTATAATTTATTTACATAAATTAAATATCATCTATTTTGTCTATGTACTTTCCAGACGATCCGCCGAATTATGGTGATCTCAAAAACAAATAATTTTAATTCAAGATTATTGCTTGAAATATTATTTTTATTTTAATCATCTGGTCAATATTTAAATATAAAATAATTTTAATGACGTTTCTCTTAAACAAATAATATGAACCGGATTGCTGTCATATCATCTTATAATATGAAATTTATGTTTGTTTTTGCTGCGCTACTACTTATGTGTGCTACTACTAAATGTGCTACTAATTAATTGTTATAAAATTGTAAATGGGGATAAAAGAAATTATAATTAATAGGTACACATAATATTAAACTATTGTTTACATTGTAGCTCTCAAAACAAAAACAATGTTTTAATATATTATTTAAATAATTTCGTCAACTTAAAAAAACTGGAACTAATCACACAACACTTTCCTGAGCCCGGCCATAGTTATATGCCTTGTGACCGTTCTTTCGGTGTTATTGAAAAGCAAAAACGAAAAGTAGAGCGTTTGTATTTGCCAGCGCATTGGAAAAATCTTGTGGCAAAAAGCTCCAAAAAATTTGTTGTTATAAACGTGGATCAAAACATGATATTTGATTTCAAATCTTATTTAAATCAAATCTTCAAATAAAATGTTAAAAATGACAATAAAATAAAATGGACTATTTCGAAGTATAGAATGTTCCAATATTCAAGGAATCATCCTGGTAAATGTTCACCACAATCTTGATTCTGCCATATCTTTCCATTCAACAAAAAATGCAAAAGTAAATGAACAAACTGTCACTCCATCCCCTTTATATAACAGAACATTACCTATTAATGCAAGAAAGTATAAAGATGTTATGGAACTGGCAAATAAAACGTTCCTAGTATAGATATGGAGTTTTATATGAACTTAAATAGCGATGAGGAGTCGAATACTACTGATGATTAGGAATTACCATATATTTTATGGTAATACCGTATATTTTGAATTATTTTTTGTTATGATTTATTATTTATTGAATTATTTTTTTGTTATAATATTTTTAATTAAGAAATACAGTGCAAAAAGAAGATAATGCCATTTTATTATTAATTATTTTTTAAATGAATAAATGTTTAATTTTATAGTTTTTCAACTGCAATTACTGTGTTTTTATTAATATTTTAAAAATATATTTCAGGTTATTCTATTATGAACAAGCAATATTATTAAAATACTTTTTTTTGATTTTACAAAAATTTTTAAATGTGGAGTTATCTTGTTTATGTATTCAGAGACATTTTTTAAAGTTAAGCAAAAACAAAAATTTTAAATAAATTTTTTTTCTTTTATGATAATAACCTAAACATTTCTCTTTCAGATTCTTTATAATTAGGGTAGTAAAATTATATTCCTTAGTTGTTTTGTTTGTGCATTTGTATAAAAAAAAAGTTTGTTATTGCATTCAAAGAGAGAAAAATAAATCAAAATGTTTTTCTTTGTGACAATTGTTTTAGTTTTAGAATTATTATCGTTCAGCGTGTGCGTATGATTTTATTTTCTTTTTAAATATAGATAAGATAATTATTTGTTAAAAAAAATTGAGTAAATTACACACTCCAACACAAATTTTTTATTTATTTGTTTTTTTGTTTTTTAAATTAAATAATTTTTTAATAATTAAAATAAATTTTACTGTTTTCTCAATTTGCATTGAATGCCTTTGTATTTTGCGTTTTAAATCGTATGCAAAGAAACTTTTAATATTTAATTTCAAATTATAAGGGTGAGAAAAAGATAAACTTTAGTTTAGTAATTAGTTATCTAATATCTTTTGCTACAATTAGTTTATAAATAAAAATAAACTAATATAAATAATTTTTGAATTTGAAAAAAAAAATGGACAAAATTTTTATTTTTTTAATATTTTTTGTTAATTAATTATTTTGCTTATTAATATTGAACAACAAGTATCTCAAAATTTAAGTAAAACACAAATTCTAATTTTTATTAAATAGTTATAAGAAAACAAAAATGAATGGAATTTTTAATTTTTAATAAAATGCTAGTGTGATAATAGAAACTTCTAAACTTGTTGTTTTACCCATTTTTACTCAGAAGAAACTTTAATTGAAAATACGTAACTATTTCATTTTGGAAATATTTGGTCCATTTCATATATTGATAGATGATATATGTACGTCTGATATTTTAAATTATTTCATAGTTATATTCGAATTTTGTAGTACAATCCAATTATAGAAAACAAATTCTGCTATCATCTCAAAACTATGGTCTGTAGTAAAAATAAAAACTAAAAGTAAAATTTTAAACATTTTATTTAAAAATGAAATAGCTACTCGAATTTCGATTTTTGTCTTTCGTTTCGTTCAATCATTTAAATTTTCTTTTCTATTTTCTTTAATACTTACAATATGCCTTAAACCAGAAAAATTGTAAATATTTTAAAATAGCGATATTTTTATTTTGTCAATAACTCATTCTGTTCAATATTTTTATTTTGTAAGTTTTGTTTTAGCTTTATAATTCAAAAAAATAAACTACAAAATATTATGTTGCTCCGCGCAGCATACAAAAGCTATACTTACATTTTTTCTTTTTAGTATTTAGTGTTTGAGACTTTGAGTAAATATCAATGAATATTAAAGAGAATGAATATAATATGTAACTGAAAAAATTAAAGATTGCTAACTGCTAGCCAATATATAAAGCCTTATATGTATGATCGTTTTTATATTTTACTCTGATATTATATATTAAAACAAAAGAGAGCGAAAATATCTTATTTTTAAATAAATAAGAAATTTTGTTTTGATTTTTGCCCTTTTTTGTATTTTGATCTTTTATTATTATAAGAAGAGCATTTAAATATGTGGCACTAAATAATATTTTGTAGTTTCTCTTTTTTATTACAAAACCATGATAACAAATTTAAAAAATAAAAATATTGAACAGAGTGCGTTATTGAAAAAATAAAAATATCGCTATTTTAAAATAAAATTTTAAACACTGGTTCAAAATGATTAGGATGGATTTTAGAGTTGGATACAAAATCAGGGTACTTACTTATTTTTTAAATTGTAAATCTTGAATTTTAAATATGCCTTTTAAAAAATGTCTTCCAAATACTTTTCAAGAAAAAAAGCTATTTAAACTAAAATTATTCTAAAACGGGTAAGAGTGCAGTAGAGTAGTGCTGTGTCAACTGTGGGATACCCATAAGAACGTAATATATGCTAATTGCATAAAACTTGATAATCTTTTACAAAATTTCAGACGTTTTAGTACCGAGATCAATTTATGTAAATTTTGGAGTTGTATGGTAGTTACTAGAACCTGTTGCACTAGCACAATTAAATTTTACATAAATTATTGCCATCAAACTTGATCATCTTTTGTAAGATTTCAGATGGCTAGCTTTATTAGGTTCCAAGCTCCCTGAACCTGCTGTTCTAGCACAATCAAATTTTGCAGAAGTTAGCACGTAATTCGACATATTTTTACAAAACTTCAAATACTCAGCTTTAATAGACTCGGAGTTATTTTCATTTAAAAAGAGAAGTTTTATGGCAGCTATCTAAACCTGTTACACCAGCACAACCAAATTTTATAGAAGTTATTGCCATAAAACTTCATCTTTTGTAAGATTTTAGACGCCTAGGTTCATTTAGTTCGAAGATGTGCAAGAAGAGTGAACAGACTGGGTTAGAGCACAAAACTATATACAGATAAAGCCATAAAGCATGTCATATTTTATTATCGTTATATTATATGAATTTTATGATCGTTTTATTTTGCTAAAATAAAAACCCAACTTGGCGAAAAATGAACAAAATAATTTTGTTATGTATAATTTTTAAGAAAAAAAATTTAAATTTAACGAAATAAAAAATTGTTTCACCAAATACATACAAATTTTTTAAACAAAATAAAAAAAAACAGTTCTCTTCATTCTTATTTCTCAGTCTCACAGTTTATACCGATAGTCTCTAATCGTAATTGTTGTTGTTTATTTTCTATACTTACATAATGGAACGTAATCGGTATACACAATACAAATTTATTTTTATATATATGCCGTGTCTGGTGTAAATATATTTACGAAAGTAAAAAGAAAAAATTAAAAATTGATGAATTGTTACCTTTTATACCTATTATAGGATACAACAATTTATTAAAATAAATAGAGAAATGCGAACTAATAATATTTTGTTTTCGTATGCGATAATTTTAAATAAATTTAATTTGTTTGTTCTATGACCATTTATTTATTTTTTATCTTATATAAATTTAATATTACAAATAACATAGCATTATGTAATATTACTGAACGAATTGGCTACTAAGTTCATTACAGGTTGGATAATATAATTAAATTATATACATACATACTAAAATTATTTACTTTGTTTATATTATATTGAACTATGATTAAAAACGTGAAAATGTTTTGAATCTCATTTTATACCACTGATAGTTTTCAATTACACTTTTCATGATTTTTTTTCATAGTTACTTTATGGTAATACATAGTAAAATAAAAAGAAAAAAATAAAAATAATGAGATTTTTCGATTTATTAGGATATGGGAATTAATAAAAATATTGAAATACTTATTATGAAAATTTCCATTTGTATGTAAATGTAATACAATAAAGTAACTATATACATAGAGAACTCACGTAGAAGAAAAAATCGTAGTCAATTTCATTGATTTGAAATCACCCCAAGATCGTATTTGGGGATATTTCGTAAAAAGATGACCGTATTTTTGGTATACCATCAAAGAACATAAGAAAAACAAAACAAAAAAATATTTTTTCATTCATTCAGTTTCAGTTTAATTCATTTTCTTCGAACTGATTTTTTTTTTATTGATTTTATATTGTTACATACATACATACATACATATTTATCTATGCATCACAAACAAATGTTCTTATAATTTTAAAATGGAATTTTATAGATCTCATAAAGCATAACTCTACACAACACAAAGATAATATTTGAAGGCCAACAAAATTTTATTATAATATTGCAAGTGTGATGTAAATTGTAACGGAGATCTATTTGTTTTTATTTTTTTCTTTTTTGTTTAGAAGAATATGTTTTCTAAAAATTAAAAAATATTTTTGGATGGAATATTGAAATTTTCTAAAATATTGGTATTAACCTTTGTGGACCCACAAAGATATAGTTAAGATCAAATTTACTGAATGTACAATTACATAATATATTAAAGCTGGTTTTCATTAGACCAATATATCCACGAAAATGTTAGAGCATAGGCAGAACATACAAAAGTAATATGTGTTTAAAAGAGATTAAGCTAAAAAAATAACCAAGAAAGAAACTAAGAATGGAAATATCCAAGAAAGTAATAATTAGGTTATGTACAATTTTAACTGTCAAAGTGTTGCTGTAATAATTTTTAATAATATAATTTTTTTTCTCACTCTTTCTCACTGGTAGTACACTATATTTTTCTCTTTCTAAAGTTGCGACAATATCCATGAAATTTCTCATGAAAACCAGCCTTTATGACTATAGATAGATATGTAATTCTTTCTAGGTAGCACAATTCTTAAAAGTATTTTTTGATATTGAATAAAGTAGCTACATATTATATTTAGTCATATTAACAAACAGAATTAAAAAATTAAGAAGGTATTTTTTAAAAGAAAAAACATTCTCCACAAAGGGGTTAAACAATTTACCATATCTTTACAAAAAAAAATTTAATTAAGAAGATACAACTACATGGACAACAAAAAAGTTATTTTAGTGCACGATATTTATAACAACGTCTTTACACTTACAAGCAGGAACATTCAACGAAAACTTTGAAAAAAAAAGGCTATTTGTGCACAAAATAAATTGAGTATTCCGATCCGGCTTGTAAGATATTTAGGCTTTGTATTTTTTATGAATATTTTTTTTTGTAACTGATGTATGGATAATGGATATACATACATATCTATAGAGATATTCCTCTCGTAACACTTTTAAATTTTATTTTTAGAATATAAAATATAGAATACAGATATTCGTCTTGTAACACTTTTAGAAATTATTAAAAAAATTTGAGAAGTTTGTTCGATATTGGTATTATAATACGGGCAATTACTTGTGACCAAACTTTAGCCAAAGTTTTTTCGTTGCTAGAAAAAACATCTGATAAACCATTTTGTAATTATAATAATAAAAATTTTTTTGCTTATTCGATTTTCTCCATTTAATTAAATCTCTTAGAAATACATTAATGGATTCCTATTTAAAAATCTCAGATCGTATTAAAAGCTTATATAGTTCTCAGTTCTCATATAGTTATCATATAGAACTATAAGCCTATAGTTCTCATAGAATTATGGGAAGTTCAAATAAATTGAAAAACTAAGATGTGTACCAAATTAACTAGATAACATATTAATCCGAATACTTTTGCAAAAATGAGATTTAAATTAGCAACACAAATATTTAGTAGAACAGTGAGTGCCGCTATTAGAACAATTATTGAAACATCTGGTTTTAAAAGTATTACTAAAGAAGTTGCAAAAATTTTGTACATAATTAGTGTTTGATAAACTTTTAGATTGTCTCAACAGTGGATCATTATATTCTTATAATAAATATCGATCTGACATTAAACTAAAGAGCTTGTAGTTTGAATTTTTAAAATATTGTAAGATTGACTAAAAAGAAAAAATATATTTTTAGAAGGAATGAAAATAACTTTAAATTTATAATAATATACAAATTTTTTCATATTTTATACTTTTATAATAATAATTCTTGTACTTATAGTTGGGTTATGAAAACAACTAAAATTGATTGATAAAAATCGAGGTAGAATCGAGGTTTTTTTCTTTTTTTAAGAAATCGAAAAAGTTATATGAAGAAATATATACAAATGTACATACATACATCAATTGACATACAAACAAAAAAAAACAAAAACTAAAATAAAAATAAACTAATATACGATCAAGTTGATTTTACGAAATTAAAAAAACTGTTACTTTTTTCTTCCATGTGAATACTCTATGTATGTAGTTACTTTATGGTAATACATATTTTGAAAATTTTAATATAATATTACAATTCTAAAATACGTAATACGTAAAAAGTATTATGAAACTCAATTTTATATTCAATATAAGAAAATAAGAATGATATTTATATTTAAATAATTTTCTGAAACTTTTTTCTGGTTAGAAAAAAAAATCCTTTATTAATAAATATTTGAAAAACTAAATTCTATTGTATTTTTGCTTATAAAAATATACATACATATGTATGTAATTTTTTGTTTGACAGAGCACAGACAGACTAATCTTGCGTGAAAGTATGTTTTATAAAATCAAAATAAGCTATATGAAATTTTTATGTTAGATTCCTACTTGTATTTTTATTAATAATGTTTGTAGTAGCAATAGCAACTAGTAAATTAAACCACGTTAGTAGGCAGATATAATTTTGATTAAATTATTGATTGAATTCTAATATTGTTGATTGCAATATTTTTTAGAGCTAAATTTATAATTAAATTGTGATATTTAATTTGAAATTTTAATATGTAGGTAAGTTCAGATATTTTTTGGCGGTTTTTATTCCGGTTTTCGAAAACTTAAAAAAGAAACATAATTACATACTTATATATTTACATATGTAGGTATTTTATAAACTTTCTAGTGCATGTAAAGTTAACTAAATATTCTAATAAGAAAAATTTAAAAATGTTTCTTTTATCAAGTTTGAACTACCTACTATCTACACACTGCTACAAAACTTTTTAAGTTACAACGCAACACAAAGTTGATCTTAAAAAGAAAAGAATACACAAAAATTTAAAAAAAAATGTGTATATATGTACGTATGTATTTATTTTTTCTTTTTATTTCTTAAACCCGTCAATATGTCAGTAATAAATTTATAGTTTAAGTTATTATTTTAGTCAATTAAAATAACGAATTTAAGTTAACTCTTGCTAAAATAATAAGTTTTTATATATATCATAAAGCTTATTTTGATTTTATAAAACATACTTTCACGCACGGTTAGTCTGTCAAAGCAAAAATTACATTGTATTTATAATTTTGTTGTATGAGCAAAAAATACAATAGAATTTACTTTTTCATTTATCTACCAAAAATATGTACCAAAACCAAAAAAAAGTTCGGCAACAATGCAATTTATCTATTATATCAATTCCATATAAAAAAATATAATTGGTAAACAACTACATCAATTTTTAATTTTTTCTTTTTACTTTCGTAAATATATTTATACACCAGTGACCAGGCACGGCAATATTCATATATAAAAATAAATGTGTATATACAATTACGTGCTAATATTATGTAAGTATAGAAAATAAACAACAACAATTATTTGATTGAAGGGCGGAGGAGGCTGGAGTGGATCGTATTCTGAATTGGGATGTGTAGAAAGAACAAAGAGAACGAAGAGAGTTTCGTTTAAATTTGAACAGTAGTTAAAAATTGCATACGCTTTCTTTAAAAAATTGCATACTTTTTGGGAAAATCCAATATTTAACTTGGTCTGGTTTAACGAAATATGGGTTTTAATAAAATTTTTTGAAAGGAACATTTTAGTTGTACTGGATGATTTATCTATATATAGTTAATTTGTGGTTAGAGTAACCAAACTTCAATAAAGTTATTGCCATTTAACTTGTTAATATTTTAGAAAGGTATGTAGGTATAAATTATGCGTATATTAAAAAAGGAATTTTATGGCAGCTCTCTGAATCAGCTGTTCTAGACCAACCAAATTTTACAAAAGTTGGCATGTAAATCAACACCTTTTCACTAAATTTCAGATATTAGCTTCAATAGACACAATTATTTTCATTTAAAAAAAGAAGTTGTACGGCAGCTACACGAACTTGTTGCATCTTTACAACCAAATTTTCCAAATGTTGTTGGACTGTACTGGACACCTTTTTGCAAGATTTCAGATACCTAGTTTCTATAGATACTGAGTTATTTCGATATAAAGAAAGAAGTTGTATGGCAACTACTCGAACCAGGCGGCCAAAAATGCTGAATTTAAATAGCGAAACTAACCTGTAACTGATTAAATATTTACCAGAAATTATAAAAATAAATAAGAAATAATTTCCAATTGAACAGATTAAATTATTAAAATTACTTAAAATCGAAATGTAGTGGGCAATTCATAATATACAATATAAAATAATTTAATTTAGTTAAGTTTAATTTTTAAGCAAGTTAGTTTAATTTTTTAACATAATCAAAAGTTAATAATTTATTAAGCAAAAAAAAAAGTTCAACAAAATTGATCGAAGCAGAGAAAGAAGCACAAGTAAGAATGATACAACAGCATTAAAAAGGCATATAACTAAAGAATAAGCGCCAGGCAAGAATCTGCGCAGAATGTGTGGTAATGCTAGATTAATACTTGGAAAAATGATTCTATTTGTGTGTAATCAAAATTAAGAAGCCACAATTTAACTTGTTTGCAAAACATAATGGGTGATTTGATAATTTTATAGTGAACCGGTATTTATTAAACAGACGACATGAAAAAGTTGAGTAGAAGTTGCGTAGTGTAGTTGTCCAAAAACGTGGGATAGGTATGAATGTACTATGATCTTTGTGAAGATTATGTTGTTCTATGTTGATAGAGTTAACATATCCTGAGCGAATTTAAAAAGTTTTCAAAACCTTAAAACAGAATAAATGTGAATAAAATGTTAAAGGTAAAATATTTAAATTTATAAACAATGGAAAATTACTGTTAAATCTGTTTTTATTACATAAAATTCTTATAATATATTTTTGTATGACAACAATAAGTTGTGCTTTGTTATACATGCAACCTTACCAGCAGCTAATACCATATTGGATTTTAGATTGGAAGAGCCCAAAATAAATTAATTTCAAGATTTTTTGTGAGCACAAATCTTTTATCGGATAGAATGTTCTTAGAACAGATCAGCAATAATTCTGCAAATTTATTGTGTGCTCCGACCAATTCATTTGGGAATCTAATGTACCTAAATATTTAAAACAACCTACTTCTTCGATAACAAAACAAATAGAGCAACATTTAGAGTCTTGACAATAGAGTACATGAAAATTATTAACATTGCAATATTCATTTAACATTTTGAACGCTTTGCATTCAGGAGTATGATAAGTTATATTGACTTCTAGTGATTTATATTTTTTGAAGTTAAAGAAAATAATTTTTGTTTTATTGCTAAATACAAGTTTATGTTGTGCGAACCATCTTCTTAGAATATCTAGATCGTGATTAATATCTTAAACTATTAGTACTATAAGCACAACCAATGTCGTCAGCAAATGCTGTGAGTTGACCCTTAAATGAAAGCTTTATCAGTGAATTTATATAAATTTATAAATTTGAATTTATATATTTGTGAACAGTGAATTATATGTTATTTGAATATACATATATTTTATTTGTTCTTATTGGTGGTTTACTAGCGTATGAGTTACTAGGTTTGTTTATTGAATTATTTTGAACGCGTTGGTTATGCGAATCGGATTTAATATAGATATTTTGTTCCTTGATGCAAAAGGCAAATGCTTCTGCTAAAGAATTTGGTTTCAAAACACGTATTGGAGAACCTTAAGCTTCTCTTAGATCAGACCAGTAAGGAATGCGTTCAGGCTAATTTATTCAAATAATTTCCTTTTTGCTTGAATAACACATCTATCGTTTTCGTGAATATTAATGTGGTTCGTTATAATAGAGAGAATTTTTATTGTATCGCTATAGAATATTTCAACTGTCATATTATTTTGTTTTATTTATGTAAGTCCCGTACTAGCGATGTTTGGTTTCTTTTGTCTGCGTAGTGTAAAATCAAATTTTCTCTGATCTTGTCCCAGTTCAAAGGTGTACTATACATATTGAGTACTTTTCATTGGCAGGACCGGTCATTTTACGAATGGCTCTTAAAAGTAGTTGTCCGTAGTTAGTACCTAGTTCAAGAAATTAGATCTAAGATTTCATCAATATTTCCTAAAAAGTCATATTGCCGTCAATATTTCCTAAAAAGTCTTGGATTGTCGTCAAATTTCGGCAAATCTTTAATTGCGCCAGGCAGTCAGGGATTATAGTTATAGTTATAGGTAACAACAATTGCAGCTGGATCTGGAACTGGATCTACACTCATGATGTTTATATTAGAGCTATAGAGGTTTAAATTGCACCAATGTTCGGGTGAATTAAGATTATTTTCAAAATTTAAAATATTTTTCGATAAACCGTCAGAAATATTTCAATTACATATTTTTAGTTTTATTTCAATATTCAAATTACTATTTTTTAAAAATTTTTCTTTTATGGAAGTTAAAAAAGGATAATAATTTTTTATTTTTTTGACATATACCTATATTCGTATAAGTAATAATGATAGTTATATATGAAAGAAAATTTTGTTTTACCGTAAAATTTACTTACAGAACTAAGTTGACAATGTTGATGTTGTTCATTCATATGTAATTAAAAGTTGGAACCCAAATCTTTTTCTCTGTCCGCTTGCTTGTTGATGTTGACTATGCTAAAGTTGATAATCAATCAGCCGTTGATAAAACTTTCACTTTTTAGCACAAAACACTCATTTTTGTTTTTTTTTTTTTATAATGTTTTTTTCCTTTTCAATTTTTTAATTATATTAATTTCTACTGTGACTAACGCAGTCTCACCTTAAGTTGAATTAGGACTTAAACCACAGTATATATAAATAAATTGAATTGATTGTGCTAAACCATAATAAACTATTTCGTTATTAATAAGCGATAAACCGTCGCTAACTAACTTTTACTATTTGTTTTTAC
The DNA here is from genome assembly GCA_947095535.1 of Poecilobothrus nobilitatus. Classification (NCBI taxonomy): domain Eukaryota; kingdom Metazoa; phylum Arthropoda; class Insecta; order Diptera; family Dolichopodidae; genus Poecilobothrus; species Poecilobothrus nobilitatus. Next base: position 131,715,364 of record OX352773.1, read on the forward strand.
GGGCGAGCATAGATTTAAGTCTATCCTACCGTTTGTGCCAGTTGATTGAATTGACAGGTATTTATATTATGCATAATATGCAAGGTTTATATACAATTTATTAATTCAATATATTTCAATATGTTAAAAAAATACAAGATTTGCAATTAAATAAATTAATTGATCAATAATAAGACTAAGTTAATAACTAACAATTTTAAGTTAAAAATTTAAGTTAACAAAATCTTTTATAATGTTGATATATCGTACTCTTAACATAAACTAAAAACATTTATTTGGTTAAACAATTAGTTCTTTTAACAATCTTTTTAAAATTTTGTAACTGTACTTGAATATTTTTTATTGTAATATTATACTGTATCTGCAATATTAGTCCTTTTAAAAAAATCAAAAAAAGGTTCAATGAAACATAGATTTCAGCAATATTGTTCATTTAATTATTCAATGCATATGTTTTATGAGTGGATAAAAAAAAAGTATTACATTTCGAAATTGTTCAATATTTAAAAATTCTCAAGTACGGTTTTACATTATTGTTTTGTTTATTTAAAAATTTGAATTTAACAGTTTATTTACATTTGATAATATTTCGTCATATTTTTTATTTTTATTTACTATGTTATTTAGAGGTTTCTCTTTTTTATTCGAAAGTGGACAGTTATACATAACTTCTCCCTTCTTAGATTGGAAATTCTCTAATCTTCCTGAAATCTTTAAATACTTTTAAACCAATGATAAACAAAACTATGCTTATTTTACTAGAAAAACGAAAACTGTTATATTGATACAATTTTATAATATTTTAATTCTTTAATAATATAATAAGCTGTATTTATTTAAAGCCCACCAACACAAGAAAGGTGTTTCTCGGGCTCTTCAAGTTATTACAAAAGAGTTATTTATAAAATTATTTAAACATAACATAGCAAAAAAGTGTTTGACTGTTAATGAACTACCACAACAACATGTAGGGGGATCTTGTTTTTCGATTATGAATCTGTGGGTAAGTTTAGTGTGACCTATTCTTAATCTTGTTAAACCTACAGATTCTCTTCGGTTCAATGAGAAAACCGACTTCCAATGCGTAGTAATTACTTTAATATACCTTAATTTATTATATAGAGTTGCTTTTTCCCATTTGTCATTCCACAATTTTTTTTTAAGTTTTGATTTAAAACTTCATTAAGATCTTCGTGGAAAAAACGGAATTTTTTGTCATAACTTTTGGTTTTCGTAAATGATTTGTTTGATTTTATTTCTGATAAGCTGTTTAGAATACATACTAAGAAATATTTTGCTAATTTTTGTTGCATATTTTAATGCTTTTTGGATAGCGTAAAGCTCTGCGCTGAGCATATATTTGCAAAATTGTTTATATGATACATTTTTTCAATACTCTTATGCTTAAAGGCACAATCATTATAGAAAGACCCATCAATATATATTTTATCATAATTTAAATAAATTGAGTTACTTTTTTCGTTGAATAGCGCTTGAAATTTTTCAGCTGATGTGCTTTCTTTTCTGCAATTGGATAAAGAGAGATCAATATTTAAGTTTGAAAGGCAAGGTGGCGTAGATTGGAACTTCTTACAGTCAAATTTATACTTATAAGGAATTGAGTATTTTTGTCCTATAAGTTTGAGTCGGACATAGCATGATTGGTAGGCTATTAGATTTTTCTTTAATTTTTTCAAATTGTTCTGCGTTTTCTAATTTGGATTTTAAGGAATGTTTATTAAAAGAAAATAATTTGATAAACAATTTTAGGTTTTGTTGCTCACGCCTATACCTCAGAGGGTATTGTCCGACAATAATACTATTGACAGGACTTATGCGGAAAGCACCGGTGCATATTCACAAACCAATGTTATGTACAGAATCAAGCATTTTCCAGCTAGTTTTACCTGCTGAACTATATAGGATACTACCATAATCAAGAGTTGGAAACACAATCAGGCTATGTATTCTAAGCAAAAGTTTTCGATCTGAATCGTAGTCTGTACCTGAAAGTATTTTAAGTAAGTTTAATTTTCGCTGGCTTTTACTTTAATTTTTTTTATGTGTTCTGTCCACTTCAGTTTAGGATCCAAAGTCATGCCAAGAAATGTATGTTTTTCAACATATTTGATGGGTGACCCATTTAGTTTGTTCAGGATATCAGGATAATATATGTTTTTTGTTTTTCTGGTAAAAAGCATACATACAGTTTTATTTTTAGAAAAAGAGAAATCATTCGACAATAGCCGCCCATTGATTGCCGCCCATTCGACAATAGCCGCCCAGTGTTACACTATCGACAGATCCTTGTGGAACCCCATTTTCAAAAACTTTTTCTGTTGAACAAATATTTCCTATTAACGTAACATATTTTCGGTTAGAAAGAAAGTTTTGAACAAATTTTACTAAGTTGCCTCTTAGCCCATTTTTAATAAGTTCGTCTAACAGATTTCTTTTCCATATACAGTATAATATTATGCTCTTTTGATGTCAAAGAAAATAGATACAAGAAAACGCTTGGTGGAAAAAGTTTCCATTATTTCAGATTCAAGTAATAGTAAGTTGTCTATTGTGCTTCTATTTTTTCGAAAGTCAGATTGAAACAAATTAATTTTACTATTTTGTTCAAGGAACCATTGAAGTCTTTTGTTTATAATTCTTTCTGAAACTTTACATAAACAGTTAGTTAAAGTAATAGGCCTGTAGTTATCTGTGTTTTTCGGATATTTTCCTTTCTTAAAAATTGGTATAAGTAAGGCATTTTTCAAACTCAATGGAAAAGTACCAGTTGTGTATACTTCACTGTTAAGGTTTAAGAGTTCGTTTAGACTGGACTGGACTTTTAGACTGGATGTGTTTATGTTTTTGAGCATTTCATAATTAATTAGATCTGGAGCCGGGGATGATCTAGTACACTCTGCTAAAGCGTTTTGTAATTCAGACAAGGTAAATGGTACATTATAGTTTTCATTATCATTTTCAGGAATTAGTAGTGGGTTTGTTTCTGTTTTATATAGCAAGAAGGAACTGTCGTAGTTTTCGTTGCTTGAAGCATTAGAAAACATTTTTTTGAAAACTCTTCCGAAATATGTCTTGTATTAGTTATTACTTTATTATCTACTAAAATTGAAGTAATATTTGTTGATTTTTGTTTTTCATTTCCATGATTTTTCTTTATAATACCTAATAGATTTACGGGTTTTATATTTGGTAACTATAAAATTTTTAAAATCGTTCAAATCCAGAGTTCTCTATATTTCCTAAAAAGTTTTTTACGTTGCTTAATAAGCTCTTGTATCTCATTATTCCACCATGGTACAAGGTGGAATAATAGGTATCGATTTTTTAGCTTTGTGAAGGATTTTATCCTTTAAAAATAACTCATGTTCATTTATATTTTTAAATCCAATCCGAGATAGTTCCAAATTAAGATTATTTTTTAAAAGGTCCCAATTTGTTTTTCTAATGTTGTATTTTATGGTATTATGAATATGATTTTATTTATACAATTATAAAATGTTATCAGGTAATTTTTATTTAATACAATCTTTCTGTCGTCACAATTTTGTAATAAATTTTAGTTTACAGCATTTTTTTATTGAAGTACTTCAATTCAATTCATTTCTAATACTTCAATTTTGGTTTTATCATTAAATTTTAACTTACAATTATTGAAAAAAAATACAATTTTTACTTAACTTTAAATGTCTGATTAGTTCATTTTCTACAAATGTACATATATATGTATATGTTTTATTTTCAGTTGATTTTGAGTATATATATCTAGATAAATTATAAAAATAAAAATGTATTGAAATCAAAAAAAAAAATTGTACGCGCAGTTTTGTTAAAAATTTTTGTAAAATAAAAAAAATGTGGTTTAGTGTAGTTGTATACATACCGAATTTATTTGTTATTTGTTAATTAAAATTAGTTTATTTTAACTTCGTTATATGTTATAATTAGTTAAAAGTTAACATATTTTCTTTTTGAAATTGTATTCTAGGGTTTATTGAAATTGGTAACGAAACTTTATTAAGAGTAAACTGTTAAACCTTGAGTTGATAAGTTGATACTAATATGTCAATTGATTTTCATCTTTTAGTACCTTTAACATTGAAAAGTTGTTAAAAAGAACAAAAACTGAGTGTTTTTTTTTTAATTTTTAATATTTTGTTAGTAATTTTGTGTATGCAATAATTTTAGAGTCATTTTCATTACTGTATAGTTATTTTACACGAAGATATTATTATAAATATTCATGGAAGAAAATTTTAAATATAGGAGCAAAACTTCCCTGTAGTACTGTAATGCAATGTTCACTTTGAACAAAAATTTATTCATATGAGATATGGAAAACCGAATTCGCATTTTGATGCTGTACCAACGATTTTTGCAAGTTCTACTAACAATGTAGTAAATTTATTTTATTCGATTTTAAGAAAACTTAAAATATTGATGTTATTATTATTAGGTTTGCAATATCTAATAATATAGAATATAATAATTCTTATGAATGTATCTTTTCACTTGAAAAATCGTTTTTAAATGCCAATTCAAATTCGATTAAATCTAAGAATGGTGGACTAACAAATCCGAGCTCAGATGTTGCGGCAGTTTGCTGCTTACTAGGAAAAGAAATTCGTAAACAAATGGCTCAAACAAGCGAAAAAGATAAGCTAATATTGACCAAAAAGCTAACTGCAAAAATATGTATCAATGTACAAAGAACTATTTTATTGTTAAATAAAATAAACGAAATATCTTTGTAGATTTAAAAAATAACGAACATTATACATACTTTATTGATCAAAACTATCATGGAGAAATATATAAAAATTCGATTCCATTAACAGAAAAACAGAAGTTTCAGTTCGAAAAAAATTAACACGCCTTGTAATATTTCAGAGAATGTGAATAAATCTTTAAATTCATTGATTGATAATTTATTTTAAATCTAAAAAAGTTTGTTAAATTTTATTAATTTTGGAAAATTATATTATTAAACTGTAAACAAAACTTAATATTTTTTATTTAATAATTTTTATTTTATTTTATTTTTTTCTAATGACAGAACAATGCGTACAATTTTTTTTTATATTAATACTCTATCTATATATGTATATATATATGATCGAAGGTAACAATATATTCCTTATTTTCATTTATTTCAAAATTATCTTTATTTGGTAATTAATGGTGTTACTAATTTTAAGTCTGTTTTTATATAATGTTGGGGAATTTTAATTGCAAATACAATAGAATTTTCTTTATGTAACATAATACGCATTTTAATTAATTTTAATTTGTTTCTATTTCTTCTGTTGTTAAGGTACTAGGAAGCACAATACCATACTTGGCTGAAGCAATGTTATCCTGTATCTGATCTATTTTATTTTCTAAGTATCTAAATTTTAATAATTGATCTACATATAAAGAATGTTTCCAAACTTTAATTAAATGTAAGTTCATTTCTTTAATGTCATTAAAAACATCGTTAATTTTACTTCTATCATTTTCTGTTACATTTTTTTTAATTTTTGAATAATTTAATTATTTGAACTTAAAATTAAATTATGATTATTTTCTTCTACAATTTTTAAATGATCTAGAATTTCTTGCCTATTATCACTATCCGTTGTACCAAGGAGCCAACTTTGTCCTTTATCTATTCAATGTTTATTAATCCTCGTTTTCGTCTATTACTAATTAGTATTATGGATTTGGTTTTTGTCCTAATATGATTTAATTCAGAATTTATCAAATTTTTATCTGATGAATTTAATTCGTTCAGGTTACTTTCAATTAATCTAAAGTAATATTTAGAGTAGGTCATTAAGTTCTCTCGGATCAATAATATTATTATTGTTTCGTTACTCGTTAGTAATTTTTATCTCTCTTATTTAGATTTAAATATAACCTACTTCTTCGGATATTTGATTTAATATGTAAATTTGATATTTGATTTTTATGTAAAATTCCTATACTGTCTCAATTCTTTAGGAGATCTTTTAATGTTCGCTGTATGAATGTTATTAAGTTTATTTTTTTATATTTAAGCTGCTCCTTATGTCTTACAGCTTTATAATTCTTAATAAAATCTGTATAGACTTTTCCTCCTGATATTCTTCTCTTTTCTTGTTTAATTTATTTAGCTTTTTCAATTTTACTGTTTTTAAATTTTCTTTAATTTTTTCAAAGTCCACTATATGATGTTGGACTTCCCTCGGGATACTTTAAAGTGAAACCGTTCGTTATAGTTTCTAATAGCTAATTGCATTTTTCAACTAAGATATTTTTATTAACGTATTTAAGAATTCTGAATTTTTCAGTTAGTGAATTATGAAATTTTTCTATATCACTATTACCAGTATGATTGTTAGGTTTGGTAAGGTGTAAACTTACTTCTTTCCTTAAGAATTATTTTATTTGAATAGCTTTAAATTCGCTATCTGCTATTTTTTTTTTGTTTTATTTAATTTTAGCATAAAGAAATCATATACATAGTGTATTTACACCGAACAAATTTTTTAAACCATTTCTGCACAAAATATAGAACCCCAAAATTCTGTTTTGTTGCAGATTAACATATTTTGAACAAAAAATTTATACAGAAATAATATTTATTTGCAGCTTATAAAAAAATGAAATGTATTCTTTTCATATTTATACTATTTTATAATTGTAGTGGTATGGTAGTGGTAATATTTTTTTTTATTCGTTTCATTCTTATTTGTTTGTACGTATGTTTGTTAGATTTGAAATTATGAGAACTTGAATGTTTAATAATTTTTGGCTGGCATATATAAAGCGTATTAAATAGCGTATATTGTGTTTAGTAAAATTAAAAATGATTTTATTATGCATGTATAAGAACATAACGTATTGAAGTAGGTAAATAAATAAAAAATTAGATAAGTGATAATAAGTGACTTTTATTACATATTTTCTTTTAATAAATAAACTTAAGGTAATAAGGGAACAAATCAATGTTAAATTACAGATTCACTGAAATAAAAGTTTCTTTTCCTACTTAGAGTAAATATATAGTCATGATATACCTAGTACTAGTAAAAGTAAATAATTTTTAAAACTTTTGCAAAAATTAATAAAAAAATCAAATTTTATTTAACAATTTTCTTTTTAATATTAGTACCTAAATGTTAGAATAGCTAATATTAGAATAGGAATATTAGTACAGTACCTAAATAGGGATTCAAAAAATAACGAAAGCACATAAAATTAATTAAAAAAAATGTTTTATTGCTTAAAATTAAAGAATAGAAGGAAAACATAAGAAGGGAAAAAGCCACATGGAAAATTCTAAAATATAGTCTGATAGTATTAATTTTCCAAATGGCATAAAAAACCCTTTTTATTAGTACATTTACAAAAAAATAAAAATTCAAAATTTATGTAAACAAATTTTACAAGAAAATATAAAAAACTATTTACAAAATTATAACTAAGCATAATAAACTACTTTAACATTTAAAAAAATTTAACATAAAAACATAATTAATCCTTTTAACAATATATATAGGTATTTAACTTAAATTAATAATCTCATGCATTGATTTTTAACAAAAATTTTCATGAAAAAAAAAATGAAAATAAAAGTTATTAATCCATTACAAATCAAGAAAAAGTTTAAAAAAATATTTATTTAAAAATTGCAGACCATGTGAGACAAAATTTCTACTATATATATTTAGTTTTGAATTATTTTTGACTATTTTTTTGTCTTTCCCTCTTGGATTCCTTAGCTTTTTGTTCTTCCTCAATTATTAATTTTTCCTTTAACCATTTGGTTTCTTTTTTTAATAACAAATCGATTAGTAATTCTAAAAACTTAATTTTATGCGTAAAGCATTTTTTATTTTCGTTGAACCACGTAGAATATTTATCCGATTTATTAGTAGCTTCCAAACAACAATATAAAATGTTTTTTTTTAAGTTCTTTTGATGAAAGTTTTGAGAAAAAAAGTGATCAAATATATTGATTTGAAATTGGGTCAATTCAAAAAAATTTTCTGTTGGCGCTTTTAAATGGACAATATCTGAGTCATTTTTGTAGTTTTTTTGAAAAATAAATTGTTCCGACTCAAGTAATAAAGAGCTTTCAGAAGTCTTAAAAAATAAATCGTTACATGACACACAAGAAATTTTTTTCATAATTTTAAAAATGATATAACCACATATATACCTTTGTGCGTTGTTCGAAACAACATTCCTTTCTGTTTTTTCTAAATTTTCTCCTAAATAATTGATGACAAGGTTAGTAATATTATCATCAATTTGTTCAATTTCAATTTCTTCTTCATTTGTACCTGAGCTATATTCTTCTAATTCATAATTTACTAAATCTTCTGAAAGAAATTCATCATTATCTTCCTCACAATTCGAGTGTTCAATTTTAAAGTTAATTAATTTTACAGACATGATTTTCGCTAAGATATTACTGAATTCAGAGACAGATGGGTTATTATTACAACCGTTTCTATAACGAATTAATGAAAACAAATTTTCTAAAGCATCTTGATTAAGGCGAGACAACAGCAAATAAGAACACTCGTTTGTATTATAAATTGAAAATATATTTGAACTTAACTCTATAATGCCTGTTAAAGTTGAAATCATACCTAGTATGAACCATACCTTCAATACAATAAATTTTTGGAGAAGAGATTGGTTTTATATTTTTAAAATACTCTATCATTTCTATTATGTACTGAAATATTTGATTGTTTGATTGTAAAGCTACACGGTATGAGTTTTTATCATATATTTTTTTCCTATTAAACAATCGAATAACCTATTAATTTTAAATACGAAATCAGCGGTTGCTAAAGCACAATTTTTTCGAGTAATGAATTTATTTGTTGAAACTAGTGTTCTAATAACAGCAGCAACTGAGTGACTAAGAACCTGACTTGCTAATTTAACATTCATTCTTTCAAATGAATTTGGAAAGATATGCTTTTTTGAAAGCTTTGGGCACATTTTTTAGCTGTTGTCTCTTTCGTGAAAGTAAAGCGATCGAATAATTTTAAAAGAAACTTCACCGTCATCAGTATTTAAATCATATTTGAGTAATGTATTACGAATAGATTTAATTAAGTGAACAGGATCGAAAAGTGCGAAAACTTTTTTTTCATCTCCTTTAAAGTTATAAATAAAATGGGGGTTTTCTTTGGAAACTCCTAACATTTTAAAGCATTTTCTATTATTGGGCCCCTGATCACAAATAACTGCCCTAACATTAAGACTTAGATTGAAAGCTACATTTAAATTTAACGTTAATAAATTTTGAAGATCCTGACCACTAATACCTTTTTCTGATGTGTAATAACTAAGTACATATTTCCAGTTATGTATTAAACCTTTAAGCATAAATACGCAAAAGTTTTTAGAATTACTAATCGATTTGTTATTAAAAAAAGAAACCAAATGGTTAAAGGAAAAATTAATAATTGAGGAAGAACAAAAAGCTAAGGAATCCAAGAGGGAATGACAAAAAAATAGTCAAAAATAATTCAAAACTAAATATATGTAGTAGAAATTTTGTCTCACATGGTCTGCAATTTTTGAATAAATATTTTTTTAAACTTTTTCTTGATTTGTAATGGATTAATAACTTTTATTTTTATTTTTTTTTTCATGAAAATTTTTGTTAAAAATCAATGCATGAGATTATTAATTTAAGTTAAATACCTATATATATTGTTAAAAGGATTAATTATGTTTTTATGTTAAATTTTTTTAAATGTTAAAGTAGTTTATTATGCTTAGTTATAATTTTGTAAATAGTTTTTTATATTTTCTTGTAAAATTTGTTTACATAAATTTTGAATTTTTATTTTTTTGTAAATGTACTAATAAAAAGGGTTTTTTATGCCATTTGGAAAATTAATACTATCAGACTATATTTTAGAATTTTCCATGTGGCTTCCCTTCTTATGTTTTCCTTCTATTCTTTAATTTTAAGCAATAAAACATTTTTTTTAATTAATTTTATGTGCTTTTGTTATTTTTTGATTCCCTATTTAGGTACTGTACTAATATTCCTATTCTAATATTAGCTATTCTAACATTTAGGTACTAATATTAAAAAGAAAATTGTTAAATAAAATTTGATTTTTTATTAATTTTTGCAAAAGTTTCAAAAATTATTTACTTTTACTAGTACTAGGTATATCATGACTATATATTTACTCTAAGTAGGAAAAGAAACTTTTATTTCAGTGAATCTGTAATTTAACATTTATTTGTTCCCTTATTACCTTAAGTTTATTTATTAAAAGAAAATATGTAATAAAAGTCACTTATTATCACTTATCTAATTTTTTATTTATTTACCTACTTCAATACGTTATGTTCTTATACATGCATAATAAAATCATTTTTAATTTTACTAAACACAACATACGCTATTTAATACGCTTTATATATGCCAGCCAAAAATTATTAAACATTCAAGTTCTAATAATTTCAAATCTAATAAACATACGTACAAACAAATAAGAATGAAACGAATAAAAAAAAATATTACCACTACCATACCACTACAATTATAAAATAGTATAAATATGAAAGAATACATTTCATTTTTTTATAAGCTGCAAATAAATATTATTTCTGTATAAATTTTTTGTTCAAAATATGTTAATCTGCAACAAAACAGAATTTTGGGGTTCTATATTTTGTGCAGAAATGGTTTAAAAAATTTGTTCGGTGTAAATACTCTATGTATATAATTTCTTTATGCTATTAGAGTTAATTGATTTTTATCAAAGAGATAATAAGCAGCTCAAAATTTAAAAAAAATTATCTATAATGGTTAGAAAATTGTTTTTCATTATAGCATAGGTGTCAATGTGTATGATTTCATTTACATCATTTGGAGTTTCCGTGAGTTTAAATTTTAATTTCTTGACAAACTTCACACTGATTTATAACTATTTGTGTCAGTAGTAATAATTTTGGGTAATTTTTTTTTTTTTTATTTGGTTTCAAAAAATATGTGAAAAGAATGTTCAAGAAACTAAAAAAATGTATGAATATGTAAATCATTTGGAAAATAACGAGGGAGAGTGCAGTAGAGTAGACTGTGTCAACTCTGGGATACCCGTATGAACGTAATATACCATGTTTCTATAAAATTTGACCACCTTTTAAAAACTTTTAGATGTCTTAGTACCGACGTTAACTACAGAGATATATTTATGTAAATTGTGGAGTTGTATGACAGCTACCCGAATCTATTGCACAAGCACAACCAAATTTTAGAGAAGTTGTTGCCATAAAACTTGATCATCATTTATAAGGTTTTAGACACCTAGCTTCATTAAGTTCCAAGAGATGCATGAACCCTGAACTGGCTGCTTTAGACTAATCAAATTTTACAAAAATTGTTGGCTTATAACTCGACACCTTTTCACTAAATTTCAGATTCCTAGCTTCAGTAGACACTGAGTTATTTTCATTTAAAAAGAGAAGTTGTATGTCAGTTACCCGAACCCGACGGCCGAAAATGCTGGATTTAAATAGCAAAACTAACAATTTTGCAAAAGTGACGTAAAAGAAAATTCAGCCTCTTAGCTTCTTTATTTTTGGAGTTATCGTGCGGAGGGACGGATGGACGAACATGGCCTAATCGACTCAGAATTCGAAAATTTATTATACCCTTGAACATAGTTCATACGGGTATAAAAACAAAGAAATATGTAATTCAATTGAAGAAAATAATACTAAAATGTTTGAAGAAATAAAACAAATGATCAAGGAAACAAATGCCAAAAAAACAAATATAACATGCGCTGAGTCAGTAAAATCTAGTAATAGTATTGCCAAAAGTAAAAAAACAAGTGCCATTAATTATAAAACCTAAAGAGAAACAAGACGTAAACATAACAAAAGAAGAATTAAATAAAGTTGATCCATTTTATTTGATTATAGTAAACATTGAAAATAGAAAAAATGAAACAATAATAATTCACAGTAAAAATGATGAAGAAAAAGAGATCAGATAAAAAGTGCATTACAAAATAATATTAGTAAAGAGTTCAAAGTTAAGGTGCCCAATACAGTAGAATTTTATATTTACAATAACTGATATTACTTTTGAACACTCGGAAGATGAATTAATTAAAAAGTTAAAGAAGCAAAACCTGTTCTTAACCAGATTATGAATTAAAAATAATAAAAAGCTACGAATTAAAACAAAACAGAACTTCTTATATATTTATAATTTTAAAATAAAAACCAATAGTAGTAAAATGTATACAAAAATGATCAAGGTTCAAAGAGTGGATGTAGGTTGGGAGAAGTGTCGTGCATTTGATGGAACAGATGTGTTACAATGTTTTAAATGTAAAGGATTTAATAATTTATCTAGTGAATACAAAAATGATGAAATATGCACCAAATATCTTGGAAAGCATAAAACAAATGAGTGTGATGAAGAAGAAATAGAAATGCATAAACTGTGTCCGTGTAAATCAAAAATTAAATATGGAACTAGATGAAAATCATATTTAACCATATAATAAAATGTGTCGGGTATATAAAAATAAATTAAAGATGAAAAAGATAAAGAAAAATTGGGTTTAAAAATATAACAATCACAGAATATAAATGAATTATATGCAAATATACCATTATATATTTTAACCAAGTAGAAATAATAGCGACAAATGAGAAATCAAAATTTATAATACTTTCTGAGACACATCTAACTAAAGAATGTCGAAGAAGATGAAATTACGTCGCATAACTATAATTAAATAATATCGTTGTCAAACTCTACAAGGACTGGAGATGTTATAATATATTACCAAAAATATTTGATAGTGAATAAAAAAATTGGAAAAGTGAGGAACTCAAAATATTGGATTATTGTCTGTACGGTAAATAATAAAAAATCAAGCATGATTATCGTCGCAATTTATGGATCACCTAGTGGTTATGAATCAGAATTTTGTCAAATATTTCAAGAAATATTAGAAGAAATATGTGAAGAAAACCAAGACATCCTAATAATAGACGATTTTAATGCAGATTGGTCAAAAGATAATTTTTATAAAAAAACAAATCGTAGATCACTATATACAAGATTAACTATTACATGTGCAATTATAATTAACTACGTTATTACAAATATATAATTTCGGTGCAAAATAGTATTAAAAATAAAATATCAGATCATGAAATAATGGAAATAGCTATTAAAGGTGAGAATAACATTGGGAACAGAACTATCAAACAGACAGAAATATTTAAATATAATAAGAATACTTTTACAAGAGAATTAAGTGCAATACTACATTACGACTAACATAAAGATGTAAATGAAAATATTTTTAAACTTGATAAAGTGTCTGAAAGAAACTATACAAAAATGGACAGAAAAAAAATCAAGTGAAAAAAAAATGTCAATAAATGGTTTACAGGCATATATTAAAAGATGAGAAAAATATCCTACATCAGAAAGCTAAACTTGAAAACACTAATGAAGCCTGGACAAAATAGAGAGCAATAAGAAACCTATATAAAGTGAAAATTGAAAACGAAAAGTTTAAATACATTAATCATAAAATAAATAATGCAAGAGACCAGAAAGGAATGTGGCAAAAAATTAAAGAATTAGTAATAAGAAAATCCCTAAATGTGATAAAATCTGTGATATTTAACCATGTAGAATATATCTAAGAGTAATAACCAAATAGCTAGTCCTTTTAATGAATATTTCGTAAATAGTATTAAAAATATATAAGAGAATCAATTGAAAATGTGCAATATACAAACCAAATACAAATGATAAACAAAAAATTCAAATTCAGTGCACTAACAATTTTAGAACTTAAGAATATAATAAAACAATTAAAAAATAAACCTATAATAAGGTATCTACTAAAACAATATACTTACTAATTGGAATAAAATGGAAAAAATAATATTGAAAATAATAATTCACTATAGAAACTGGAGTTTTTTCAGAAAATTGAAAAAAGTCAATGGTAATACCAATTGAAAAAGTTGCCAATACAAATAGATGTGAAGAATATCGTCCCACAAACACTTTTAAAACTTGTGAAAAAATATTAGGAAAAATTGTATAAAAGCAATTAGAAACAGAAAATAAGGGAAAAATATATGGAAAATAATAATCTATTATCAAAATACCATCAGGCTTTCAAATAAACTACAGTTCATTTTGTAATAAATTGTTGGAAAAATAAAGAAAGAAAAATAAGATAATGGCTATTTTTTTAAATTTTAAACGAGCATTTGAAACAATCAACAGAACAGCAATAATTATCGAATAGGAAGCAAATTACGAAAGTTAATGGTATTAAATCAAACAAAATTGATAATGATTTCGGTGTACCACAAGGATCCATTTTGGCAGCTTTATTATATATATATATGTAAACGATATGCCAAATGTTATAAAAAGATGTGAAATAATATTATATGCAGATGACACTCTAATATCCCCGGAAAGAGATACTGTTAAAAATGTCTCACAAATAAGACAAAGCTACGAACTAAAAAATTGTTTTAATTTCAGATTTAAACTGTTCATTTTCTTTTTTATAATTATTATTAGATTTTTCACTATTGCTTAAACCATTTTTTCGCGGCACTAGCGTTTTATTTTTATTTTCAATACGTTCATTCATTTAATTATTTTGTTTTTCTTTTTTTTTTCGTTTTCAATTCTTTTAAGAAAGAATTTCGGTTTTTGTAAAAAATAATTTAGTTTTTTTATTATTATTATTATTTTAATAATTTAGCTTTTAGCACTTTTATAATTTATTAAATTAATATTTTTGTTATAAGTCACACCAAATTTTACAACATTTTCCCATGACATTCTCTTAAGTAAAAGTTTTGTATATACGAGTACTATTTCTTGTTAGTTATTCAATTTAAATGATCAGGTTGCTTCTTCAAACCTTATTAGCTATTATCTAATCTGATTCTTCGAGATCTCGAAGTGTGAAAAATACTGGCAACTCTTTATTTTTTTTATTTATTTATTAATTCAAATTTATAAAAATAATATTAACAATATGTAACAAATAATAGTGCATCCCCTCAACAGTTTTAAGCTGGTGTAGGTATAATAAATTTTACAATATGTACAAACAACATTCAATATGAATGATATATAATGTATAAATAATACATAATAGAAAAAAAAAATTTCAAAATTAATATAATTTAATTAAAATTGGTAATATAGTGAATAATTTGATGCTATTGAAGTATCTGTATGCACTTGGAATCAAACTGTTAAGATGCTTAGTAGTACGACTTCGAGGTTAAGATATATGATATATATAGTACCAGTAGATCTTGCATTTCGATAGTCATACTGCCTCTATTTTCTACTTGTATGTGCTGCTGCATCAGTTTGTTTTAATTTTAAACACAAATTTTAGCTTCTCGTCCACCAATAAACAATTTAACCTGTCAGTATTAGTTTCTTCATAGGCGGCGGTTGTACAATACAAACAATCATATCCGTATAGAATCTTGATCGGCTTAGTCAAAACTTGTTCATATTTAGAAAATAAGTTAACACAATTTGATGATCAATTTATGTTATATCTGATAGGCGAAATAATATGTGCATTTAGTAGTAATTTAGCTGTGTTAGCGTTGAGTTTGATATTGAATCTTCTGATTACATCAATAATTGGAACAATTTTCGACACAGTGTTCTTAATATGACCAACTCAGCACAAATTTTTGTCTACTTAGTATAATACCTAAATGTTTGGCCCTGTTGACTTGTTCCAAAACAACATAATTGTTGGACTTATTTTGATGTTATTTTTGTTTGAGGAAATAAGAAATTTCAGTGTTTCATCATTAATCGTTTATCTATTTTCCGTTTTTTACTTAACAAACTTTACAAGCTCTGTATTAATTATAAATTCAATTTCTTCTTGGAGCACAAAATAACAGACATGTGTCGTCAGTAAAAATATTTTAAAAATATTGAAGTCCTGGTAAACTAATGTTTTAAATGTGTGAGAAATATAAAGCAGGATCAAGATTCGAACCTGTGGTGCATTAACAACTCACCATTACTAACAACCCTGCCAACTTTTGTTTCCACACTTCTTTTGGACAAATAATTTTAGATGAGATTGTCAACAACGCCACGGATACCCAATTTTTCTAACTTATCAAATAATATAGTATGGGCTACACTAGTCTACAGACTTTATTTTGGTATGTTGAAGGATATCTTCATGTCTATGAAAACCTCCCGAACATAGCTTCCCTTGCCTAAATTATTGTTCATATATTATCTTAACATTCCCGCAGGGATACATCTGTATTAGACGCATTTTGGAAGACCAATTAGAATTGATCAAATCCATAAGTCTTATTTATGAATGAGACTAGGCTTTTATTGTTACTTTTTTTATAGATTTTGGCGAACACACTTTTTTTTTTCTTTATTTATTTTACTTAACTACTTAAATTTTAATTCAATCTACATAATATACAGTTATGAATATTCCATTTCATTTAATCTTAACGCAAACATTTTAATTATACAGTAAATAAGTTTTTAATTTTAATCTTTAAAAATTTTTTTTTTAATATTTTTTTTCTTTTAATATTCGCTCGAATTTTATATATTAATAATCTTACACTCACAATATTGCTATATTGAATTATCTTCGTAATGAATCAGTATAATATTTTTACCATATTATCATAGACTGTTGTAACAAAATTATTTGGATTAAATGCTTAACCACAGTAACATAAAATTTAAACAGAATCTATGATTTCAACAATTTTCTTTTTATATAAACATATGTTTTCAATTGATTTGAAAACATTCGGTAAATCATTAAATCTTTTTAAACAATTAAAGAGCCAATTAGTCTTTTGTTTATAAGATTTAAATAATGATAAGTAAAAGTTACATTTATTGCGGGTGTTGTAGTTATGAATATCTATATATCTTTGCAGTATAAAATTAAGTTTGACTTTGTTGTTTTTTATTTTGAAAACCAAAATATGAGTTTCGCGCTTGCAGATATTTTCAAAACTGAGATACTTTTGAGAATAGATCATACTAGTGGGATACAATGTGGGATACTTATGAATTATTTTGATGGATTTTTTTAATAGAATTTCAATTCTTCTCAGGTGAATTCGTGGTGCTCCACTCCAAATTAGAATAACATAAACTATATTAGACAAAATATACGACGATTACATTACAAAAAGTGTTTTTGTTATCAAAAATTTACTTAATCTTCTTAAAATATATACATAAGGAGACATTTTTTTGCAAACATAAATAATATGCTCTTCTCATTTGATACTAGAGTCAACCACAAGACCAATTAAGATTCCTTACTATATCTATTTTTAAATTTCTATTGGAAGATAGGTTCATGAAATATTTTGTTTCCAAAAAGTAAAATTTTGGTTTTTTTTATATTTAATAATAATTTATTTTTGTAGAGAAATTCGTGAATTACTGCGAGATCTTCTGATATTGCATTTTTCAATTCAGAATCATTTTTTTAAATTTTGAATATTTCATGACTGCGTCATCCGCAAGGAGTGGTGGAACTCCTTTTAATTTAACACGTGCAACGTCATCAATGTATAATTTAAAAAGATCGGCGCCTAATATTGAACCTTGTGGCACTCCTATTCTTTATTGTTCCTATTTGACTTAACGAATTACCAATGAGGACACATTGCGACCTTTATTTTAGATATGAGTCAAAGAAATTCAGTTGTTCAGGAAAAAAGTTCAGACAAGACAATTTATGCAGCAGAATGTCATGATCGACACAATCGAATGCCTTTTGCATATCAACAAAGATACAAGCAGTGAAATTACCATTATCCGTGCTCTTAGTTATGAATTCATTCAGCAATAAACAAGAGGAAGTTGTGCTTGAATTCTTTACAAATCTGTATTGCTCCGGATGCAGAATATTATTAAGCTGTATAAAGCACGTTAATCAGTTTTTTGTAATTTTTTCAAAAATTTTTGAAAGTGAACTTAACACCGAAATTGGCTTATAATTTAAAGTGCTCGTGGCGTCGCCAGCCTTATAAATAGGTGTAACAATTGCTTTTTTAAGGCAATCAGGAAAGTTTTATGTTTCAAAACGTTGGTTAATAAATCTCAACAAGATAGGTGCCTGCGAACATCTTAATCAATTTCGTGATGCCGTCGTACCCTGTTGCAGCAGACGATTTTAAGAAGTGAATGATCGCATTGGCTTCATCTATGTATTGTATAATTTAATAATACCTATGTATTGTATAATTTAATAATACGTGGATTATGAGGATATTTTTTTTTGAATTTGCTAAATGAATCCCGAACTTTCATTATTTGCAATATTTCTTCAGTCACCCACTAATGCTTCTTTTTAAAATTTTTTACCGGGAGAATACGAGTGTATTTCTTAACTAATTGAGTTAGGATTTCAATAATTTCTTCAAAAGTTTCATATGAGCTCAGACTATTCCATATTTGATCTTTAGTTAAATCCACGTAATTTAATACAGTTTTTGTATTGATTAAGGTTTCTTTAATAGGATTTAAGTCAACACTAACAAAAACATTGGTCAACATGGTCAGATAAATTAGTATCCGCAATATAAAAAAATATCAGTAATAATCAATGACAGTCTTTGATATGATTATTACTCTTGTTACGAACTCTGGTTTCTCCTGGTTCCATATGGAAAAACCATTACTCAAAAGAGTATTACAGTAGAAACGTACATCCCCATCATTTTTATTTAATAAATTAATGTTAAAATCACCTACTATTATAGAATTTTTGGGAGCGGCACAAAAGACTGCACTACAAAATCTTGCAATAACAAAATCTTGCTTTTTTGAAAAATCTTGCAACTTCAAAATCTTGCATCAGAAAATTTTTAAGTTGCAAAATCTTCACCCAAAATCCTTTAATTACATAAAATTACATTAAATTACATGAATTTAATATATAAAACAAAAAATTAATTAACTTCATCTTCTACAAATCAAATTATTAAATATAAAAACATTAATTAAGGTTTATGCATTGCGCAATACGCTTTAAAAATTCTTTTTTAGGAAGCCTACTCCTTTTACTTATAATTTTTTTTATTCTATCATTTTTTTTTATGACTTCCCTTTTCTTGGGGAGTTGTTCCCCTCTTTTAACTTTTTCCGCACGATGTTTTGCCACAATTAATTCTTTGGAAATATCTTGTATTATTTTGTATAAGCCAGCATGGCGTTTTCCCACAACAACTTTTAGGCGCCGGTGCCATGCTTCGACACTATTTTGAGTTCTCGGGAAGCATTCCGCACCTCTTTCTGTATCACCAACACACCAAAAATCAGGTTTATATTTAGGCCGTCCATTGGCATTAACTGATCCAATATAATTCTTTTCAAACCAGGTAGCAATTTATTTTGCATCTTCGTCATCTAATTTACTACTTAATGAGAAGTAGTAAGCTGAGACGTCTTGTGCTGCTACAAACGCCAAACTTTTTATCATTCGGATTTGTAATGAAAAGTTTTCTGAATTTCCAAATTTTGCCGCTACTTTATTTTTTTGGACTTTCCTCCATATAATTTGCCCAAAATGGAATAAACAGCCCTTAAAAGAACATTTCATCAAAAGTTCCATCCATAATCCAACATTTACATTCTGCGAGCAGTTTTAAAGACGAATTAGTACCAAGTAATATTATTTTTTCTCCATCAAAATTATCTTCGCTTAAAACAAATAATTCTCCTTCACAATATCGAATTTCAGCTGGAACATTAATTTCATCCAAATTACTTGGCTCTTTTATTTTGCCACATCGGGAGCGATATATTTTATTTTTTTGTGCTTGTTTGCTTGGGAGATATACACGCGAGGTTGTAGGCGTATTAATAATTGTTTCCCTTAATATTACGGATGGTGGAAGTTCCGAATTTTTAGCATGATATTTTAAAAAATTATTACTTTCAGCAATGGTTTTTTCATGAGTTACAGGTGTATGATTATGTATGGATGGTATTTTAATTATTTCATGACTACCATTAACTAAGCGTGTTACCACGCGCACGTTACAAGAATAATATTTTTGCTTACTACAAATCCAATTGTAAGTTGTTTCAGTTTTCCGTGCCATGTGGTAACCAAATCCATCAATGAATAATTTTTCATTGCCTTTGTTTGATGTTACAGTATAAATGTTCATACTCATCTAGGGTAGGGCATATAATTTATTTTTATTTTAAAAAAAAATAAAAATAAAATTACCTGTACCTTATTTAATATAAATTAATTATATTACTTCCGTAATTATATTTCATCAGATTTACTTTATTAAACTTTTATAACTTTTTATAATTTTTGATTGCTAAATCAATGAACACTGGATGGAATTAAATAATGTACTAATTTGTTGTTATCGATAAACAGTAATTTGAAATATATTAAAATAAAGAAGAGCAAAGAGAAATTGAAAAAAAAAAATAAATTTTAAAAAAAATTTAATTTTCAAAATCTATCATGAAAATTAAACAAAATCTTGCATGCAAATTGCGCGCGCAATTGCATGCAAGATTTTGTTTAATTTTCATGATAGATTTTGTAATGAAAGATTATGTAATAAAGATTATGTATAAAAGATTTTGTATAAAAGATTTTGTATAAAAGATTTTGCAATGCAAGATTTTGTAGTGCAAGATTTCGACCCCAACCCAGAATTTTTATTTACAAGAGTAGTTTCGTCAAATTTATTTATAAGTCATCTATTTTTGTATAATGAAATCTGTAACATGCAATAATATTGATCTTGAGTTTTAATTAAAGCTTCAGTAATATATTTTCATGTGCATTAACGGGTTTTCTTAGTTATATAGGGTTCCGGATTTACAGCCGGATACACTCATATATCCATAATTGAATATATGAGTGTATACTCTATGTATAGCATGTATACCCTTTAATTGTACTTATAATGCTAACGAAGAAAAAACACTCTTATTACACTTATAAGCATAAAGAAGAAATAAAAAAAATTAAAAAAAACTACTACATTACAGAAACATGAAAAACTATTGGACGTAATGTTAAAGAAAAGAATAAGAAACTACAACAATTTAATATTTACTAGAGACTCTGTTAGCCCTGTGCCCTTTACTCTGTGTACGTAATTGCGACGTACTTATTCAAAATAAATAAAAAAACAATACCGGTTATTTCGTGAAACAGTCAAAACGAGAATTATAGAACTTTCTAAAGATATCAAAAACCAACTGTTCATCCAAATACAAGAATCTTGCAAATTCGTAATTCAACTTGACGAAAGCACAAATATTACAGATAAAGCACAATTAATAGTTTATGTCAGATACTGCTATGGAAATAGATTTGTGGAGGAAATGCTATTTTGTAAAGCTGTGGAAGGACATACCACAGGCAATGATGTCTTTAATTTAGTAGACAATTTTTTTTAATGATAATAATTTATCTTGCAATAATGGTATGGGAGTATGGTGCAATAATTGGAAATAGAATCGGATTCAAAGCAAAAGTTTTAAATATTGCACCTCATGTTACATTCACACATTGCATCATCCACCGTGAAAATTTGGTAGCAAAGAATTTGGAATTGCAAGTAAATGCAGTGTTAAATGATGGTATAAAAATTCAAAATTTTATCAAAACTCGTCCCTTAGAAAGCAGATTATTTTCTGCAATGAATGCTTACTTTTATACAGAAGTTAGATGGCTATCGAGAGCAAGAATACTTCGTCGTATTTTTGATCTGAAAGATGAACTTTTTCTCTTTTTAAAAGAGCAAAACATTCTCTTGTAGAAAAATTCTTGATTTAAAAGTGGATTCTTATTTTATGTTACCTTGTCGATATTTGCGATAAAATTAATGAGATGAATACATCGCTACAAGGAAAAAACTACAAAATTTTAACAATGGGTGATAAAATAAATACTTTATGAAGACAGGAATATGAAGCAGGAATATGAAGCAGTAAAATGCGAAGTATTTCCTTGTTTAAATGAATTTGTTGTTGCTTCTAATGTTAATAAAACTATTGTTGATGTTATAATAGTATGCCATTTGGGAAATAATAGCAACTTCATAATAGTTTTGTCGCCCGATTCCATTATTTGAAGACACCTGAATATGACTGGATATGGAATCCTTTCATGTAGATGTGACAAACACCAATCTGACAATTAGTGACCAAGAGCGATTGCTAGACATGACTAATGATTCCTTATTGGAATTAAATTATTGAATTTAAATAGAATTATTGCAATAGTTACTAAAGGAACATTTTGTCTTGAGATAAGGAGAGAATATAAAAATCTTGCAGAAAAAGCCACTTAAGTTTTATTACTTTTCGCTTCAACATACCTTTGTGAAGCATTAATTTGGCATTCCTGAATTATAAATTTCGGTCGCGTTTGCATGTTGAAGCACAGCCAAGAATAGATATTTTATCTCAACACTCTCAGGCTCATCCGTCACACTAAAATTTTATTTTATTTATGATTTACTGAATTTCATCAATGAATTGTAATTTTTATTTACTTTGATTAATTTTTTTTTTCCTTTTTTTTATTTATATGCAGTTATAAATACATAATATCATATTATAATAAATTAAAGTGTTAATACAATGACCCTAGCATATTGCCGTATGGTCTTTTAATTTAAAATTAAAATATACTTTATTTACTTAACTGCTATTATTTTGTGAAACGAAAAATTGCTTTTTTTTTAACAATACGTATTAACTGTATGACCATGTTATTATTATTTATATCATTATATAGTATTTTTATGTTATGGATTATAATTGATAGTACTATTGATTGGTAGATTTAAATTCCTAGCACAATTATTCTAACTTGAATAGTTTTGAAATCAAGGATTAGTTTTAATTCTTCCTGCAACTCGTTATTAGCTTTTAGACAATTATACAAACAATTATTATTTTTTATTATATTTTGTGTTATATAATATGCCGCTTGGTATATAATATATTATATTAGGTATGTTTTTTACTTTAATTGTTTGTTTAAAATTTTAATACAATATTTATAATTTAACTGCAATTTACTTATTTATTTTTTTTTTTAATTTCGTTTTATAAATTTATTTAAAATATTTTGGAAAAAAGTTAAAAAGCTTGCGCACCCTTGAGTTAATATGTAGTTATTAGTTATCAATTTAAAACTCATAAAGTTTATATTTATTTTTATAAATAAGTTTATTAAGCATATTATTTAACTTTTATCAAAAATAAATAAAGTATGCATACACAACAAAACAAAAAGTCTCTCCCAACAAATATTCGAAAATATCACCTATCCAAAACTCTACCAACATTACAACAAAACCATTTAATACTAAGCGGCAAATTGATTTCATACTTTCTTACTTCAATATAGCAAATTTTTATATAATATTAATATGTATAATGCATTCATACTATATAAACATATTATCAGATATTATTATAATATATGTACAGATCGCCATACCCTCCAATTTTTTTTTAAATATTTCATTCATTCATTTTTATATGTAAGTACACAAAATACGTAAATCTTATACCAAAGATAATATAAACCATATAGATGTAAATGTAAGTAAATGAAAAAACCACAAATTTCAAGTGTTCGTTCAAAATTATGAAGCTCAAAAGCTTTATTTTTATTGCTGAAAACTTTTATTTTTAGTTCGTTACATTTTCGTTTTTTTTTTGTTAGTTCCTTTAGTTTTTTTTTCTAATTTCTATTTACTATTCATGAATAAATTTATTTATATACGGTTGAGTGTGTATACTTGTGTAGATTTAGGATTCCAAATTTTGTAAACAAATATAACGTGTATTATGTATGTATATGTTGTGTATATAAAATATAATATATTTACCTTTAGAAAGAAATATTATGTATGTATATATTGTGTATATTATATCTACAGAAAGAAATATTAGGTATATATATATTGTGCTTGTGTATACTATTTTTTTGTATGAATACATACATATATGTACCTATATTAAATCAAAAAGCTAGCTGAACTCATTGTTAATTTAGTGCAGTAACGTAAATCATAATACAATGAATCATCTAATAATTTTCTAACAATTATTATTTAAACATAAAACAAGCAACGGTATTATAACGGTATCGAAAACCACAAAAATTCATAACCATGATATGTATATATGTATATGCTCAGAACTACACAAAAAAATATTTCACGTTTCGGTTTAAAAAAAAAAAAAAAAAAACGATCTCATTTGCTTCGGAAGCGCTTCTTTAGAAGCGTTTTAGAATGCATGATTTATTGCTTCTCATTCATCACAAGATGTTTTTAGTTTTAAATGAGTACTTCTAGATACCTTCCAGAGGAAACGCTTCTCTTTTTTCCCATTGGGTATGTATAAATAAATTATTATTATATATAGATAATATATGTATGTGTGGTGAGTGGGATAAATATTAGAATATAGAATTAGAAATAAAATACCTATGTATAGTACAAATAAGTACGTGGTGAGTGGGATAAATATTAGAATATAGAATTAGAAATAAAATACCTATGTATAGTACAAATAAGTATACGTTATTGTTAATTTTCTTTTATAATAAAATAAATTGTCAAGAGTTTTTTTTTGCTATTGTACAAATTCCATTAAAATAGAAATAAATATCTTAAACAAAATAATCTGTACGTTCGATCATTTATTAAATCTTAAATTAATATTGATCTTATTAAAACTAATTTCATTTCAATTAATTCAAATTTTTTATTAGGATAACGATACAAAGTTAATTTAAATTTAGTTAAATAAAATTTCATTTGTTGAATTCTTTTTTTAAACTTAATTTATTTCTATACACAAACACACACTAAATAGATATGTAAGCAATATGCAAAAGCAAACTATATACCACTTGCGTTGTGTCTATTCAACAAACCAAAACTACAATTTATTAACGCTTTTATTAGAGTCCATACATACAACGAATAAAGTAATAAACAAACAAAATATATTATTTTTATGGAGTTGCATTTGTGAACACGTGATCTGATCGTATAATATTTTGTTTCATAATTGTACTGAGTGTAGAGTATGTCAGTTCAGTTTAATAAATATTATAGATATATGTACATAGGTAAAAACAATACATTTCTAATTCTCAATTTGATCCTTTTGTAAATGGTACGCATACTTACTTATAAGGGAGCCAATCGATCGATTGAATTTTAAATTTGATAACAAAAACTTTGTACTGAAATAAATGTATGAATAGTTAATATAGTCTGTGGTATAAGGTAGGTATTGTTTTCATACTAAAAATTTGTAACCGAGATTTTGGCAAATATGCATTACTCAGGTGTGTAGAAGGCTGTAAATTTTTTTTAGCATGATGTCTGTGAGTGGGTATGTATGTGGGCACGTGTACAGCCTAAACGACTGAGCGGAATTTTTTGAAATTTCATATTTAAGGTTTTGATGTATATATCTTGGATTGATAAGCTTTTGGAGCAAATTGGACAACCGGAAGTAGTAGTTTACGAGTGTCATTTTAAAGTTTTTTACGAATATTTCGTAACAGAAAAATATTATGAGAAAAATTATTAAGAAAAAATTGTTACACAAGTAAAGAGCAACAACTTTGCCATAGAACATTTTTTGATCCAACTAACTTTAACTTTAATTCAATTTTTTCCAAGTCCAAATTTCATACATATTATTATAATACACTATATGAATTTATATGAACAAAATTTTTTTTGTTTTTTTTTTTATCTCTAAAAATTTATATATGTTATTTATTTAACTTTAATTTAATTTATATATTATTTATATATCTATGCATATTATTCTCTTGTTAATGACGCAAAATTCAAACTGTAAAATTTTTGATAGCAGATTCAATATTAATTTTATGTTTGTTTTGTATTTGTTTACAGTTTTTATTATTTATTACTTTTAATATTTTTGAATGAAAAAAAAATCATGTACAAAGTACATACATAATATGTAAATGGATGTATGAAGGAATGTACATATTTTTGCGCTTTCATTGCTTATTATTGTTATTGAATAAAAAAACAATGATGTTAAATTATTAGTAATTTTTTTGCATTGATATAAATTATTATGTAAAAAATCTAGGAATTTTGACTTTGTACTTTTCGAATAGTAGCGGTCAGTCCTGTGGTGACAGCTGATTTTTTTAAAAAATTTTTATGCCAGTGGACATCTTCTTAGTATATAATATCTTTGCTTTTACACAGCTATATCTACACTATAAGATATACCATACAAATTACATACACATGACACAATAATAAAATAATATATGTATCTATACATAATACAATACGTACAGGATGGGCCAAAAGTCAAAGGGTTTAAAAATTTAATAACTTCGTTTATACATTTTTTTTTATTTTTTTTTTTTCAGATTATAAAATATACAAAATGGAACACTATGCATGGAAAATAATGTCACTTAAATGATCCCCGTTTTCAGCTTCGTAATGGTGGGCTCGTTTTAGAGCATTTTCCATAACATCTTTCAAAATTTGTGGCTGTAGCGTTCGAATTTCTGCAACAATGTTGACCTTGAGGTCAAGGATTGTCTCGGGTTTGTTCACATATACTTCATCCTTCAAATCACCTGAAATAAAATAGTCGGGTGCTGACAAATCTGGCGAACTCGCGGGCCTATTAATTTCCGAATTTCTGGAAATTATTGGCTCTCCAAAAATTTGCCTGAAAAGTGCCATTGTGATACCGCTGTCCGTTTACGGTTACAGCACTTCCATCTTCATTTTCGAAGAAGTAAGGCCCAATGATGTTTTCAGATGTAATGCCATACAATACTGTACACCTAATGTGGTGCAATTGGCGTTTATGAATGGCTCTTGGATTTTCGGAACCCCAGAACTTACAGTTCTGCTTATTAAATAAGCTATTCAAATGATAATGAGCTTCATCACTCATAATCAGATTTTCAATAAAGTTAATTTAATTTCTGGCCAACTGTTGAAATTTAACTGTAAAATTTGGACGTTGCCGATGATCTGCGGATTTTAATTCTTGCACCAATTGCACCTTATATGGGAATAACAGTAAATCTTTTTTGAAAATGCGCCGTAGTGATGTACGAGACATTCCTAGCTGAGCAGAACGCCTTCTGGTAGATGTTTCTAGTGTTTCGTTAACACTTTGCTCTATACGCTCAATATTTTCCGCAGTGCGAATTAAACGTGGTCTACCGGTTCGAGACAAATCTCTTACGATGCCATGTTGGTGGTGACGATCAACTAAGCAACGAATCATTGCTTCAGAGGGCGAAATTATGACGTTAAAATGGCGACGATATGCTCTTTGCGTTAAAATAATTGATCGCTGATTTAAATAACAAAATTCTATTATTCTGGTTCTTTTTTCAGTTGTGAATTTCTTCATTATTTATTCTCCGGATGTTATTTATATAATCTGAAAAAAAATATATAAACGAAAAAGTTATTAAATTTTTAAACCCCATTGTGACTTTTGGCCTGTCCTGTATTAATGATACGTATATACACCAATTGACCACCAATGCCATAGTATAAATAAATGTTTTACGCAATTTTTTATTTACTTAAATTGTTTTTCTATTACGAACTTCAAATCATCCTTTACAATTTTTATTATTGATAGATGCAAAAAGCACAGAGAAAATAAAAAAATTCATATAAATTCTCGTTAATTGACAAATTTTGTATGAAAAATTAAAATTTTTGCATGAAAAATGTGGAGATGAAAAAGTTGGATGTTCGAGAGCTATCCGAAGTTTTGATCGGATCTCAACCAGAAAAAGTAGGAAACCTACATATTAATCCGAAAATATTATGTGTTCATTTCAACACTCTAGCTTTCTTAGTTTTTGAGTAAAAGTACTGACGGGCAATTTTAATATATTTATCATACGGGTATAAAAATGTTAAGCAGGATATGAGATATATGCATTTAAAAATAGGGCTTTTTCAAAGTTTGAGGGACTGTAGCTTTGTAATGGATTGGGCTATAGGAAAAACTTGTTCTACAACACTAATTTTTTTTTTATGAAATCTATCTATGGTTAAAATTATTTTTCTCTATCTTTAACAGTTATGTTTTATAAAGTTTAAAGTTTTATATAGACGAACATACAGAAGGACAGACTGACGGACAGAGTGAAACTAATAAGCACATTCTTTCAAATTTTTTTTGGAAATGTTCAAAAAAAATATTTATTTACATCTTTCCTAATACTAAAAAATAAAAAAACAAAACCAAATTACAAAAAAGCAAATTATTTTACTTATATTACTTATCTATTTACTTATAAATAGATATAAGTATATATTTACTTATAATAAATAGTAAAATAAGTAAAAAAATCGATATAATTGACTTGAACTTAAAAACTTTTCCTCATTTATTTAATCAGTCCATTATAAATCAGTTTTGTATGAAATATACTGTCCTAATAAGATCCCTGAGTAAAATTTTTAAATAGAATCATTCTCTTTTTTTTGAATGTTTATAAATTAAAGCTTGAAATTTCAAATAATTATATTATATGAAAGAATATCATTTAAATGGCCTTTAATTCGAAAGATTTTTGAATAAATATTAAAAACTTGGTGCAACCTTCAGTATTTTGAATAGTATATAGTAAGTGTACTAATATTTCAGGCGATGAGTTCTGAAGCTAAAACTAGAAAAAAACCGTGTGATATGCGGAATATGTTGTTAGTCGTCCTAGTTATACTGAGGCTTTTAGGTTTTTTTTTTATTTTACATTACATTATTGTTGTTATTAATATTGATATTAATGTTAATAATAATTTTTTTTTGTTTTTACTTTATAGTATTGGCAAGCTCGGGTTATTTAAATCGTACAATTTTACTTTTCATTTTAATTTTAATTAAATTTTAATTTTGACTTTAATTTTAATTTTTTAAATATTTTAATTTAATTTTAATTCAGATTTTGATCTTGGTTAATTTTAAGGTTGACTTTAAGTCTAATTTTGAGTTTAATTACAATTTCAACTCTAATTTTATTTTAATCTTGATTTAAATTTTGTTTATATTAATTGTTTGTATATTAATTTTTGTAACAAAATTACCAATTTTCATGTTAATTTCTGTAACATTCGCGGGTTGCAAACGAATTTTCATGCCGTGGATTGTCATCTTAGTTCAATTAAAGCAGCAATCTTAGCCCTATGTGAAATAAAAGTTAGCAGCTATAATGATAACTTTAGTCTTACCGGCTACTCACTTGTTTCACATTTTGTACCCAAAAGAGGTATCGTAATCTATATAAAAATTGACATCGCTTTCAACACACTTCAAAAATATAAATGTTCTAGCCCAATCTTCCAAAGCAAGTCATACATTTCTGTTTCCTATACAGATCGCCCAACTCAAATGAACAAGAAACTGCTATGAAAATCGAAAATCTATCGAACCAGATCAATTAATGGACTCATCTCCAGAAACTGAAATTGTTCTGGCGGGAGATTTCAACATTCATAACAGAGACTAGCTTCATTTCTCTAGTAACACTTCTACGAGTCAAAACTCAATTGGGAAACACGTTGAACTACTCTCCTCACTGTTCCACCTTTCTCAACTTTTTAAAAATTCCACTAGGATTCCGGACCGTCCTCTTGGATCTGTTTCTCACCACACACCCTGAAAAATATGTGGTTTCAGTTGGTTACCCCCTGGGTAATTCCGACCAAACAGTGGTTAAGACAACTTTCTGGGTAAGCCCAATCTCCAACCAGAGGTTCCCTTCCAAAAAGCTAGTTTGGCATTACAGTCATGTTAACTGGGAGGGCCTTAACAATTTTTTTTAGAACCTTTGATTGGTCATTCTGCTTCCGTAATCAAAAAAAGTCTCACAGGCTCACAGCGCCAACTATATAGTGGTTAGAAACAGATGCAAGAGAGTTATCAACAAGCAAAAATTCTTGTTCAACCAAAAGTTGAAGCGTAAAATCATCCATATGCCAAAGACCACCACTCAAGACCACCGCATCAGATTCAAAATAGAAGGCGAACTTATTTGGCAAGCAGTTCGCTTCCAATTCGACACTGCAACAGTCAGCTTAGATGCCACCCTTCGTTCCAGAAGTTGGCTGCTCTTTCGCTAAAATTTACTTTAGGATGCGGGGAGGTGATGAAAATCTTAAAAAATCTTGATACAAATAAGTCAGCCGGTCCAGATGGTATAACTACCATGGTGCTCAAAAATACCTAATCCAGTATTTCAAAACCTCTGCGCAATCATTTCTACCTTTCACTTCGGCTATCCATCCTACCCAATGGAAGGTTGCACGTGTTTTCCCAATTCCCAAAAAAGGTATCAAGGTAACTATCGCCCTATTGCTATAACTTCAGTCCTTTGCAAAGTAATGGAAAAAATTGTGAATCAAAAGCTTCTGAAATACTTGGATCACAAAGGTTTTTCTCATGACAGACAATACTGGTTCAGAGCCTGTCGTTCAACCGGTTATCTCATGACTTACCTTTGTGAGAAGCTAAACATCAGCCTCCATCATTCTGGTGAGTCCGATGTTGTAGCACTCGATATTTCTAAGGTTCTAAGGTTTCTATTCATCCTAAGGTTTCGATCCATAGCTTTGTAGTTAACAGAGTTGATTTCAGCACCAAAAAAGCTCAATGCTGTCTGATCTCGTGAAAAATTGCCACCACTATTCCTAACCTACTATATCAGGGAGAAGTTTTGCAGCATTCAACAGATTTAAACATGCTGGGTATCGAGTTAAATCAAAAATTAACTTGGTCAAATCACATTTTTGGTATAGCTAAAGATGCAGCTAAATGTTTAGGATTTTTTGTACCGCTATAAAACTTTCTTTTCTGCATCTGATCTTCTTAATATCTATAAAACGTACATTAGGCCGAAAATGGAGTATAATACAAACATTTGTGCTGCAGGCCCCAAACAGGGTTATTTAGATAATGTGCAAAATAAAGCTATTCGTCTTATCAAAGACCCCAGTGTAACGTCAATGCTCAGTCCACTCAGCCATCGCCGGACATTTGGATCACTGACCTTGTTTTAAAGATATCTCGTAGTGATTAACACCTGTTCCAAAAAAATAAAACAGTAATGCCTTCACTCAAAGTTTTCCAACGAGAAAGAAGGAGTGTAACAGAAGCTCATCTCTATCATGTAGACTTATCAAGATGGCGAAATACAGCTTATGGAAGTTCGTTTGTCATGCGCACGTCTCGTTTGTGGAACCATATATTGTCACATGTGTTAATAAAGTGGTAGTCTATTATTTAAGGCGTGAAAGGAAGACGTTCTACATTACATAAAACGCAAACACGAATTGCAACGCGATTCGTAACGCAAACACGAATTGCAGCGATTCCTATTACATAAAACGCAAACACGAGTGCAACGCGAAAATTTGTAAGTTTTTTAAAAATAGCTATTATTCAAAACGTTGCGGATAATTGTGGTAAATTTGAGGTATCCGCATTCTAGCCGGGAACATACATTTATATGAAAATTTTGACATTTTCTATCCGCAGTAATGTTATTGCGGGATCATACATTTTGGTGCTACATTTTTTTAAATTTCGAGTTTCGTTTAAATTTTTCAAAAAAAATTGAAAATTTGTAAGTATTAAACAATTTTTTTAATAAATAAATAATTTAAAATTTTGAAATTTCATTAGAAAAAAGACAACAAATCAGGAGTAGTTTAAGCCTAATATCTGCAATGAAAAAAGAACCAGATATTGCTAAGAATATACAATTTGAATCCAAAGACAAGGAGTTTTGGATGAATTTAAAAAATGATTTAAACATTTTCGGACAACCTTTTAAAAAAGTCCCTGAGCGGAAAAAGGTAATACTTTGATAACGATAATTTGTTAATGATCATTAGTAATATTGTGCGTTATAAAAATTTATTACTTTAAGTTTGGTCAGATCATACAAAAGCTATGTAAAAAAAAAATTATCTTAGGAAAAAAAAGAAAAAAAGTCCACGGGTGATGGACCATTTAAAAAAAAATCATCTTTACTGAGTTGAAAGAAGACGTTATTCAATTATTATCGTTGAAATACTGTGTCGAGGGTGGTCCAGAAACACGTAGTTTTGGAATACCTAATGTTGATACAGTACAGAATGTTGATACAGTAGCTATTGTTAATGAAGCACCTAATGTTGAGGAAGTAATTAATATTGGTGAATTATCTATTGATACAATAATTGATGAATGTCTTGAGGTTCCTATAGGTACCCCAAATTGAATTACTAAAACACCTTTGAGGTAGTCTTCTAGAACTAATAGTTTACCAAAGAAAAAGGAATATGATGACTTACTCAAAAAACAAATAAATTTTCAACAAAAATTAGAGGAAAACGTTTCGCAAGTGCTACAGTCCATAAATAAAAATTGGAGTCAAATAAAACTCTCTTTAAATAGGCTTTAAGCTTTGAATCAAAAAGAAATAGAAGAAAAAATAAAAAACAATAGAATAAGATTTAAATTAGAGTTGCAAAAAATACAATTAAAACAGAATTTTGTAAATAATAAAATTAAAAATAAAATATAAAGTATAGTAGTTATAGTATTAAAATTATAAGTTTTTTGTTTTTTAAATTTTATTTGAAAATTTAAATATTTTTTGTTACCTAAATTGAAATTATGAAAATATAAAAATGAAATATAATTTAATTTAATTTCTATAGTTCTTTCAAACACATTTCGACCCGAATTATGCTATGTTATGCTTTCATTAAATGTTTCTTCTGGCGAATTAATTTTGGTTCTACAAAATAGTGTAATTATTTACGAGCCTTATTTCATAATATGTATTGAATCTAGTCGAAATAAAATGCAATTTTATTTTTTAAATTTCTTTTCAGAGCTCTTTTGTTTGGTGGGATTTTACGTGGGAAATAAAAGTTAAGTTTAGTATTAATACAAAATATACTATTATAAAAAAAAATATTAAAATTATATTTATTCAGAATTTTAAAAAATAACAAAAATAAAATGACTCTCCATTCCATATGAATTGATCCAACACTACTTTAATGCATTTTTAATAATTTTGCCGTATTTTTTTTTTTTCCAATTTCTATTGAAAGTACCGTACAGTTTTAAAATGTGTATATGATTTATTCGTAATCATTTTAATACATTACTAATCTGTTCTAATGTAACCATGGTACGTGGTAGAACAGTTTATGAAGATGTTCGTAAAATTATAATTGCGAATTATAAAAAAGGAAAAAGTGCATATAAAATTGCAGAACTAGTTAATTTATCAAGATCTTCAGTACAAAATATAATAAATTTATTTAAAAAACATAATACAACGGATATTAGAAAGAAATTTGGTCGGCCAAGTACATTTACACGTGTGAAGAACTCGCAGTTAAATTGGGGCAATTATTAAAAAGATCAATTTCACTGATCGATCTCACTGAAAAACAAAAAACAAACGGCGTAAAATGTGGGCACTAAAACGAAAATATTGGATTCCACGTGAATGGAATAAAATAATAAGGAGCGATGAGTCTCGGTTTGAGATTTCTGTTGGAGATAGCAGAAAAAGAATTATAAGAAAAATAAAGAAGCATTTAAATCAGACTGTTTACATAGAAAAGTTCAGTTCCCAGCGTCGGTTATGGTCTGGGGATGTATGTCCAACAACGGAATTGGTATAGTCTTTGCTTAGTAAATGGAATTGTGAACAGCGAAAAATATATAGAGATACTGAAAATTCACCTTCTTCCAGCTATTCCATGATTAGCTGATGCTGATGATGAATATATATTTCAGCAATATGACACTGCTTGCCACACTTCTGTTAAAAGTATGAAGTACCTTTCGGAAATGAATATTCCAGTTCTAGATTGGCCTTCTAGCAGCCCAGACTTGAGTCCTATTGAAACTAAATGTTGAAGAGCTGAAGTTAAAGCTGCAAGAAATTTGGTCATCCTTTATTCACAATTGCAAAGAGATTTTTTTTTGTTTTTAATTATTTATTCAATTATAAATAAACCTAAAAAAAAGTTACAAAAAAATGGTTATATTTCACAAATTAACATTATTAGCTTTAAAAAATAACAAACATTTTTTTTTCGCTAATCTTAATCTAGTCTTAAATCTATATATTTAAAAGAAGTCTTTTTGAATATTTATTTAACAATATGAGTTTTTTTTATTTGCTTTTTTGTTTTCCTTGGAAAGTCATATAAAAAACCAAGGTTATTTCAAAAATTTTAAAAGTATAAATAAAACTTAATCCTAATAAAACAAACTTAACCTAACCTCCTCCCCTTTTTTCTTCATGGGCTTTTACCGAACTGTTAAATATTCGGGAAAAACCAACAAAGAAAAAATTATTTCTTAAAATTTAAAATAAAATAAAAATAAAAAAATTTTTTTGATATTTATGTATACTAATAAGTATCTTCTAACCACCAATAACTTCTGTTTAATGTTTTATCTCTAACCGGTATATACACATCATATTTTATGTTGATAGAACTTATGTCATTAGGATCATAACTATTGTTTTTACACGTAGCCCTTCTATTATTGTGAAATAATATTGAGACGTATTGCTGGTTCTGTATATAATCCTGCATGTCTAAGAATATAAAATGTTCCGGTGCGATGAACCCTGTATTTAACGATTTTTGTATATATTCATTGTTGTGATAATATATTCTTGAAATTAAGCTATTTTCTACAACTAGCAGTCACCTATTGAAATATTTTCTAATAAGATTAATAATGAAATTATCGATACGGTATACTTTAGCTTGCTCGTAAATATATTTATTAGAATAGAAATGTAAATAATTGGTTTCAGGTTTCCTAATTTTATTTATACATAATCTAATACATTTGCTCTCAAATTTCCGGAAAAGTTCCATTACACTAAGTACTACTTATGTTAAACCAAATAGGTGCACTGTATATTAAAATTGGTCTGATTAATGACTGATATGCAATTATTTTAACTCTCGAATTAATTGTTTTATTGTAAAATAACTTTTTGCACATCATGAATGCTTTGTTTCCTTTTAATATTGAATGGCAAATCATGATCATATGAAATGGAGGGTCATTTTGTTTTTGTTATTTTTTAAAATTCCGAATAAACATAATTTTAATATTTTTGTTATAATTAGTATATTTTGTATTGATTATTAATACTAAACTTAACTTTTATTTCCCATCCAAAGAAAATACATCTGAAAAGAAATTTAAAACATAAAATTGCATTTTATACTGACTAGACCAATACACATGAAATAGGGCTCGTATGGCTGCAGCGAATATCCCGAATCGCATAAAAAATATAATTATTGATTTAAATAAAAAAAAAAAATTATATACAAAGCCTAAATTCTTGAATAACGACTTCCATGATCGTAGATACCTTTCAAAAATAAAGCTACATTACCATTATTCCATATAAATGAGTCGTGAATAGCTCCAGGATGCTTGGCATTTACATACCTGATTTTAAGTTCATGATGACAAAATAAAAAAATTGTAAACAAATATTGTAAAAAAAATTCTATTCTACTTACTATCATTGAATTTAAATTGTAATAGCCTTTTCGATAATAGTATAAATGAACATTCCTCTCAGGCTTTTGAATGTTTATATAGGTCCCATCAACACACATCAAAATTCTTGGCATTCTACTTTTTTCCATGAAATAAAGTCTTGCATTTCTTTTTTCCGCTTACGTAATTTGCAAGGTAATCTATTTGGGACCTTAAATCCTTTCCAAAACATCTAAAACCTAAAATGAAATTTTTAAATATGTATATAGATTTAAATTTATCAAAATTTCATCAAAATAATTCAATATGTACTTGAGTTAACAATCGTGAAAATGTTGATTGTGCTATTCCAATTTTAAAATCTTGAGAAACTCGATGTTGGTAACTTCCTTCAACGATAAATCTTAAAACTAGCTACTTGCAATTGAAAATAAAGATAAATTAATTGGTGTTGGGACATTGTCTTTGAATTGTTGTAGTACATGCTCAAATGCCAATTTATTGAGCCGGACATTTTTTACGAATCTGAAAATTAATTTAAAAATAATTTTAAGTTTAATTTCACTCTATTCGTCCCTCCGACCATCTGTTTACAAAACCATTAAAAATAGAGCAATGAAAATTTAACCATGGATAGATTTCAAAAAAATTAATGTTGTAGAACAACTTTTTCATGTAGCCCCATCCATTACGGAGCTACAGTCCCTCAAACTTTGAAAAAGCCTTATTTTGAAATATGTATATCTCATGTTCTGTTTTACATTTTTTCAATTTAAAAACGCCATTTAACAGGAATTTTGTTTACCATTATAAATCAATATCAAAATTATAGGATTTTTTTAATTTAGTTTTTAAAGTTATCGTTGTGAAAACCAAATTTTGCATGATCTTCCTTTCTTTTTTTGGTGGAATTTTTTGTATTCCACCCCCGTTTAAGAGCTATTGAGGCTCAAAAATTGAAAATTTGCATTTTTTAGACACCTGTAACTTAGGCAGCTGTACAAATTTTTCTTCAGCAAGACATGAAAGTTTGAGTAATATGTTTTTACGTGTATTAACGGTTTTTCTTAGTTATGTATATAGGATTCCGGAGTTCCGAGCTTAAAATTACAAAAAAGTCGTATTTTCAAATATATATATCTCCGGTTCTGCTTAAGAGTTTTACAGTCTAAAAACGCTAGTAAACCAGAAGTTTTCTTACCTTTATAAAACAATATCAAAATACTGTTTAAATTTACCGTTATGTGAAAACCAAATTTTGCATGATTTTTCTTCCATCATAACTCCGGCACCCTTTTAGATAGGAACTTGAAATTTTAAGGGAAGAAAGAACTTTGCTCAGAAATTTTTTTTATTCCACCCCCTGTTTAAGAGCTATTAGGTTTTAGATACTTGTAACTTTACATTTAGACACCTTCTAACACATTTTTCTTCAGCAAGACATACAAATTAAAGATTCAGTAATATATTTTAACTTTTTACGTGTTTTAATCTTTTTCTAAGTTATATAGAGTTCCGGATTACAGCCCCTCAAAATTCCAAAAAAGGCCTATTTTTATATTTTATTTTATTATATGAAATGTTCTAATTTTGAAGCAGGGTCATAATTTTAAACAGTTTGTATTGTATTTTGGAAATGGGCGCCTTTAAAAACCTTTGGTTGGTATATTCTGCCTTGTTTAGTTTGTATTTGAATATTTCGTTAATATAATATTTGCTTTGCTGATACGCAACTATCTGAGAAAAAAATAATATACTTACATTTATAAAAAACTGTTTGTTGTTAGTTAAATGCCTTAAAATATAATATAAATATAAAAATATAATATTACTAAAAATATAATATTACAGAAGGATTTTACATCTTGAAATTAATAAAATATTATTTTTTGACTTCTTATTTAAGTGGAAATTAATTGATAATTTCTTCATAATTATCTTTACCAATATCGATTTAACTGAAAATTATGGTTTCATTAAAATTTTTTTCGATCATAAATAATATTAATTAATTCTAAATTTGGTTTAGGGTTTAAAAAAACTACAGCTAAAATTGTAAAGTAGCAAAATAAATTACTGTGCTAAACTATCATAGTTGGGTAAATTTCAAAGAAAAGCTTTGATTTTGCATTGCTGTGATAACTTCATCGAAGTAAAAAAAAAAGTTTTAAAGTTAGTAAAGTAGCTTTGGCAGCAAAAATATAAAATTTACTTAAGGTTTTCATTATTTAATTATAGCAAAGAGTAAAACTGTTATAGGAAATACAAAATGCTTTTTACTATTCACAGCAAAGTAAACAAGGCAATCAAAGGTTTTGAAAAGCGGATATTTTCCAAAAAACAATAAAAACAGTTTAGAATAATTCTGACTTTTGCTAAATTTTCTTAGAATTTTATGTATGAAAAAATATAAAAAATCAAATACAGTCTCTTCAGTTTAAAGGTAACCCTTTATAATATGAAAAGCTGTTAAGATAAGTAGAATGTTGGACTTTTAATATTTGCATTTTACTTTGAAAAAATGTATACAGATGCTTTAATTACAGGTGTTTAAAAATAATAAATTTTCCCTAAATAGGAGGTCTTTCAAAATATCAAGAGTCTAACTAAGCGCGTTTCGGAGATATGAAAGTTATCTTGAAAAATTTTGTTTTCACATAACGGTAAATTTAAACACTAAATTTAAAAAAAAAATGTATAATTTTGATATTTATTTATAAAATTTAAAAAAATTCGTCATTAGATGTTTTTAGATAGAAAAAATATTAAGTAGCACCTTAAATATACACATTTGTAAATAAGACTAGTTAGTTTGAAGCGTTGTAGCTTCGTAATCGGTGGAGCTATAAGGAAAGTTGTTTTTTATGGGACCTAACAATGGTCAAAATTTTATTCTATCTTAAACGTTATGGAACTTTTCTAAACAGACAAATGGACGAACGAACGAACAGAGTGAAACTATTAAGTTAATTTTTCAAATTCTTTTTGAAAAATGTACTAAAAAGTAACTTTTTGAATTGATGTGTAAATGTTTTTAGTAAATAATTGTTGTAATAGTAATTTAAATAATTGTTCAAATAATAAAAAAAGCTAAAAATTTTCACTCTACTTAATTGTTTTTTACAATAAATAAAAATGCTTTTTGGACTTGAAACTTCTGTATATATAGTTATACCTTCTATGTGGTATCACAATGGACCAAATACGGTCTTTTTGGCAGCCACCTTAACCTAACCTAACCATAGTTATACCTTTAAGTTATACCTATTACTTACTTTTTGTTACTTAATTTTTTTATTGTATTATATGATGTAAGAATATTTTTAATCCTTTTTTATTTTTACCATAATATATTTTAACTATTTTTATATATAGTATTTTTCGATTAAATTAAACTATGTATTTTCAAATTAAACGAAACCTTTTTCAAAGTAAACGTCCGTCCGCACGATAACTCAAAAAATAAAGGAGTTAAGAAGTTAAAGAAATTTTTACGGCACTTTTGCAAAATTGTTAGTTTTGATATTTAAATCCAGCTTTTTTGGCCACCGGGGTCGAGTAGCTGCCATACAACTTCTTTCTTTATATGGAAATAACTCAGTATCTATTGAAGCTAGGTATCTGAAATGTTGTGAAGAGGTGTCTAGTTACATGCCGACAATTTTTGTAAAATTTTGTTGCTCTAAAGCAGCCGGTTCAGGCTTCTTGAACTTCTTAGAACTTAATGAACCTAGGCGCCTGAAATCTTACAAATAAAGATCAAGTTTTATGGCAACAACTTCTGTAAAATTTGGTTGTGCGGGTGCAATAGATTTTGGTAGCTGTCATACAACTCCACATTTACATAAATATATCTCGGTAGTTATAACGTCGATACTAGACGTTACATTTGGCTCGTTTGCAATTGAAACGTACAGGTTTTGAGTGTAGATATGTCTTAGGGTTAAAAATGTAAGTTTACTTAAAATAGGATAATGGTCGCTATTGTGAAAGTCTTTGATTATTTTTACATGATATGTCTGGTATTAGGGGTACAAACAGTAAGATCTCTATTGGCAAAAAAAGTGAAGTTGAAAAAGTATTGAAAAGTGAGTTGCACCATCATTGTTTAAAATTGATAAATTATTACTTAGAACAAAGTCTTACTCTTAATATTGCACGTGGATTTATCCTATGGGGGGCTCCATGCATTGAAATTAGCGGCTAGAATCACCGATTTTATGTATTTTAATACTATATAACATAATAAGATTATATTATGTAGTATTAAAATATATAAATTAAAAGTGAAACAGAATTAAAAACTTTTTTCAAAAAAAAACAAGGTAGAATGTAAACCAACGGTTTTTAAAAGCGCACATTTCCATAACTCAATACAAACTGTTTAGAATTGTGACTTGCACAAACATTTGAAAATTTCATGTAATAAGAAAAAACGTGAAAATAGGACATTTTTGAAATTTTGAGGGGCCGTAAGTCCGGAATCCTATATAACTAAGAAAAACCCTTAACACACGTAATATAACTCTTAAAGAGGGGGTGCTAACAAAAAATTCTGAGGAAACTTATACTAATTCTAAAAGTTCTTTCTTGTCTCAAAATTTCAAACCTCTATCTGAAAGCGTACCGGAGTTATGAAAGTAGAAGAATCATGCAAAATTTGGTTTACACATAACGGTAAACTTAAATACTAAATTTAAAAAAAAATTATATAATTTTGATATTAATTTACAAAGTTAAAAAAAATACATGTCGAATGATGTTTTCAGATTGAAAAAATCTTAAGCAGAACATAAGATATATGCATTTAAAAATAGAGCTTTTTCAAAGTTTGTGGGGCTGTAGCTCCGTAATGGATGGGGCTACATGAAAAAGTTGTTCCACAAAATATTTTTTTTATAAGACCTAGTCATGGTTACAATGTTTTTTCTCTACCTTTAACGGTGTAGAAGTTTTGTAAATGACGGACGGACGGAGGGACAGAGTGAAAATAATAAGCTAATTTTTTCAAAATTTTTTTGGAAATGTGTTAAAAAGAGATTCTTACTTATCAAAAATTTGAAATGTATGTATTTTTATTCAGAATTTTTTTTTTTTTTGACACAGAATTTGTTATTGGTAAATAGCAAATAGTCCAAAATTAAAATCTTGTTGAGTGAATTATATTTTTATATATGTATAAACTGTATTACTATTTGCTATATTGCTATTAGAGAATTGAATAGTTATTTTAAATGATGTATTTTTATTTTTGTATCGTTTTATTTATTTTTTTTTAAGTTGATAATCGTCGGAAAATCAACCACACACTTATCCGACCTAAATGCATATATCTTATGTTCTGGTTAAGATTTTTTCAACGATTGTAATTATGTACTTTATATTTTTATTATTTTCTCAAATCAAAAAATCTCAATGTTAAAATGACACTTAAGTTGTACAACTTGTTTATACACGATACAACTCAACCACAAACCAAAGACTCCATCCACAAAAATCAAAATTTTTGATATTCATCCAACCAACTTTCCAACTATCAAAATGGTTTTACAAGTTGCCCATAGATGATACAACTTATCAAGCCCGCGGACCAGTTTTAAAACCTGGTCCGCCGTGTATGGGCAGCATAAGGAGTATGTAACCTTACATAAATAAGTAGATACATTTTTTTTTTGGATTATTTATATTTTTTTTGGGGGAATACCTCGAAATCCCGGAAATATTTTTCCTAATAAAAAAATCCCGAAACTTGAAATCCCGGAATTGTTTTTTTTGCATATAATAAAATTTCAGACTTAAAATCCCGGAAATTTACCTTCCGGGATTTTTCCGGGATTAATTTTTTATTTGTTTTTTTATATATTAAAATTGAAACTAACGTTTATTTAAACAAAAAAATTATTAATTGAAAGATAATGCATGCCTTAAAAAATATTTATATACTAAATTATAAAATAGAGAGTAATCATCATTACGAGTAATCATCATTATCGAATTACAGTGATAAATTTATTGCAATTCCTTTTAAAAAGTTGATTTCGTTGGAACTTCCAATATTTTGGAGAACTCGCTGAAGTCTTTCGTATTTTTGTACTTGTTTCTCGGTTTGTTTTTTATTTATTTGCCCGGATTTTAATTTTTCAATCGTAGTTAATGACATTGTTAATTCTTTTTTTAAATCGTCTATAATTTTATATACACCTGCATGCTTTTTATTTACTACTGCTTTTAAACGTCGATGCCATGCTTCCACTGAATCTTGGGTTCGGGGAAATGTTCGTTCATATCATTATAAACTGACCAGAACTGTGGTGAATATTTAGGTGTGTTTTTTGATATATAATTTTTATTTAACCATTTGGCAATTTTTTGTGCATCTCTATCCTTCAAATTTGCGCTTAAAATTTTGAAATAATTTACAATTTTTTCGGCTGGGCAAAAGGCCAAACTTTTGATCATTCTTATTTCAATGGAAAATTCTTCAGAATTTCCATATTTTCCACTAAGCTTATGTTTTTGAACATTACGCCATAAAATTTGCCCAAAATGGAAAAAACATCCTCTAAATTGAAGATTAGGAAAGTATTCTTTTGCAGCTATCGGAATTGCCTTTTCAAAATCTGAAAT
This sequence comes from Poecilobothrus nobilitatus, assembly GCA_947095535.1. Classification (NCBI taxonomy): domain Eukaryota; kingdom Metazoa; phylum Arthropoda; class Insecta; order Diptera; family Dolichopodidae; genus Poecilobothrus; species Poecilobothrus nobilitatus. The sequence goes on from OX352773.1 coordinate 131,757,683, forward strand.
TATTCGTTTCGGATTTATAGGAATATTCAAATCACATGCCAAATAACACAAATCATAAAAAAATTGCCTATACGCCCTCTCGTTTTTTTAGTCATTAAACAAAAGATTAATGGGACTGTAGTACCATTAAAAAATCTGTGCACGGAAAATAGTTGATGCATAATAGACGGTACAACTTCAAAAGTTCCATCCATTAGCCAGCAATTGGTTTCGGACAAAAGTTTTAAGCTTGTTCTTGTTCCAAGTATTATATTTAATTCGCCATTAAAATATGTCTCTTTTAAAACAAATAGTTCAGCTTCTAAAAATTTCATTTCATTACATATTTTTATTTCCTGTATCGTATGGCGTTCTTTTATTGTATTTTTCCGAACTCTATATATTCTGTCTTTTTGAGCAGATTTATTTGGTAAATATACTCTACATTCAGATCTAGTTTCAAATGTTGTATTCCTAATTAATTGAGAAGGAATTAATGGATTTTCTCTTGCGTCATCTTTTAAATTGCAATTGCTTTTGTCTATTATTTTGTCATAAGGTAATGGAGAATGGGAATGTTGATTTGTAGTTTTCATTATTATGTGAGTGTTATTTTCTGTTTTCTCAGTTACTACTCTATTTTTACAAAAATGGCTCTTTCTTTTTGAGCAACACCAATTATAAGTACTAATTGTTTTTTTTTTAAAGTGATAAATAAAACCAATTTTTCTTTGCCTTTATTAGATTTTATAATTTCGATATTCATTGTAAATTTTGATCTGAACCTACATATGTTAATATAGTATGTATGCATTTAATTTATTAATGCCAAAAAATATTTAAAAATAATTACAAATTTGTAATTTTATGTACTCTTAATTTTATTTAGATCACTACTGCTAACGCATTTTTCTTATAGATAATCTAAATGCATTTTTTTATACATGGGTACATACTTAATTATAATTTCGGGGAAAACCCATTTTTATTTTTAGCAAACAATAAAAATGTGGTTGCCGCATTTAATTGCTACAATACAATTTAAGTTATTTTATTCGCTTTAAGGCGATTTGCTTTTTTGCTTAAATATGTATACATATGTATTATGTATATTATGTATGTTTTAAGTTATTTGTTGTTCAAATATTTTGTAAATAAATTTAACAGACTGGAATTTTGGAGTTGGTTACAAAATCAAGATTGTTCGCTTTTTCTAAAATATAAATGCATATGATTTAAGAAAAATTTTACGAGCTTCAATTATTTGAGGATAATTTTTTCTTTGTTGTTTTAAGTTCAGAAATTCAAAACTATTATTCTTCAAACATTTTTATTAGGTATTATGTATTTTAAGTATTCCCGGAATAGTAAGTAAAAGGAAGAGATAAAAGTGGCCGCCACTTTGAGCTTCCGGTATATCGAGTTCCGGGATTTATAGTTCCGGGATTTTGAGTTCCGGGATTTCGAGTTCTGAGATTTCATTCCGGGATTTCGACCCCAACCCTTTTTTTGGATTATCTGGAAATTATGTTGAATTATTATTAATCAATTATTAATCTCTTTTTTTTTTTTTTTCCTTGGATTGGGTTTCTTTTTGTTTTGATTATTTTTATTACTTATTGGTTATTAGCTTGTAAAATGAATTGAAAAAATAAAGTAAAATAAAAAAGTATAAAATAAGGAAAGAAATAAAATTGAGAAAGTAAGGAATGAAATAAAAATGTATTAAAAATAATAAATTGAAAAATTATAAATAATGTAATTGTATGAATTGAATTGAAATGTATATAAAATAATAACTTAAAATGAGAATTAAAATAGATGTACATATAAAAAAAAAATAAAAATAAAATGCAGTCAAATAATATTCTAAAAAAACAATAAGACCAGACAGCCTATCAGCTACGGTCGTTAACAACTTAATTGTTTAAACTTATATTATTTTATAATAATTGTAAACCTTATATTTTTTTATTTGAATAAAGAAAAAAAAAAAAAAATAAGTTTAGTTTTGTAAATAACAAGAAAGAGAAAAAAAAACAAAAAGAAAACACAAAATTAATGTATGGCAAAAAATATATAGAAATTAAATTCGAAAAGAAAATGATAAAATTAATTTTTTTTTTTTAACTATCAACAACAATTAGATGTACACTCTATAAGAGATAATCGGGGACTTAGAAAATGTACAAAACACTTAAGTTAAAATTTTCTTTAAGTTTAAGGATTAAATTAAAAAAGGGAATAATGTATATTCATACCGAAGATTTAATTTCTAGATTTAGGGATGAATAATGCGGAAGATCAAGCTGTTGGCCAAATGAATCAACAGTATTTATGTTACGAGGAATATTTGATATGTGGAAATTAGTTCTAAATTACTATTTCAGTGCTAATTGTATGGCCGGTTAATGGTCATGATGTAGCAAGATTGATCAAATTTAATATTGATCTAGCCGCTTCTTTAAATATTGATTTTCGAGCGGTTGTTTGTGATCGAGGTCTAAATAATGAAAGCAATAAAAATTTTGACAAATAATAAGAATACCAATATTATTGATTCTTTTAAACCATTTTTCTATCATAATTCAAAAAAAATTTGTTTTTAATATTTGATGCACCACATTTATTTAAAAACATAAATTAAAATTGCAACATATCAATCCCAATTGGTTTGATAAAATGAAAGTTTCATATGCCACTCAGATTTTTAGTCATACAGTTAGCTCAGACGTAAAATCGCTTTCAGATCTCAAATTATATAGTATCGAAACAAATACAAAATCATATGGAACGTGGAATTTTATTTTGAAGATGAATAATTTGTTTGATTATTTGAACAACAAAATTCTAATAAAAGTTTGTAAAAATAGCGATTGCAAAGAGAGGGACATATTAAACAATTTTTAACAAATTGCGTGAACTTAGTAATATAAAAGTATTGCGGGAGAAAAGAAAAAGGAAAAAATATTTATATAATATATAAATATAAAAAATATTTTCCAAACATTCCATACATATTTATTTTAACAAATAAATTAAATTAGGTAAAATAATTGATGCAAATTTTAAAGATCAATTCATATTCATATTCTTAAATTCATTAAAACTATTAATTAACTTTACTTATATATTGACATGCAATAATCATAATATACAAAAAAATCATTACTTATTTTTAAGTCTATGAAGAGGTCGAAATGTCAATAATTTCCATTTAACTGCATTTGAATTTGGATACATATTAGGACGCGTAGTGTCAACCAAAATTTTAATTGGTAATGCATCTTTAAACAATGAAAATTGTCATGAAGACACAGAAATATTTGTTGAATACTCAGATTCAAAGGTATTCGAAACTGTATAAGTAGAAGAGAACACAAATAATATTATGAATAAAGATGACGTTTAAATAGATAATGAGCTAAATAATGATAGTTTTTTGAGTAAAACAGTTGAGACTTTACACTCACACGAAATTTTGGATCTTCCTTTTGGGTTATAATTTGGAGTACGTTTTGTTCAAAGTCCTTAAGAAAATATCCTGTGTAGACTGTACTTTTAATTTAACAAAAATGCATTCAAATGAAGAAATTTTAGTACGAGAAAAATTTTTAAAAAATATTTTACTACCGCTAAAATGCATCTTTCTGTGCCTTCAGACCAATATTATGAAATATCAAAACTTCATATAAGTATATTTCGAAATATTTTAGATAATAATCCTGAAGCTGTAAAAATAAAGGAAAATATTTTTAACATTTGCATCCATAAATCAAATGAAATTAATCAAACTTTGTTGAAACCAATACTTGCCCTGATCATCTTAAACAGCTTTTAGACTTCTTAGTGCTAATTTTGGTAAAAAATCTTTACATTTGAAAGACTAAAATTATACTTGCTAACAATTTAACAATTTTAAAAACACTAAAATAAAGTAGAATAATTGTAACAAAGAAAATATACCAGAAAAAATTTCGAAACAAAAAAGAAACTGCAAATTTTATTTAATTCAAAAAAACTATCCGCTTAACTAACTGCCTTGTTAAATCTAAATATAAAATTCTCAATTATGTTATTATATCTTCCTATGTTATCTAATAAGTTATTAAGTATATTAAAATTTAAGATGTACGTTAAAATTAGATTTAGGTTATAACGTGTTAAATAAATGTAGAACACAAATTATAAATTACAATACAATAAATAATGATAATACTTCATTGATTATTGTTTTAATATAATTATTACAATAATTATATAAGTATTTCTCATTGCATTGCATGTAGTTTTCTTTTTCAGATAATATAAGTCAATTCCTTTATAAAAGTATACACGCACAATATGTAGATTTATAATAAAAAATGAGTATATTTTTTACGATGAAATAATATTGAGAGAGCTAAAATAATTTTTTACGGTTAAGATTAAATAATACAATAAAAGAGAAAAAATCTAACGTCGAGGCAGGCTACAAATGATATGATATTGGAAAAAAAATTCTTCTAACTTCTAAGACTTCTATAACTACTTCTTTTTCTATTTTTATGATAAGTTCTTTTTAAGTTTAACTTTAAACCAGATGAAGTCAATAATATTTTTTTTAATCCTTATTGATATTTTATTAGAAGAAAGTAAATAAATAATATTTACGCTTGCCAATTTGTTTTACCATTTCATAATGCAGTATTTACTTTTTTGTTATTGTCATACTAGAAATTCATATCCCTCATCGTCGTACTAGAAATTATCAAAACTTGACAGAAATATTAGTAAACTGTTGTATGCACCGTCTGACCCTTTTTCTAATCTATTACGTACATATTACATACATATATACAAAAGTCGAAGAAATCTAAAAAAAAAAATATTTTAATAAGTGCAAAAAAATAAAAAATATTAATATAAAAAAATTAAGTCAAAGTAAGTATATGTATGTATGTATTTATAATTTCTTTCAAAAAAATATTTAAAAGGAACCTTTTTATCTAATTTTATTATATTTTTTATTAAGTTTTCTTATTTTCTTTTACATTCAAATCTCTTAAAATAGTTCAGAACAAAAATAAATAAAACCTTTTTACAAGTTTAAAAATAAAAAATAGCATTGTATAAAATATTTCAAAGCATTTTTCTTAAGGATTTCAATACTTGAAAACTAAATATTAAAAAAAATTAATTCTAAGTATTTTTTATTTAATGTTAAAAACATTAGTAATTTTTATTATAAAAATCTTTACAATTCTGAATTACAACAAATGTTATACTTGCGTCATATGTAAATCGAGTATTACTTATCGAAGTATTTACAATTTTTACAGTTATTTATTTTACATTTAATTACTATTTAGCTACAAAAATGATTAAGTAGAAAATGTTGCTACATTTAAGGAATAATTTATGCAGGCATCTTAAAGCACCAAAAATTTTTAAAAATGCTTCCTTTAATGTATTACAATGACTTACAAGAATTTTTTTATCATTTAAGTTTATGATTTTTTTTTATTAAATCTAAGGAAACAAAGTTGTTTTTCTTTTATCGAATGACTAGCTCTAACTTTACACTTTTTACAGTTTTATATTTTTTATATACATTATTTTACAAGGTTTTTAAAAAATTATAAGAAAAACATATTACAAAATAGCAGAAAAACTAAATTTGTTTTGTTATCTAACCGGCTTGTGGAGGTAAATAGGCAGGTCCAGGGGTGGATATAGGTCTTGGAGGTTTAGTTGTTAGTGGTGGAGGGGGTCTAGTTGTACGTGGTGGTGGAGGTCTAGTTGTTAGTGGTGGAGGTGGTCTAGTTGTACGTGGTGGTGGAGGTCTTGTTGTTGCCGGTGGAGGAGGTCTAGTTGTACGTGGTGGAGGAGGTTTAGTTGTTTTTGGTGGCAAGTAAGTTGGAGGAGGTGTTTTAATAATAACTGGTTTTGTTGTTGGGGGTGGTGGTGGACGTTTGGTTGTGGGGGGTGGAGGAGGTCTTGTTGTTGGCGGCAAGTAGGTTGGTGGCGGTTTTGTAAGAGGTGGAGGTGGACGCCTTGTAGTAGGTGGTGGTGGAGGTCTAGTTGGCGGAGGAGGTGGACGTCTTGTTGTAGGTGGGGATGGAGGTCTAGTTGGCGGAGGAGGTCTAGTTGTTTTTGGTGGTAAATAAGTAGGAGGAGGTGTTTTAATAATAACTGGTTTTGTTGTTGGTGGTGGTGGAGGAGGACGTTTAGTTGTGGGAGGTGGAGGAGGTCTAGTTGTTGGTGGCAAGTAAGTTGGAGGAGGTTTTGTAGGTGGTGGTGGGCGTCTTGTTGGTGGTTGAGGTGGTGGTCTAGTTGGTGGAGGAGGTCTAGTTGTTTTTGGTGGCAAATAAGTTGGAGGGGGTGTTTTTATAATAACTGGTTTTGTTGTCGGTGGTGAAGGAGGACGTTTGGTTGTTGGTGGTTGTGGAGGTCTTGTTGGAGGTGGTGGTGGAGGTCTTGTTGGTGGTGGTGGTGGGGTTCTCGTTTGTGGTGGTGCTCTTGTTGACGGTGGTTTATTTGTTGGTGGCAAGTATGTTGGACCTGAAGTTGTGCGGGCTGTTGGTGGAGGTGGTGGACGTTTAGTTGTACGTGGTGGTGGTGGTCTAGTTGTAAGTGGTGGTGGAGGTCTGGTTATTGCTGGTGGTGGTCTGGTTGTACGTGGTGGTTGAGGTCTAGTTGTTTTTGGTGGCAAATAAGTTGGAGGGGGTGTTTTTATAATTAATGGTTTTGTTGTTGTTGGTGGCGGTGGAGGACGTTTAGTTGTTGGTGGTGGTGGAGGTCTAGTTGTTGGAGGTAAATAAGTTGGTGGAGGTTTTGTAGGTGGTGGAGGTCGTTTAGTTGTTAGAGGTGGTGGAGGACGTTTAGTAGTTGGAGGTGGTGGTGGTCTAGTTTTTACAGGTGGCGGAGGTCTAGTTGTTGGGGGTAAATATGTTGGTGGAGGTTTTGTGGGTGGTGGTGTGGGGCGTCTTGTTGTTGGTGGTGGTGGAGTACGTTTAGTTGTAGGAGGAGGTGGTCTAGTTGTTTTTGGTGGTAAATAGGTTGGAGGGGGAGTTTTTATAATGACGGGTTTAGTTGTTCTTGGTGTTGGTGGTCTAGGAGTTGTTTTTGGTGGATTTGTAAACGGAATGTTTGGGGTAGGATAACTGTAACCTGTAGTTTGCTTCGGTGGAACCGTCTTTGGGGGTGAAGGTTTTGTAGGTGGTGGTTGCGGGCGTCTTGTTGTTGCTGGTGGTGGAGGTCTAGTTGTTTTTGGTGGCAAATAAGTTGAAGGAGGTGTTTTTATAATAACCGGTTTTGTTGTCGCTGGTGGTAAAGGACGTTTGGTTGTTGGTGGTGGAGGTGGCCTAGTAGTTGGAGGGGGTGGTCGTCTGGTTGTTTGTTGGGTTGATGGAGGCGGCCTAGTAGTTGGAGGTGGTGGACGCCTGGTTGTTTGTTGGGTTGGTGGAGGTGGTTTAGTGGTTTTTGGCGGTAAATAAGTTGGAGGAGGAGTTTTAATAATTACTGATCTAGTTGTTGTTCGTGGTGGTGGAGTTGTTTTAGAGGGTAGTGTGAACGGAATGGAAGGAGTAGGATAACTATAGCCTGTAGTTTGTTTTGGTGGAGAAGTTTTAGGTGGCAATGGTGGGCGCTTGGTTGTTTGTGGAGTGGGAGGTCTAGTATTTGGTGGTAAGGTCCGTTTTGTTGTTTGTAGTGGTGTTCTAGTAGTTAATGGAGGTGGTGTTTTTATTATAACTTGCCTGGTTGTGGTTTTAGGTGGTGGCGGTCTTGGGGTAGGTTTTGTTGGTGTGGGGAATGGAACAGAAGGAGTAGGGTAACTGTAGCCGGTAGTTTGTTTTGGTGGGTTAGTTTTAAATTGTGTCGGCGGTGGCGGTGTACGTTTAGTGACTGGTGGCGTTGGCCTGGTAGCTGGTGGAGTTGGTCTTGGTGTAGCTTTAGTTGTTTGTGGTGGTCTTGTTTTAGCGGTTACTGTTGGTGGAAATGGAACAGATGGTGTCGGATAGCTGTATCCTGGAGTTACTTTCTGTGTTGGTCTTGATGGTGGTAGTGTAGGTCTTGTTGGTGCTGGTGGAGTTCTAAAGGGAGGAGATGGTGTTGGATAACTGTATCCTGGAGTTATTTTTTGTGTTGGTCTTGATGGTGGTGGTGTAGGTCTTGTTGGTGCTGGTGGAGTTCTAAAGGGAGCAGATGGTGTCGGATAGCTGTACCCTGGAGTTATTTTCTGTGTCGGTCTTGTTGTTATTATTGGTCTTGGTGCCACAGGAGTTGTTCGTATTGTTACTGGAATTCTTGGAGCAGGAGTTGATTTCTGTTAAAAATACAAAAAATTAGGAATATTTTCGACTTTATTTGGTATGTATGAGCTAATTATATTATCTTACTGGTAATTCAAATGGCTTTTCAGGTTTTGGATAATGGTATCCATCGGCATCCTTGTATTGAGCTTGTGAACCTCCAATTGCGCAGAGCGCAATTAAAAATAAAGTGCTCCTCTAAAAATAAATAAAATAAAAATATTCATTATGTATCAATTAAATATTATATATATTTAAAAATATACTATTTATATTATTATGTTAATAGAATTTAAAGTATACTAAACCAACATAATATAAATCACTAGTTGATATCTGTTCTGTGGACTGTGATTGTTGTTTTCACTTAATTGATGCATTTGTATATTTAATATATATATTATATAGACACATATATTTAATTCATAAACTTAGTTGACCTTCCAAGACATTAACATCTTTAAAGTCTAATAAATTCAATCAAAATATTAAAGGTTTTATAAACGACAAATTTTGACCTTTTATTTTTTTAAACATTTGTTTTAATCTTAAGTTCTTTTTTTTTTCGTTTTTATTCGATATTTAAATTAATTTAATAGTATATACATTTAACATATTTCGGAAGAAGTAAAATCAATTAATTATTAGTTAATAAAATCTCAAGTTTGAAATGATTGAATACAAGCAGAAAAGATTATTTATTATCAATCAAAAATTAAATTCAATAGCTATGATTATCACTATGTTAAATCATATATTTTAGGCTTCAAAGAATTAAAATTTGTTCCAAGGTAAACTATAGGATGATAAAAGTCGAAAGTAGTCTTTTCAATGAAGATTAATTATTAACAATTTTGAAACATCTTTATATTTAAAAATATGAAACAACTAATTAAACAGAATCTAATTTTAAACTATAAAAATGTCAAATAAGTTTTTTTGCTCAGATTTTATCTAAAATTAAATTAAAACTAAATAAATTTTGGTGATTGACAAATTAAAAATCTGTAAAAAAATGTAAATGCTAAAAAAGCAATCAACTTCGTAGATTTAATGTGATGAAAATAACTGTTTTTTCATTATTTTCTAACTTAGCTTTACAATGCTCAATTTAAAGATAAATTTAATATTTAAACAGTAGTCGAAAATAAATTAAAAATTTAACCGTAGATTTCAAAATCATTTTACAATAAATAATTTTTTCTTCTATAAAAAAAAAGTTGGTAATACAATGTAATAAGAACTTAAAATTTTTTCAACTTGATTACGATATAATTTTAAACTCAATTGAATTTTGACTATTTGAATTGATTAGTGAACTGCTTGTCCTCGGACTCATACAGAAAATAATGCACATATTGAATTATTATCCACATATTTACAAACTTTGTTTTTGCGATACATAACTTTATTTTGCGGTTTTTATTTATAACCAATTTAACAAAGAAAATAATCTTTTTTGTATTATTACAAAAATTAAATATATATATTAAAGTCCATGATCATTTTATTTATTATCTAATATTAATAGGCTTTTGTAAAAAATAGTAATTTTGATGATTATTGGATTCTTTTTTTGTAATATTATGGTGTTAAGTTTTTAACATTAGAAATGTATTTTATTACAACGTTTTAAATAAATTTATTTACTAAATATTGACAGTGACATAAAAATGCTATTTAAATTTATATACATACTAAAAAATGTTTTAATTTAACTTCAATATAAAAATTTGTTAAAAAACTTTAAAATTCATAAATATTAAATTGAGTGTTAAATTATTTTAATGGTGTAAAACTATTCATCGTAAGAGTAATTTTTTAATTTTAAAATGGTTTTAATAATTATACAAAGTAATGTTTTAATAATAAATTTATTAGATAACTTATATTAACGACAATTTAAAAGTAAACCGATTATTAAAACAGAAAGTAGTAGTAGTAAACATATATACTTATTTTCATTATTAAGAGTTTATTTTCTTTTGATAAATTCGATTTTCTATTTATAAATGGTTATATATATTATACGATTTTTTTTGTTCAATTTGCTAATTATTTGACCAACATGTTCTCTAAAAGCCAGTTATTTAAAAAAATTAAAGCACAAATATCTTTCAGTGCCTGTCAAAGGTAACGGGAATGGTATTCAATATTAAGTTGGTAGATGCAATTCGAAGGCTTTTTATACGTAAAATATATGGTACTGATTTTTTCAGTATTGATTCTCCAATTTTAAAGATAATTTGAAACTTATTTTGGTGGAGATATTTTGAAACCCATTTTGAATCATTAGCGAAAATAGATAATTCGACATTTGCTGGTTTAGGTATGTCATGAGTAAATATGTTATATAATATGGGTCCCAGAACTGATCCTTGTGAAACGCCAGCTGCCTATTTATATTGAATCAAAGGTTTTTAAATTTAAAAAAATAATAAAAAAAAACCATTATAAAATTGCAAAATATTCATAATGTAATGTGTAAATTAAGAGTCGTTGGTATAACCTACGAATAATTTTACCAATTTATTTGCCTACTGTCATTTGCTTAAAATTTATTTATAAAATAGTAAAGCTAATTCAAATAACAACATTTAATTATCATAGCGAAAATATATATGCATTTATTATAATGCTATATTTTATAGATAATGTAGTCACCTTGAAAATCTATAAAACATTTTGCTGGTAATTCTAAGTATAAACATCAAAACGTGTCGATTTATTTATTTAACCATCATCAGTCAATTTATCCATAATTTTAATTTTTTAGTGTAAAAATATAAAATTTAGCACATAAGCACATATATTAATATAAAGCTCCAATTGAATGTCCATAACTTTCAAAATTAATTCGTTATTTTCGTTTATCAGTTTGTTTATTTTAAATGCACTTTATTTAAACTTTCAATTTATAATGAAATCTAATTTTAATTTCATAATAATATTTTTAACAGTTTGTAGTATTTAATATTTCATTGGTGTTAATTTTTTCTTTTATTTAATTACTTATATTTATATTTTTCAATTATTTTAAAAATTTGATATAGCTTGTGCTTTTTGTGTCATGAACTTTTGCGCAAAAAAAATTTGTTTTATTTTTGTCAATAAGTAAAAAGTTTGATTTTAACTTATTTCAAAATATTTCTATATTTTAAAAAATTTCAATTTTGGTTTTCAATTCTACATTTTAAAAGCAAAATTGAAAGCTTTTTAATTGACCAGTATTAATTTTTATTATCTGAGCAAGATTATGGTTATATTTATATAATTATGTATATTTTAGGATTGTGTACTTTGTAAATTGTAACCACTAACTGTTTTATTAACATTAAAAATTTTTAAAGTGGATTGCTATGTTTAAACAAAGAGGTTTAATTCTAATCATATTAAAATAATACATAATATGAAATTGAATATAGAAATATGAACCGATTTTTGTTAATAAATTTTAACGTTTAAGAAGTCGAGTTTAGCTATTCGTTAAAGAATTATGCTTTAGGTAGGTAAGTAAGGTGGTGATCTTCACGATTATGCTTGAAGGCCTCAATTAGCACTAGGTTACGCCATTTTGATGCCACTGCACTCACGTGACCTATGTTTTGTGATTGTTTTCGGTTTTATATCCAACCCGAGGAGTTCAGATGCGATATTAATTCTTTGATTCTGTGTTTAGAGAGTTCGCTAAAGTTGTGGTTTGCCGAGTGAGAGGAGTCTGACTCTAGCTAGGGCCGGACATCTGCAAAGAAGGTTCTCAATTTCGTATGCGTGCTAATTGGTCAGTGGCCTGTCATAATGATTGTCATAGATGGACCACAACATTCCAGATATGGTGCAATTGTTCAGATTATTCCACCTCTGTTGCGATTTCGCTATATACAAAGAAAAGATCCGTTCCTTTACGGCACTTATTGGATTTCTCTAATATGAAACGTAAACCTTTGTAAACCTTTTGATACTTTTTCAAATATAAAATCTTCTACATACATCTTCTTTTAGTTTTTTTTGAACAAGTTTTAATCTCTCCTATAAACTCCTTTCTTCGTGTTCTTCGAGTACCGGGTACCATTTATAATTATCAGGATTATACAATTTGTAATTAAAAGAACTATTTTAAAATTTGTTATTACTTTTTTCTTGAAATTATTATTTCAAATTTTGCATTACTGTAAAACAAGTTATCGCTTAAATCTTCTAAATCCTTCAATCAGATCAATTAAAATGTTGCTCAATAGTATATATTAAAAATGTTTTCTTGTTTTAATTTTTGTTTTTTTTTTAAAGAATAGCTACGGTGTTAATTTGTTTCTGCTAATAAATTATATTCTTTTTTAAATAATATTTTTGGTATAAATACCAAAACAAAATATACATACTTTAAAAACAGAACACTATAAATTAATAAATATAAAAAATATTTTTTGATAAAATTAGTTTAAAAAAATTTAACTTTATAATAGCAACACAGACAATAATTATTTATGATTCTTTTATTATTCCTAAAATTAAAATTTCTTAATCTAAATATAAACTACTTCTAATACAAAATTAATGAAAACCAGTTATATATTTATTTGTTATTTTTAACTAAAATAGTTATACAACGATTATTTGATACCTCGCCTTAATATCTTTGAATTCTATAAACCGTTTTTTGTCTTTTTTAAATTTATTCATTTTTTTTTTATTTTTAGCAAATTTTTTCAGTTTTTACTATTTTTATAAGTATTAACAACTAGAACATTAAATTCTAGCATCCGCGTTTTAGTTTATATTAAAAACGATATCTTCATTCCAATTGCATTAATCATTTTTAGACTATTTAATATACGATTAAAAATTGTTGGTTCCTACTAGAAAACATGAGAATGTCTACTTTAATTGAAAATATGGACGCGCCATCAAAAATATTTAAAACGTCATTTTTGTTTTATTTAATATAAAAATTTAATATAATAGTTTTTCTTATTTATTAATCTTACAATATATATTAAAAAAGTTAAAATTTTTAAAATTAAAAGTTTCGGTAAACCCGAAGCTATCCAATCTAATTGAGCGTTATAACTATTTTTTGTGTTTATAATGCAATTTAATTTAAACATTATTTAGAAACAATTCTCCGCAATAAATTGAATAAAAATAATACGCAAGTTAACTGTAAATTCTAACTAGTTTTGTTATTGAACTTGTTCACATCGAAGTAAGTGCAAATTATTTTAAATGAGGAAATCTGTTTAAGTGAAATTCCATTTGATTAAATAAATTTCAAGGTAATTGAAAAATTAAAAACTTCAATTCTTTTCTATTTGAAAAATTAGAAAGCTATTATTTTAAAATTTAATTATTTTAATGTGGGATGCGGATCTATTAGAAACATGATATATTTTGAAGATTATAATATTATATATATTTTTTGCTTCAAAATATTACAGTTTAAAATAAATAATTTATACTATTAAAAAAATTTAAAAGTTATTAGGTAGTAAAATTGAATTTTTCTTGCTGTTGAAATATGGTTCTTTTTAGTTAAAACACCTGTCTTAATAATTAAATAAATATTAAGAATTAATATTAAAAATTTTAACTAAATAAATATTAAATAAAAGTCATTAATATTCTTTAATGTTTTTTTTAATTCTTCATAAAAGTTATTTCTTTAAATAATTAATTTATAATCGAAGAAATAGTAAACCTATGCTACAATATACATATTATGTATAAATTAAACTGTTTTTAACAAAGATGAATGAAATTATGTTTTCTTTAGATCAAAAGATTGGTAATAGAATGTTTAACAAACTAAAATGTTGATTGTTATTAAATATTTGCTTTGTTTCACCCATTTTATTTTTTTTTCAATTTAACTGTATTAAATTATCTGATTTTTACAGAATGATTTAATGTCGTAAATATTTTAAATTAAAACAGATGAATTAAACCGGTTTTTTCATTTCTATTATTTATAATACAACCTGAAATATTTAGGTGGTAGATAAATAATTTTTTGGACAATTTTCTTAATTTAATTAAATTTATAATTTAGTTGATAACCTTTAAAATGAATTTGACTTATATAAAAAAATTGATTTTATATTTTTAAACATTTTATAAAATTTATAAAATGTTAACTGAATGAATGTGAAAATTTATAAAATGTTAACTGAATGAATGAAAAAAAAAAAACTAATTTCATTTAAACGCATTATGCTCAAACAATTTTTTACTTCTAATTTATTTAATTTTATTTTTTAAGGACAAGTTTACGAAGTTTTTTTTTTATATTTCTTTGAATTTTAATTATTGGTGAAAAAAAACTTTAACACCTTGAAAAAAATTTATATTTTGAAATTTATATGAGATCGTAAATTTTATTTTATGATTAAAAAAGAAAATTTGAAATTTATACTTTTCTTTGACAGTGTTATAACTTCCTGATGTCGTCAAACTTTGTTTGTGAAAATAAAAGTGGAAATATTTTGCCTTCAAAATATTCAAATCTATAATAAAATTTAGAAAAGGGCAAACTGAAGTACGTATTAATTAATTTTATTTCAAGTTTATAAAGCACACATGTCCATCTAGTTTTAAATTTTTAAAAATTGATTTAAAACATATACCAAAAAAATCTTAATATATTGTGATAATATATGCTTTATTATTTTATTTTTGTCAGCTAAACACGTCTGTCAAACTCTGCGCTTAAAAAAACTGTTTATTAAGATTAAAAGATAGAGTATGTAAAATTTTATATAAAGATTTAAATTTTCTTTTACCAAAAATTTTTTGTTTATTCATAAATTTCCCTCGTCCCTCCCATTTTTCTACATTTCCTAATATTTAAACTTTTAAAATGAACTTTTTTTTTTAATTTTTTTTATATTTTTTAACGTGGTTTAATATTTTTATACCGCATGTATACTATTATTACCTAACATTAACAAAAAAGAAAAAAAGGAAAAAAAAAAAAACCTTGTCGCGATGCAAAATTGGCCAAGAAAGTTTGTCTTTTTAAAAAACAGAAAGAAATATTGTAATTTTTTAAATTTTTATTAATAAAAAAAAATTAATACGCTTTTTCTCTTTTATTTAAATTTATGAGAATAATATACTTATACATATAAGTATTTATACTTTATATATAGTTATAAACATTTAAATTAATTATATTTAATATCATATCAATTTTGTTGTGGTTGGCAAGGTTAACTTTATCTTTTCAAGGTCACACATTACCATTTGTTTATTCAAACGATTATTCTTTGAGCCTAATTTTTTACATTTTCATTAAATCTACTTGAAGCTCTTTTTATTCTACATTTTTAAAAAGAAAAGTGAAAAAAATAATGTGAAAATATTGTTGAATTTTTGTTGTGGAACATAATTGTAAGTTAGAAGTTACTTTATGGACCTTAATCTTAGAGATATATTTTAGAAAACTATGTTGGAGTGTGATGACTTCTCAAACAAATTACATACCTTCTAATATTGTAATATTATTTTATTTACTGACATTTTCATTGTTTTGCATTTTAAATAGTAATTTGCATAAACTTTTTATTTTTATTCAATTAATCAAATTGACTATAAATTAAAAAACAAGTTATAATTAAATAATGTTTGAAAAGGTTAAAATTATTAGATTACCATATGGTAAATTTAATCTTCTTAATTTATATAACATCTTAATTAAAAAAATTGCACTTGACCTCTTAGTTTTCCATAAAATAAAATAAAAATACAAAGCTTAAAATATTTAGGCGCCATTAAATGATTTATTCTCCTAATTGTAATTAACCTTAATAAATTACTCAGAAAATGGAATTCTGCTGAAACTGAAAAAAGACTCTCAAAAAACAATTTAATTCACTTATATTCACTTATATTTTGTCACGTTTTTGTATGAAAATAATTGAATTGTATTAAATAGTTAAATTTTATGTAAGAAAAAAATTTTAATTATGTATTAGACAAAATCTATAAAAGACTGGGGAAAACAAACAATTTTATTGTCCAAGAATTAAAATGTTTTATGTAAAAACCTAAGTATATCAAAGATCTAACTACTAACAATTAAAATATAGATTAAAAACTATTAACAATTAATTATTTTTGCTGAAATGTGATTACACTAGGACGACAATTTGAAATTGCACGAATCATGAAATAAAGTAAAAACTATAGATTTTTTTCAATTCCGTCTAAAAGCCCAATCATTTTGTTTTTAGTTCAAAAATGTTGTGAATTTATTTAAACATGCATGTGAAAAATATCATCCAACTTTTTTTATAAGTATGCCGATATTGCGTTCTTATACATATTCTAGCAGAACTACTTTGTGTTTCAACTTGAAATACGAATTTGCAACTTGAAGTAATTTAAAAATTTGTATAACAAAATTTATTAATTCGTATACTGAAACGTATTAACGAATTCTAAATCTATCGATTTACAATTATAATGCCGTCCTCTCTCAAAAAAAAATACATATACAAAACTTGAAGTCAAGAAGTCAGCCCATTTTTAATTAAGAGCGAAAAAACAAAAAAATTGTAAAGTTCCTGTGCCTCACCACATTAACCGATTTAACAACTTTGTTCCCACAACGAATTCCTCTTAAATACAGTAAACAAATGTGCAAAGTTTGTCAATCACTTATTTCCGTTTAGCCAGGATAATCGAAATGTAAAAGTTGTGCCGAAAAGGGTTAACGATTAAAAGGGCTTAAAAAAATTTAGCTTGATCTTTCGAGGCTTAGAAGAAATTCCGCACAGTTTGGTTTCAAACGGATGAACGATCTAGCAATGCATATAAAATAAACAAACATGAACTTTTTATGTAATAGGTAATACAAAGATGTAAAACAGTTTATAATACAAATGCTTTATGTAATAGATAATACATATCACGGAACCAATGAATTAGGGCAGAATTGAAACAAACTGAAATTAACAAACTAAATTTGTTTTGTAAAGCATCTTATTTTATAAAATTATTTTTAAATTTACTTAAACACATTTTTTATAAATATATAACAATAATAAATGCATCAAACGCCGCATAATCAATAAAACTAAATATTTAATTGTTGATATAGAGTGACAAAAACATTTAGATGTAAAAGAAAAACATATTAAAAAAAAATTTTAAATCTAATTATTTACTTATGGTCATTTCAAGGCAAATAAAAAAAGTTTTTTTCTTATTTTGTTTGTTACTAATGCTTAAAAAATTGACGTTGCCATTAATATTAATTTAAAAACATTTTTACACACAAATTTAGTCTTTTTGTTGAGAGTAACATAATTGTTGACAGCCAACATGCCAAGTTTTTTTTGATCCTAAATAACATAAATATTATATAATATATAACCTATTAATTGTTATTGAAGTAAATTAGAGTCAGAGGTCAAATATAATAAGTTTATTTTTATTTTACTATTTATAATTACTTTTATGTTCTAATAAGGTGATTCTGCAATAACTTGAAAAAAAAAATTAATATAAAAAGGTGTTTGACTTGTTTTTGACAGATGCGGGACCATAAATATGTTTATAACTTGTGAGATGTTTTTGGGTAGAAATGTTACATGTAATCATGGTAACAATATTAAAAAACATAATTATTCTAAAGCCTTCATTTAGATCTGTTTTGAGAAACAAAAAAAAATTTTTTTTAAAGATATAGCATAAGTTTTAAAGATTCTAGCATAAATAAAAAAAGATTAAATCGACACAAAATTGTTCAGTTTTTAAATTTTTTTTTTTTAATTTTATTACAATAATTCTATAGTATGATTTATTTATTAATTATATATAAAAAATTTAGGAAGTAAAATTTATTTTTGTTTTACGTAACATGTTTATTTTAATAATTAACCTCATAATAAATAAAACCTCATTAAAAAATATTTACCTCTTGATAAATCTTAATTTCACAACCTAACTACCTAATTTCGTAACTTACCTGTCAGATATTAAATGTGTAATCAAAACCTATTCCAATATCAAGCAAATAAATGTTTTAAACCATCATATTTTTCATTCCCTATTCAATAAATTTTTGCTTAGCTATAATAAATTAAATTTATATAATGTGCTTATTAAATTGCTCAATTAGGATCATTAATCTTTTCACGCCTTCCAAAAATTGATTTATTGAAAACCAACAAAAAATCACCATTAACTCAAATTATTTTCTTACAAAAAGTTGTAACACAAATCTAAGTGACTTTAAATATATAATCATATTCGTCATCATTAATTGAAAATGTTCTTGTGTGTGTGCGTGCTATTTTTATTTGATAATTTCACTAATGAAAATTGTTTGAATATTTTAATATTTTTAATTTTAACAATTCTTTAGATAAATGACAAAAAAGAATCATTCGTCTTATCCCAAAATGAATATTTTTCAATTACTCAACAAAAAAAAAGTCTTATTTTTTCATCATTAAATTGCAATTTTACTGTTTAAAACCACAAAACAATTTTCATAACGTGAACTTTTAGCGTTATGAAATTTAAAAAAACCAAACAGTAGTTTTAGAATAGATTCAAATTTTGATTTACCACAAAAATTAATTTATAAATTATTGTAATGAATTGTAAATTAAACAATTCAAAAAGCAGTAAAAGAACCAAAACTCAAACCAATTTATTATTGATTTTCTAATAACAGAGGAAAAATACCAAAAGGTGCAAATTTTTGCATTAAAATTATGTAACATGTAATAGTTGAATAAATATAGACATTTTCGAAAAGGTACAAACTAGTTTTTATCATTTTTTTTTCATTTAATTAGAAAAAAAATGTACCTTTCTGTTGTACTAAAAGGTTTTTTTTACAAAGTAGCCGGTAGATTTTAAACTATGAAGTGCAGATTTAAATTTCATTTACGATTATCTTTATCATCGTTATTTACAAATTTATTTACTATAGATTTTTTAGCGCATCACATTATCTCTATACCTTACCTACATATACCATATTTAAAAAAACTTGTAAACCAATTTTCATACAAGTTCGCTATTGGTATTCTTGTATTGACAAGACTTTTTCATATATGTACATAATATGTATTTGTTATTTATTTAGAATTTTTAGATTTGATATTCGCATCGATTATCTACTACTAGTTGTACACAATTATTTTGAAAAAAAAAAACAAAACAATAAAATGTTTACATCAAATTTGTTGGTAGTTCAAATGTTTCGCAATAAAATTCTACTACATTTTAGCATTGTTAATTGAATATTAAAAATTCAATATTTTAATTTTAATTGAATTAAAAGAAAACAAAAAAATAAAATAGTTAAGAATTTATTTTCAAAAATCAAATAACTCACCATTATGAGCACTTTAAATGTTTTTAAAATAAAAAAACTAATATAAATCCAGTGTATAAAGAAATCCGCTGGATGTTTTAAATAAAAAGTCCTTATATCAGCAAAAGAATATAAAAAAAAAATTATTTTTCACACAAAAATTTCAAACAAATATATGCTTAATTTTTCATTCAAAGTTTATTTTGAAAATTCGAAAATATTTTTATATTTGTTTCTTTTAATTTTTATTGTTGTTTTATTTTTGTTTTTGTCAGTTTATAATCTTTGATTATATCACAAAAGTTTTTTTTTTTTAAACTAATAATGAAACAAAAATCCAGTAATAAGGATATTTTTGTTTCAACAAAAATTTGTTATCCTTCGTTACTTTTTGGAGAAACACTATTTTGAATTTTTGTTTTTTTTTTAATTAATCAAAACTCAAGTTCAGAACTATGGACACCAACTAAAAAAATGTTTCCGCCACATTTTCTTTATATACCACAGAAAAGATGTTTGCCATGAACTGAAGATGCTACCTACTAATAAAACTAAAAAAAAAAACAAAAAATAAAAAAGATTGAATTAAAAGTCAGAAACAGTTGACGAGATAACAAGACAACATCGAAAGCAGTAAAATAAGTTTTTTTTTTTTTATTTTTTTGTATATTCTGCAGTGTTTTATATTGGATTTTTTTCTTGTTTTCTTATTATCATTATTATTATTTTTTTCAAAATTATCTTACACACTTTCAAACTAGTGTTTCTGCGATGGTAGTAATCGTCAACAATTTAAGCTTTGTTGTTAATATTTTATCATAATTTTAAGTGAGCTTTTTTTCATTTTTCTAATAGTTTGTTTGCCGCATAGTTTGTTTTTATATTTGCGTTGATGATGAATAAAATGCTCGCTGTAATGCTGTAAAAATTAAACCTAACGCTATTGAAATAATCCTTAAGAATATTTTTGAATTTTTGAATTATTTGTTATACATATATACATAATTAGTTTTATGTTCAGATTAATTAATTTTTTATTTAAAAGCGCCTGTTTAAGGGTTCTAAGCCTTATGGAATTGGAGTATTAAAATTTTATGCAGGTCGAAGATAAGCAATAATTTTTTTTATTTATATTTTTTGATTTTTTTGTAATTTGATTTGTTTTTTAAATTTATTAATTAAATTGTAATGCATATTGTATATAAATCAGCTATCATTTTATAAATATTTTATACTTTGTCTACTTAATTATGTGCATATAGATAAAGTTGGATTAGCAATTTGCTGACGTATAAAATTATGCTTTTCTTTATACGTTAAATAATTAAAAATTAAAGATTGTAAAGAATATAAAATAAAAAAAAAAACCGTTTACAAAAGAAAAGAACTATATATTTTAACTTTTGTACAAAACTTAAAATATAATTTCACCGTTTGTAACTGCATTTTCTGTTTGCTTTTTACAATAGAACTATTACAAATATTCAAAATCTAGACATAATAACATTTAAAAAATTGCTTAATTTTTTATTCGATTAAATTCAATGTTTATGAATGAGTGTATAATAATTGTAATTGTAATGCAAAAAAAAAAATATGCAGTCATTAGCTTAATATTATATAATATGTATATAAAATTTGGAACATTAATTTTAATCAAAAAAAATTTCTGGCAAATAACACTAGCAAGAAGAAAATAAAAACAAAAACATGTAATATTTTTTACCGTGAAAGGTTTAACATAAGAATTCTAAAAACCTTCAAAAATTGTACGTTTTTTCTTCAAAAATAATAAAAAGACAAGACCGTAAAAAGTTTTTTAATATTTTATAAGATTCTTGTTTTTTTATGTTTATATTTCTTGTTTTTTTTTGTTTTTTAATTGTGAATGAAATTGTCTTTTTAATATCTGCACAAAAAAAAATCAAATTATTTATATGATGAGCATCTCTGATTGTAATAATCAGAGCTATATTATGATGAAGACAATAATACTAAATTTTTCACATATTTATAAATAGTTTTATTAAAATTTTTGCAATGTTTATTTTTAAATATACATTGAAATTGTAAAATTATGTTTGACCTTGAATGACATTTAAAAAAAAAATAAATAAAAACATGTTATGCATCTACAAATACAATTAAAACAGCAGGAAATTGCAAAGTAAATCCGTTTAATTACTTTAGAAATAAAGTGACTTTATATTTTTCAACCTAAAGGAAGATTTTTTGAAACATATAAGTTTCGAACATGAGAACATAATATGATTATCAATTTGATATTCGAAAAATTAGGAAAGAATTACAATTAAAAATGTTATATGTACGCTGTGGGTGGTATAAATAAATAAATTAGAACATTATTACAAACAAAAAAAAAATTGAATGTTGAAAATTTTCATGGTAGTGTTTTTTATTTTTATAATGTGTTTAAAGTGAGATGATTTGTCATTAAATTTTATTGATAAAATGTGTACAATAAATATTTAAATTACTAATTTATTAAAACAACAGGTGGTTACTAACAATATTTCGTTTAAATATTGTTTGTTGGTTAATAAAATGAGTTGGCACAAAATTTCAAATTTATGATCACTATAAAATTAAATATTCCTTAAAATTATACATAATCGATTGCACAGAAAATGCGAGGCAGCAATGGGAAGCACACAATTCGGGTTCAAAGAAGGAATGGGAACACAAGAAGTCTTATTTAGTCTACAGACTCTAGTGCAAATTGCAAGGATGTAGAAAAGGACGTGTATTTGTGCTTCATAGACTATGAAAAAGCGTTCGACCGAGTACAACACGACAAAATGATAGATATTCTCGGAAATATGCAACGCGATGGCAAAAACATTGAGTGTATCAAAAATCTCTATTGGAACCAGACTGCGGCGATTAAAATTAACGATTTGACATCAGGTAGACATCAATAAGTAGAGGTGTCCGACAGGGTTGCATTTTGCCGCCATTACTATTCAATTTGTACTCTGAAGATATTTTCCAGGAGGCAATTAGCTCAATTAATAAAGAATTTAAAGTAAACGGAATCTACATAAACAACATTCGATATGCAGATGACACGACTCTAATATCTGACAACTTCAGTATTTGGTTGACAAGGTCCATGTGCATAGCAATAACTACGGTCTTTATATGAACATCAAAAAGATAAAATTCATGAAAGTTAGCAGACGCAACAACTTAGTCAATGACGGTGTTATCGCAATTAATAACGAACATATCGAACGCGTTGTCAGTTTTAAATATTTGGGTTGCCAACTTGATGAGGGTTGGACTTCAGATAAGGAAGTATGTAGAATTGAAATGGCAAGAAGTTCCTTTGTTAAATATAAAAAAGTACTGTGTAATCGTGAGATAAACATCAAACTCCGATTAAGGTACCTAAAATGTTATTTCTGGTCTGTGCTCTTATATGGAGTAGAAACGTGGACACTAAAAGTGACGGCGTTAAACAAATTAGAGGCGTTTGAAATGTGGTGTTATAGAAGAATATTGAAAATTTTATACACAGACAGAGTTACAAGAAGTTCTCGGGAGGCTAAATATAAATAGAGAACTACTTCTAATTATCAAACGCAGAAAACTAAGTTACTTTGGTCACATAATATGAGGTCCTAAATATGAACTACTCCAGCTAATAACATAAGGTAAAATAGAAGGTAAGAGAAACATAGGTAGAAAACAAATGTCGTGGCTTAAAAACATCCGAAACTGGGCGGGTATTAACACAATAGGAGAATTAGTACATAGTGCAAAATGTGGAGAAGAGTATGCCAACATCATTGCAAATCTACAATAACATGTGATCGCTTATCATCCAGTAGTGGATTAATTAGCAGCTGAAGAAGATAAAATTAAACTTTATCCAATATAAAAAAGGGCTTATGAATTCTACTTGTTTTTTATTTTTTTTAAGTAAAATTTCTTATAAGTAGAATAAGTAAAAAAATGTTAATTTAGAATATTGTATGAACCGCTTATTTACCTTATTCTCAAAATATGATTATTGTACAATAAAGTTAAGAATTTGTATGTACAAATTTTAAGTTATTGTCTAACGCTTTACCTGAAAAGTAATTTTAAAATAATTTAATCAATTTCACGCTATAACACTTGAGAAATTTTCAAATAGCTTTTTACAAGCATGTCTAAACATTCATCTTCGTTTTCATAAACTTCATCAGAATTCGGAAGCAAAATTATTTTTCTATATAAGTGGAAAAAAACTTCCTGTAATTACCAAAAAATGTTCAAAGCTTTATTTTAATATGTATGTATATACAAAAATCTATAAAGTTTAATTATCTTGTATATAATACCTTCCTATACACAATATGTTCACTATAAATACTATTATGGTATGGTCACAACACTATTTATGGTTCAATTTTCTAATAACAAAAACAAAACGGTTTAAAAATCATTTTAAATATTTATCTAAAATATAACTCAGCTTTTGATCTACCCAAAAAAAAAAAATTTTTTTATTCTAAATCTTAAAGAAAATAAACTAGTTTTAGATTACTTAAATTCAAGTACCTACTTAAAGTTTTACTAATTTAAGAATTGACAACATTCTTATATGTACATATGTATGCATGTCCAAAAAATTATAATACTAGAACTAAAATTGTAAATTAATAGTTATTATAGTAAACAATAACATATATCTTTTTTGGTACTTAATTAATAATTATATAAAAACAACTGAATAATATAAAATTAATAAATAAATAAACATATTATAATTGACACGCGTCAAGAAGCGTTATTTTTGAAATTTCAATTTTAAAATTGTTACCAAAAGAAAAATAAGGAAAACAAAAACTTAAATTTTAATATTGTTAAAAATCAAAAATATGAAGGTATATAAAATGTATGTATTATATACTTTTTAATATGGTTAAAAATATAATAATGTATGAAAACTTGTTTTACAAGTTGACTAATAAAACTTAAGATTTATATTTTACATTTAATCTTTTTAAATTTATATTTAAATTTAAAATTAAGATGGTTAATTTTTTGGTGAATTCTTTGATGATTATAGTGATATTATCTTAAGAAAATTATTACCCTACAGTAAAGTGTAGATATTATTATTTAATTCGAAAATTATGATATTTTGTTAATAATATCAAACATAAAAAACTTTAGATTACCAGTAATTATTACTGACTTAGTAGTAATTCTAAATTAATTAAATTGATAAACAGTTCCTTGATTATTTTAAATGAAAAGGAATTAAAAATTTTTTTAGAGTACTTAGAGTAAGAACAATTCAAGTTAAAAAATATTTACATTTTACACAAATTTTAATCATTGTAAAAAATATAAAGTAATCGATGAAAAACAATTTGTAAAAAAAACATAACTCAATATAAGAATAAGAGTAGATAAATTGCAGTAAAAATTATAATTTCGATTGAAGTGTTGTTTATATTGGAGTAAATATTTATATTGGCTATCAACTACATAAGTATAAAAGTATATAAGTATATTTATACTACATAAGTATATTTTTTTTTAATTAATTTTTTATGTTTTTAAATCAATATTAAAATATTTTATTTAGTGTGTTAAAATTTCATAATATATAGGTACTATACTTTTTACATTAAATCAATGGTTCTTATATTTATTCTCATATATTGTGCAAATTATGAGAATAAATATAATATATGATGTCTCAAATCTTCACAAAGATTTAGAAATTTCTTAAATGTAAATACCATACATATTCTTATATTATTATATTTTCATAATTTCTTTCTCAAATATTTTTTTTTTTAATTTAATAAATATAATAGTTATTCTACTACCTATAATATTTTAACATTTATTTTCAAATCCTCAAAAAAGTAATGGGTATAATAAGTATATAACACTAAACCAAAATTCAAATCCACATTGTCTAACATCATTTGACATAAATCTTATTTCGAAAAAACTTATTTGGCAAAAGTCCAGATATCAAAATTTCACTTTACACAATATCCGTTTAGTAAATTTGCATATAACAAAAATGAATTATGCATAAGAAATATACTTTTCAACAAAAACATAATAGTAATTATACAAAATAATTAAATTTTAATTAGTTAAAAAAAATTAGTATGTAAATAATTATCTTAATAACAAAGTATTTAAAATCTTCCCTTATTAGATAATAGGACTTTTATAGTATGTTAAAAATTTAGGCTTACAATAATTTGTAAAAATCCCGAAAATTCAATTATTAAAAACCTAAATAGGTACATATTATTACAACAGCCAAGCATTTAATTAAATCTAATAAATTATCCTTCTAGTCCAAATCATATTTCAAGTTATGTGTTATATAGAATTTTTCTTTGTCTTTATTATTAAACTCTCGGTAAACAAATTATTGAAACCCTGATTTTTTAAAATCATTTCTAATTATTTTGTAAATATGTATACATTATTTTAATAACCAAGCTTTGAAATGTATACATACTTACATATTATATACTTTCTGTTAAAAAATCATTTTAAACACTACTAATTAAAGTAATATTTTAATGATATAACATTGTGTAGGTTTTAGTCATAATTAGTTATAGAATTAATTTCAAATAGTAGCCACCAATATCATTAAAGATCCCGCATTTAAAAAAGAAACAATATGATAACTATTATAATACTTCATTGTAAATTATTACTTTATGTATTTATTCTTTCCCACAATGTCTTCGCACAAAATAATTTGGTGATAATAAATTTGATATGAGAAAGAAAAAAACACAAAAAAATTTTTGGGTCAATTTAAATTAATTCAAACAATTCTATTAAAAATGATAAAATCTATAAAACTTTTTTGTATAATATTAACTTAAAATTTCAAAATAAAATAGCCACCATTCAATTGCAAAAATTGTATTTTGTGAAAACAAGATTCGTTTTATTTTTGTTTTAGTCACATTATTATTATACCTATGCGTTTTTTAAAGGTGTGACATTAACATTGAAATTTAGAGAAAATATAAAAATTTAAACTTAAAATTTAAGAAAAACAAAAGTTTGATAGGAAATTAATAAAAACAAATTTTATTTATTTTAATTTTATTTAATTTTAATCTTTAGAAAACTAAAATTAGTAAAAATTAGAAATTAAACTAAAAAAAAGTCTAGAATATTAATTAATTTCCATTTAAAAATAGTTCAGATAATTTATATAATGTTATAAACAAAGAAAAATATTCAGTTCAAATAAAATCCAGTTTCATAATTTATATCTTAATTCCTTAATTAACTTAATATAACTCAAATATCCAGTCCTTATGACTCTTTAAGGTTTTAAATATTAACAAAAATATAAACGTGAAAATCTATAGAATTTTAGTTTCTTTTAAAATAAAAGTTTATAGAATATTATCAAATTACAATCGTTACTATTTTACAAGTAGTTTTTAAAAAAATTCCTTGAAAAACATCACTCGTTTTTATTTACTATATGTAAACACGTTTTAATCAAATATATTTATAGAGACAAGATGTTCACATACAATTATATTATATATGGTAAACTAAGGTGTGTTGTATCTTTAAAGGTCAGCTGCCATTTTACAAATAACAATGATAATAATAATAAAATGCAGATCTCATAATAATTTTAAATTTGGTAAAAGGCATTTATAAAAAATTAAAAATTACTTTTTTAAACATCAAATAACGATTATTTTATTTGTATTTTTATTACTCAACATTTAAGGTTAACATTGTGATTTCGTTTGAATTAAAAATTTTAAAAACTAATGTGATTACTGATTATTATCCGATGTTAGGCTCTCATCAATAAAAAGTCAAATAGTAAACCCTTTGTTAAAATAAAAGTTAAAACAATTTATATTTTTAGAATTAATATAAATAAAAAATGTATACGACAGAAATTCATATATTAATTTTTATTCCTTATTTTTTTTTTTTTTATAATTAATTATAATCTAATAAAATCTTACATAATATATTTGAATCAATTCTTCAGTTTTTTTTTTTTTTTTTGTTTTTTTTTTTAGAACTGTTAATAAGAAATGGAAATGACCTTCAAAGATTAGTACAATTGTACAGCTTTGATATTGTTTTTAACACTTTTGTGTTAATTTCTTTACTATTTTGATAATTAAAATTTAAAACATACTTTTATTATTTTATTAAATTTATATTTTTTTATGTTCAGTTTTCGTTATTAATTTACCTTTATTTTTAAAATTTTTGTTTATTATTTGTAGGTATATAATAATTTTTACAGAAAATAAACCTCCTGAAATTTGTATTTAATTAGAAAAAGTTAATTTACCATTATTTTGGTCATTAAAAATGATTACTATTTATTTATTGAATTAATTAATTTAAATAAAAAAAAAATAAAAAAAATTTATCAATGACAACCATAAAATTTTAACTTGTTTTAGTTTAAATTTTTATTGTTTTGATTTATTATTAATTACTAGTAATTATTTTTTTTATAGTCTAAAATTAAACCTTTTATAAAATCTATTAAATCTCTAATAGAAATGTAGTACCTATACTTACCTATTAAACAAGTAAATTAAATTTTATAACAAAATTTTTAGGAAAAAGAAAAAATAATTCATTTTTTTTTTATTAGAATGAATTGATTATAAATTTTATTTGAATATTAAAACAATAATTCTAGAATTTTTAAGTAAAATTATTTATTCATATTTAAATAATATTCAATTGTATTCAAAATAAATTTAATGATAATAAATATGGAGGTGTCGTTTTTAAGTAAATTTTAATAATATTTGGTTCAAAATTTTGTTGCCAAACTGCTTTTAAACGTGTTTTTTTTTCTTTTCTTTTTTGTATTAATTATCTAATAATTTATTAAAATAGTTTTTTTTTTCTTGTTTGTTCCTGGATTCTTGTACATACATAAATACATACACATACATATATGCAAAAGTCTATTTAACATATTTGAAATTTTCATGAAAAAGAAAATTATAAATTCCAAAAATTTTTTTGTTTGCTCCATTTTATTATACATAGGTATTTAATTAAAACAAACTTTTTTCAAATATATGTACATATACATATGTACGTCCATACATATATATACATATGTACCATGAATTAAAAATTTCAATTTGGAATCTATTAAACGAAAACGGAACAATATACCTACCTAATTCTTAAATTGATATAGTTAAATAATATCATAATAAGCAAGATTATTTCATAATATGCCAATCTAATTCTAGTTTAAAAAAAAAATAAATAATAAATTTATTTCAAATATTCTGGTTGTTTTTTTATACTTTTATAAATCTTAAATCCCGTTTTTAAAACATTCTGTTTATTGTATAGTGGCTTTGTTTAAAAAACAAGATGATTCTATTTTGTGCTCATATATTTCAAGGTCATGTGACCGGTTCACAATTTTTTTTTTGTTACGATTTATAGTTTTTGAATGTTCTAAATAAAATTATAATAGAAATTAGAAACACAAAATACAAAAAATTATCTGAAAATATACAGACTATTTATTAAAATTGCTATCAAATTTATCACTGACTGTGAAATTTCATCTATATTTTGTTTTTTATTTTTAAAAAATTTGTATACATATTATATTAAAATCACAATAATTAAACTAGAAATTAATTATTTCAAAAAAAACTTGTTTATTATTTATTTTTCTTTTCTTTAAATTTTAGCAATTTATAATAACCCTGTTATTATAATTTTTACATTGTTATTTTAAAAATTCTTTTTTGCATTGTTTATTTTATAATTTTCACATTGTTCTACTATTGAAATATTTTGTAGATATGTTTTGTAATTTAGATTTATTACATAATATATAAATATATGTGAACATATAGGCCTAAACAAATAAATACCTTAAATAACTATTTAGTACAATTTTATAATTACAGAATAATAAATTCTTAGTATCTTTGGAAGATTCCCTCCTCCCTTAGGAGGGAAAATAGCGTTCAATTTGCCCACTACTTCCAACTTCTCTTTTCGTGTAAAAGGAAGGGAAACATAATTAGCATACTAAATCTAGGTATTCATTGCTAATTTTAATTTTTTAATTTTTTTTTTAGAAAATTTACAGAAATACATACATACATACATATATGTATACACGTTTATAAGCATTTTATAACACATGTAATGTATATATGTATAAATATATATATATATACACACGAGTAAATGTTATAAAACGCATACAGTTTAATAAATTATTAAAATAATAAACTACATATTTCTGCATATATGTATGTACGATTTTCTGACCGATTTATTTACATATTATGTAGACACATTAAGTGTTCTTGTTACCAAATTTTCTTTCTTGCAAAGTTATGTATTTTTCAATAAAAACTATATTTAATTCTCAAGCTTGATTCATAAGAGATATACATGTCTATTCCACTAAACGTTACTATAGGAATTGTCCGCTGTATGTCAAAAATTGGTATTCTCCTAAACGCCACGCGATGATGTGTCCGCAGTTTTGCTGAATACGTTTTTTGTGTATTCTGGTAAACGCGATGTCTAGTTTTCCATACATTTCATAGAAATATTTCTCCGCAATAGTTGAGTCGCGGGAAAAATAATAAAATTAATAAAAACTTATATTTTTTTGTTCAAAATACTTTTAAAAAAAAAAAAATAGTTTTAAATTTTAATTTTAAAGGTCCAAAACAAATCAAGAGCAGTATAAACATTTATTAGGTTTTATGAAAAAACTTTCGGATATAGCAAAAGGCTTTACAAGACTTTTTTTCTGTTGGTACAGAATTTGTGCGCACAACAGGTTCTACTTCAGATTTTATTTCGTCCAAAACATAGTTGAATGGCTCCTTATTCAACCTAAAACTTTTCTGAAAACTACATAAAGTAGGTAAATGTTAGCCAAAAAAGATAAACAATTAAATTTTGTAACTTACTCTTCATCCGATAATTCCATTATATTTGAGGAATCTCTCAAGATTCTTCTTTTTCTTTTTATATTTTTTTTTGCAGTTTCATTTTCTGCAGCGAAAAAATAAAACCAAAACTATCCATTTTTATTTACGAATTAAAAATAACCCAATTTATAAACTGCCAAAATCAGTTGTTTAGCTCAGGCAATTCAGCACGAACCAAATAAAATTTTCGCATATTTTTATTTTGTCGGAACTCTTTGTTTATACTGTCAAACATAAAAATAAACAAAGTTAAATTATAATTTAAAGTATTCAAAATGGAGAGCGATATCCAATTAATCAAAAAAGTCGAAGAAAATATTGGTTAATAAAAAAAAGCATCCTCCATTATATTAATATTTATTTTTTGGTGTTTAGTAAGTTACTTTATACTTTGTTCACAAATACTCGTTTGATTAAATTGTTTAGAAAATTTTTTTTGACATTAATATTCGCATGTCTTATAAAAGGTAAAAAAAAAAAAAAAGCGCCTACTCTGCGTTTTACGTCTTTTTTACGGTTTTTCTACGTGTCTTATGAATCATGCTTTTAAGTGTCTTGACTAATTTTAAAATTTTGTATCGTAAATAATATCGTAATAATAAAATAATTTTTATCGTAATATAAAAATCTTAAAATAAAAATAAATAATTAAACAAAATTTATATATTTAAAAAAATAATTACAAATTTCATTAAATTTTCCATAATATTTTTCATGTTGATTGAAAAACAATATAAAGCCAATTAAAAGAACGAAATTAATTCCTTCAAAACATTTAAATCCATATAAGGAAAGATTATTTTTAATTTTATAAAGCAAACCCAATTAGGAGAACATTTGCCTGTCGCGCTTTCATTTAGCAAAATTCATGTTATTTTCTTACCATACAATATACATACATATTATTTTCACAGATAAAACTGTATCTATATAATTTGCCTGAAATTATACACTAAGTAGAAGTGCTGTCGTTTTTTAATCTGTTTTTTTATTCTGTTCTACATCTTTTAAAATAGAGCAATTAAATTAATCATAGCCAGGTCTCATTAAAAAATTAAAGTTTTAGAACTACATTTTTTGTCGCTCTGCCTATGTCGAAGTTACACCCATGTGGAAAAACTCTTATTTTAAATTGCTTATATTTCAAGTTCTTAATATTTTTTCAATGTAAAAACGATAGGGCTTTTATAAAGCTATATAAATCAATATCAAAATTACACAATTTTGTGCTATTCAATATTGTGAAAATATTATGCGAAAACAAAATTTTGCTTTAATACTTCACAAATCACAACTCGAGCATTCTTTTAGTTAAAACATATGAAATTTTGAGAGAAGAAAGATCTTTCAGAATTCCTCACAAGTTATCTCAGGAAATATTTTTTTACCACCCCTTGTATAAATTTTAAAGCTTCAACATTTTATTTTTAGATGTATAACAGATTTTATTAATTGTATAAGGTTTCCTTAAAATTTAAGAAATTGCCCCTTGATTTTTTCTTTAATTAATATTATAAAGTTCTAAGAAAAATTAAAAATTTGAATGCAAGCCACAATAAATTCTAAACTTGTTTTTATTGTTTTTTGAAAAATGCGCGGCTTTAAAATTTTTCGGTATTACACACTGCCTTGCTTATATATATTTTTAATAGAAATACTATTACATTTATTTTTCTATAAACAAAGGAAACTAAAATCTTTTATTATCATTAATTTTATTGATTACGTAAGTAAATAAAAGTAAAAGATTTTTAAGAACAACTTGTTTAATAAAAATAAATATAACTGTTAAATTATTTTGTTTAAAAATTATAGCATAAAATAGCAAAAAAAAACAATCTTAAATATATTTTTTTGCATAATTTGATGTTATATAATATAAGAAATTATGTCATTAATTTCTAATATTATATCTAAAGGATCTTTAACAAAAAAAAAGGCAAGATGTTTGGTAAGAATAAAATTAAGATAGTTAAAATAAGAAAAAATATACTTTTCGACCTTTGTATGTATATATTTTTTTCTGGAAGAAAAGTTTTTATAAATCAAAATATTTTTTTCAATTTCCATATAATGAAGAAAAGCTGTTAACGCACCAAAAAACAGTGCTGAACCTTTAATTTTTTTAATTTCCCTTTAAAAAAGTTTCAGAGATGTTAAAAAAGCAAATTTTCAAATTTTTATCCCTCACTCTAGTTCTTAGACGGGAAAAATTAAAAATAGAAAAAAAAACTGGATTAACTTATTTTCAAAGATATGACTATTCTTAAAATTTGCTGGGAAGATGCAGGGTTGAAAATGGTGCAAAATTTTGATTTGAGATAACGACTTAAAAAATACTTGTTGGTTGGTTGACTAGATTAGAAAAAAAATAATGTAAAATTTCAAATAATTATTTTAATATACATACTTACATATAATCATTTTTCCATATGTATACATATAAAAAAAAAGCAAACTACAACTTTTATCATTTTTATGAGATCGATTAAAATTTATTTGCTTTATTTCAAACGGTGTTTGAATTTTGTAAACAGAAGAACAAAACTTAATTAATAAACACATTTATTCAAAAATTTGCGAAAAAATAATTTTAAATGTAGATAAACATTGGCTATTGGATGAACTATTTTTATTCGAAAAAAAAAATTAAAAGAATATTTAAAAAAGAAAATAAAAAAAGGTGCCAGGTAATAAAACCCCAGTCGGCTTTATTTCCCCATAGGAAATAATGTCGAAATCGCGAATTTTGAAAATTCGGCCTTATTACCATTTTGAAAAGGAAATAATGCCGAAATTGAAAAAGAAATAAAGTAGAATACCGATTCGACTTTATTGTTTGGGGCATTATTTCCGGTCACCGTAACATAACAGATGTAAGACAATAAATGTTAATAACAAATTTTTTAAATATTTTCTAACTATTGATAGCAAATTTTTTGAATATTTATAGCTACATATTCTGGAAAAAGCGGATAACATTGATTTTGTAACCGATTATAAAATCTGAATATATTCAACAACTACTTTTATTTTCCATATTATGGCCAGCCCTTGTGAAAGCGGCCGCGAGGCGTGCGCCACCCTCGCGCTGCGTGGCGCTAACCGACGGGCGAGACAGCCACATCAAGTAGCCGGTGGGCTGTTGAGCACTCTCAGGCGGGTGCTTACCTACGCTGTTGGTATACACGTCCACTGATGCTAATATCAAAAAAATATTTAAGTTCCTAGAAATGACATTAGAAATAAATAAAATAATAAATAAAACAAAAATAAATAATATATTTTTAATATGGTACAGAGTCAGAACGCCCGAGGAAATAAAACCTGCGCGCTTTAATTCCTTTTGAATTGGAATTAAGACCCACACTATTTTTTGTTATTAAAAGAAGGGTGTAATGGAATATGTAGAGCGAACGTATTATCAGAGATTTTAGAGTTTTGGATAAAAATTGGATACCCCTTTTTTCAAAATATTTACTAATATGTAAGTGTGCGAGATTCTTATTTGGAAGAGATTTTAGAGTTGGTTATAGAATCAAGGTTATATCCTTTTTCGAAAATATGTATATAAGTAATTCTCCGATTGTCAGGGATTTTGTGAGGGATTTTAGAATTGAATTCAAAATCAGGATTATACGCCTTTTACAGAATATTTAAAAATATGCATATGCAAGTTTTAAATTAGGAGAATTATATACATATTTGCGATTTCGACATTATTTCCGCATCAGAAGGACATTATTTCCGCATGCGCATAAAGCCGTATCGACTTTATTTCCTGGGGCATTATTTCCGGGCACCAAAAAAAAAATACATAAAACTGTTTAAAGACTAAAAAAACCAGAATTATATATTAAAAATCATATTTTTTTTAAATTAGAATTAATAAAAACGTAAATATGTAGAAATATTGATTGACTAGAACTATAGTTTTAACTTACATTTTTTCCCAAAAGTATCTTTACAATAAATTTTTGATAGTGTTTAATTCAGTATAAAATTACTGAATAATCAACAGAAAAATTTAAAAAATATAAAAATAATGTTACATTAATTTTAAATCTAATTAAATCTAAAAAAAATCAAATTGTCGTTTCACATTTGAAAGTAATATGTAATATGTTAATTCTAATAAATATAATATATGTATTTAAAAAAAAAAAAAAAATCAAACTGATATTTTTGAATTTATTAAAAACAGAACAGACGAAGTTTTAAAACTGGTTCAACATTTTAATAATTATTTAAAATGTGCAGTTAATAATGAACTTTTGAGAAAAAATATAATTAGAACTATATGAGTTAGTTTACATGGGAAGCATGCATCCAGATGCAAAAAATATTTCGGTTACATTTCGTTTACTCTTCGGTAATGTTAACGAATATTTTGCATCCATTATGCATCCGCACTCGTTCACGAGATGCAAAACGGCGACATTTTTATTTTGAAAGTTTTATTTGAAAGTACCTAGTATGTGTATATTGTTTTGACATTTGATGAAAAAATCTTTCATTTACAAAATACAAAATGGCTAAACCAGAGAAAATATTTATATAAGAGCAATTTTAATTAATATAAACTAAATATAATTTATTAACTTATATTTATAATTTATTTAAATTTAATATTAACTGCAAACCAATAGCAACCATTGCAATTTTTTTCCTTTCTATTATATTATGCATCTTCCAAATATTTCAAAATACATATGTATGTAACGTTTGATTTTGTCTGTATTTGACGTCAAAACAAATTTGCATCTTGTATGCTTCTTATAGAGGATGCAAAAAATTTTGCATCTAAAATAAGCAAAAGAGAGAGCATGTTATGAATACGATATATATTTTCAACTAATTAAATGTTTGCATCCGGTTGCATACATCACATGTGAACTTACCCTATATCTCAAGTTTAATCAAATAATGTTTAAAAAAATTTTTTTGTGGAATAATTTTTTAGATTTTAAAATTAAATAAAACGAGAAAGAATACAGTTGCCTTTGTCAACTCTTAGATACCCGTACGAACCGTTAGTATGTTCACAGCCTGTCACTCTGCTTACAATATTATTTTTTTATCAATATCATATAAATAAAAATTCTTCAAGCAACCGTTATGTTGTTTATTTATTTACATTTTTTTGTACTACGCATTATATCCTCAACAATTTCAATTTATAGAGTAAAACAAAATGCAAAAAATTCGTTAAAAAAATTTGTTAGAAAATTTGAAAAAATCAAGTAACACTTTCGTCAATTATAAAGTAACCCTATATTATTAAAAAAAGTTGTTTACAGAAATAAGAGTATAATGTTGAAGCTTTAATGTTTATGTATTACTTCAAAAAAAATTTAACAGGTGTTCAAGTTACAGGTGTTTAAAAATAGGAAATTTTCAGTTTTTGACCCCTTACAGCTCCTAACTAGTGATAGGAGCTGTAAGGGGTCGTGATACAAAAAAAAATTCTGAAATGCCTCATACTTATTTTCTGGCAAAATTTCAAGTTTCCAACTTAAACTGTTTAGAAGATAGAGGGGTTAAAGGATTTTGCAATAATTCAGTTTCGCATAACGGTAAATTAAGACACCGTATAGTACAAGTATATATTTATTATATACATGTTTGTAAAGCTCATAATAGCACCTATCGTTTGGATTGAATACATGTGTGTAAAGCTCATAATAGCACCTATCGTTTTCAGATTGAAGATATATCTTATAGAGCTTGTGTTATAACAATTTAAATATAGAGATTGTTCGAACTTTGGGGGGGCTGTAGCTCCTTAACGGGTGGGGCTACAGAAAAATTAATGTTATCATAAAATTAATATTTTTATGATATCTATCAGCAGTTAAAATTTCATTCAATTGTAGAGATCTAAAAGTTAGTTATTCGGGAGCTACCCGAAGTTTTAGTCGGAACTCAACCAAAAAAAATAGGGAACCTACAAATTGCTCCCAGAATATTTTGTGTAAATTTCAAGATTCTAGCTTTCTTAGTTTTTGAGTTAGCGTGCTGACGGACAGACAAAGCTTAATCGACTCAGAATTTGATTCTGATCCGATCCATACCTTTGAAGGTATATCTAGCTCGCTTATTTCGAGGAGTTGCAAACGGAGGAGTAATTTTATTATATAATATAATATATAGGGTATAATAAAATACGATATAATAATATGTAATTTATATACGTAACATCGTTTTTTTTTTAACATTACTCATGTAACATTGTTTATTTTGTACCGAGTCTCAATTCATTTGTAAATTTATTTTATGGACCCTTTATTTTATTAGAAATGTTTTTAGC
Organism: Poecilobothrus nobilitatus; assembly: GCA_947095535.1. Classification (NCBI taxonomy): domain Eukaryota; kingdom Metazoa; phylum Arthropoda; class Insecta; order Diptera; family Dolichopodidae; genus Poecilobothrus; species Poecilobothrus nobilitatus. The sequence goes on from OX352773.1 coordinate 131,794,598, forward strand.
TACTATTATTAATTTTTTACTGTTGTATTATATTTGGGTAAGTTCTAATCGAGATTTGGACTCTATAGTCGAGACCTTTAAACTAAAAGGCTAGCAGTTTAAGAACTGCGCAATTGGTCAGATTTAATATTATTATTTATTTAGCTTTAGTTTTCTTAATGTTTTTTTTAGTTTTCTTAATGTAAAAAGTATTTCCTGTTTCAGTTAACTCTGCTATTATCAATTTCTGTATTGTTTAAATGATGAAATCAAAGCATATATTTATAAAATTCGAATTCTAATTGTATAATAACAATTGATTAAAGTTAACAATACACAAATATAATATTTAATAAAACAAGTTTAAATATTATCTTATTTTTTTTCTTTTCAGATAAATTCGATATTTCTATCGATAAGTTTCCTCAATTTTTACTTTGGTTACTTAAAGGACTTGTCAAATTACAAGGTTATAAAATGAATGGTACTTATGATGGATCTTCTCTTACAAGGGTAATTTTAAATGAAATTTTAAACTTAAATTCTTAACTAAATTCATTTAAATCTAAAAATTAAAAGTATTTAAGTTGTAGTAAATTGTAAAATTTATAATAGAAAACACTTTTGTTTTAGATATATTTTTAGAATTAGAATTTGAATTATAATAATAAAATACAATAAACGAAATTAAAAATGTTTTAAAGCCTTATGAGCGTAAATTTAATTTTAAATGATAATTTCTATAATTTTGTTTTTTGATAATTTCAAGTGCTAATGTTTTTTTAACGATGATATTTTCTTAAAAATTAAAAAAAAAAAAAACAAAAACAAAAGAAATATATTTTAAAACTCATCTATACTTACTAATTTTTTTTTTTAAATATCAACAAAGGTTGCCGATAATTTTGATTTACTAGAACCGGTTGTGGAACAATTTTTAAATTTAAATCCATCTGAAGAAGAGACCAGAATATTTATATGCAATTTAATGCCAATTTTATTAGAATGGTAAGTAATTATCTCAAAAAATTTTTGTTAGCTTTTTAGTGATTTTATATAGGTATATTTGTTATGAAATATATACATATTTATATATTAGGTACTTATATAATATATTCTGAAAATAATTCATTCATAAAAACCGCACTGAACATAAATTAAAAAAAAATAAAATAAAAATAATCAAGAATATTGACTTTTTTTTCATCATTATATTATGTATGTATGTATATTTTTATATGTACATATTATGTGACGTGTAATTGTTTCTGATGTTTCATAAATAAATTTTACTAAAATTAAACTTTATTTAATTTTTTAATTTAGGTGGTCAGCAAAACCAAATATTTCTATGATACTTTGGGAATATTTTCATAAAAAATTAAATTCACAATTTTTTATAGCTGGTTCAGCTCCCTGCAATTTGGCTGTTTCAAGGTAAGTTTTTGTATTATAACAATTTAATTTTTTTTTCTTCTAAGATTGAGTTTCAGGCTAATTTTCTTTATACACAATAGTAATTTTAGAAAAACTAAGCTAATCAATTATTATTAAAAAAAATTTCCTGATTTCAAATAATAAAAAATTAACTGCAAATTAATTTTTTTTTTAAATCTTGGTAAAAAAATTAACAATAAATTCTTTAAATAAATTACAAGCAAATTGTTTATAATAAATCTAGTTTTTATTAATATAGGCATAATAATATATGCCTAATTTAGTAATAAATTTAAATCTAATTTTTAATATAAGCACTCATAATTCATAAAATTTATTTATAGTTCAAATATAAAAATTTAATATTTTAATTTTTAATTAGTGTCAAAAGTGACTGTGAATTTGTAATTTGTGAAATCAGACCCTAATTTCATTTTATTTTTAATTTAATTTTTATTTTAAAGGAATATATGCTAAGTCTTTAAATATAAAATCTCTTTTACATTTTTTAATTTTTATTTAATTCTTATTGTAATTTCAAAAAATATTTAGGGTTTTTTATACCATGTAAAAATTGATATGCTTTTTTCTTATTAAATCTTTTATAAAAAATCTATCAAATTTGACATCATTTAAGTGCGAAACATGGTTTTTTTTTATTTTTGGCTTAAAAGGTATTTAATTTGTATTTCTATTGTTTTTATCTTTTAAAAACTTTTTTCCTAATTTTTAAAACGATACGTCTAATAACATTATCTTCAAAATTTATTTTTCTTTATTTTTTAAACTATTTCATAGAATAGTTTGTCTGTTATCTTATAAAAATTTATCGAACTAACATGTTTTTAATCATTTTGTTTAAAACTTTAAAACTTTAAAAAACCAAAACTGAATTTGATATAATTATCATTATCATATAATAATTAAAATGAATTTTCTAAAAATAAAGATCTAATTTGTGATAATTAATTAAATATATCTACTTTTACTTTAATTTTCAACTATTAAGGAATTAAAATGTTAAAGCAGATTAAAAAAATTTTAAACCAGATTCAATAAAAAAAAATCCAGAAGTTAATTTACTCAAAATAAATTTTTTTTCTCAATTCGCGATCAAGTACATATATACCGTTTAATTATAAAAGGTAACTTTTCCAAATAAAATTTCATTAAACCAAGCAATAAAAATAACAACAGCTACAAAAACAAAGATTTAAAACAGTTATTCACATGACAGGTTGGCCGATCAACAATTTATTTTTAGATGAAAAAGCTTTCGCAATGTTTACCTGGTTTTGTTGTGCAGGTGAGGCACGCACGTAAATCGCTGACACGAGTTTACCATCTTATCTAAATTTTCTTAAATAAATAATTTTAAAGTTTTTAATGATATTTGATTTTTTTCTTGACATTATTTGGTTTACAAATCGTTTGATTTTTTGCTTTATTTACTTGTTTTAATTTAATATCTTTGAGAATAATAGAACGAATATAAAAGGTATATTTGTATTTCAAGCGTGTTTTGTGCTACCTTGTAATTTGAAAAACAAATTTGTTACTAAGGTTTTGTTTTAATTTGAAGTAGATTTAATTTTAATTTAATTTCGTAATAAAATGTTAAATGGATCTTAACTAATTCATAAAAAATAAATTAATCTTTAGAAAACAAAATTGTTTTAGCATAATATTTTTTATCATAAAAAAGCATTTCGCCAAATTATTTTTCAAATAATTTCATAATTTAATGAAATTATCCACCCATTGTGGGTTCTTTAGGTTTTAAATAAAATTTATTTTCGAAATATTTTGTATTAACAAAAGAATCGTTAAACTTATATTTGCTTATATAAACTTATATAAATAACCAAATTATATTTGTGCGCCATCTATTACCACTCTAGATATATAACTTACGAATAGTGGATATGACCGGACCGAGGTGTAAACGAAAACCTTTCGATTGAAAAATCGATGACTTGAATACTACGTAATTGGTCATATTATATTGGCAGCAACACATATAACAATTTAATTAGCTATTGAATTACCAAAATTATATCTATAATACAAAACAAATATATTTATTATATAAAGCAAAAAATGTGTTTATTTGTCTGTTTGTTATTGATGCTGATGCATCTCTATACAGTGTACGCAATACTAACCAAATTTTGTATAGTTCTCAATGTTCTCCTCCCGAAAGATGCTATGTACTACTTTTACTTTCGATCCGGTAATTTTCACAGAGCTCTTAAAGCGCTTTTCGTTTCCTTACTAAATAAGCTCGCTGGATTGTTAATCCTTTACCCAGTTCCGGCACGCGAATCTGTCAATCGCGAATCATTGTTGCTTTAATAGCTTTTAAAAACATATTGGAGAGATCTTTGGATTAATATGGTTGGAATTAGTTAATCCGTTTGGGAACACCGCTCTGTATAAAAGCAATTCTATCCGAATTATGCCTAATTTTTCAGGATATTTTAATAACTTTAAAATAAAGAACTACTTTGGCAAATGTTTGAAAAGTTTCATTAACCCATTCTAGCACTATGACATTTTAAAGAAATGTTCGTATTTTCTTTATCATATCACCATGGCAAGCTTTATAAAAACGTAGTTTCTAAGCAAAGCAATTCGGTTAATTCCTTTAGTTATGATTAGCATGTTCCGCTACGTTGGTCTGTAAATACAAATTTCTAGTCAAATCATTTCCAATATTTCCGAAGACTTTCTAATTAAATTTTCATATTTTTAATGCGATTCGACTTCTTAATGCTGTTCTAGAAATATTGTTTCTTACTAAAGAAGTTTACTGGACTGAGTTAGTGGACTACACCCAAATTTAAATTTTTTAAAGGTTTCTACAACTTTAAAAAAATTTGCCTTCAAGGACACCTTTACACAAACAACTATAAAATCATTATTCGCTATATAATACACTAAATATAATGTTATTCAGCCCTCAATAATATTTGTACAATCGATTTTTAGAGGTCAATAACTTTCTTAGAGGTCAATAATTTTATAAAGTATTATCTTTTGTTCTTAACTATATCCAGTGCATATTCAAATAAAAAGTAAAAATATGCAATTTATACTTCATGAAATCTAATTAACTGATATTAATTAAATATAAAAAAAATTAACTAATAAAATCTGTTAACACATATTAATACATATTTAAATATATATATATATTCACTGCTGGTTATATTATCAGGCAATAGAGAGATAAATTCTCATTTTTTTTTTAAATAAGCACCAAAATTTCAAATTTGTATGTAAAATTAGTATTTTGGATCGTCCTTCTATTTTTTGATATAGAAAAAATTAAGAAAAATTAATTTTTTTAAGAAAAACTTAATTTGGAATTTTATTTTACTGCTGTAAAAGAAAAATATGGACCAATTTATACTTTTTATTCATACATTAAGCTTTAAAGCAAAACCTTCATCAAAAAAACCGACGTGGACCTATTTCCGTTGGCATGCTGTCGCATGTGATATACTAATACTACTAAAAAATGAAAATTGAAAATAAATTTTAATATACATTTTTATTTTTTATTTTCTGAATAATTTTGGATAGGGTAACCTAGTAGAGGCCACACGAGACAGTACTAGCAAGATAGTGCACAAAAACATGAACATTTTTGGCAATACTATTACATTTTTTCAACTTCTTCTCCACAGTCTTAACATTTTTGTAGCTAGTAATTGAGATAGTAATTTGGCACTTTGAACAATTAAAAATGGCGACAAATGGAAAACAACATTCATGTCAAATAAATTTTTTTGCGGTTGTTTTGTTTTTAATTTGATATTTTGTTTGTGCCTATTTTAAACATGAAATTATTTGAAACAATATAAAATAAACTTGAAACATTTTGATAAAATATAAAATAAACTTGAAAAATTCTGATAAAATATAAAATAAACTTGAAAAATGTTGATAAAATATAAAATAAACTTGAAAAATTTTGATAAAATATAAAATAAACTTAAAAAATTTTGATAATAAATGAAATGTCTTGATAGTAAAAATGTCACATATATATGTCACATAGACAGTAATTTAACATTTCATATTACACACTGGCAAGATAGTAATACTGTCTCGTCTGGCTGCCGGGTAAGCCTGCCAAAGTAATACATATTCATTATTTAGATAAAATTCATAAATTTTAATTCATATGAAACAAAAAAAAAATTTCCCAAAAAAACAAAACTAAAATTGGAAAGCGCCAAAATATAAACTGTTATAAAAAATTAAAAACATAATTATTTAAATTTTTGAATATTAATGGACCCGTTTGGCATTTTATTTTCACATAGGTTATTATTTTGTTATGTATTCGTTCGTTTATTGTTTGATAAAACTGCAAAAAAATGTGTAAAATCTTCAATAGAAAATTTTTCATATGAACATTAAGTATCTAAGGGTATATTAAAATTTCTCGAATTAATGCATTGGGGTAGGTAAAGGCGCAAATAATCCCTTTTTGATTTGTATCTGCAAAAAATTTAAATTTAGTTAACAACATTAAATTATTTAAAATAGCATTCATAAGAAACAATATGTTTTGTACCCATCTAGACGAAACAACTAAACCACCTCGTTGAATGTAATTGAAGTAATTACTTTCGGTATTTGGATTTCCTTTGTTTTCCACAATTAATGGTTTGCAAATATGACAATTTAATTTTTTTGAAACTGAAAATACTGCATAGCCCGTTACATAAAAATGTGCATTTTAGTCAAAAAATTTTCTGTATTAGCCATTTCGCGACCTGTGCTTTTTTTTTGGAAATTTAAAAATACTTCTTCACTAATACAACATTTTTTTACAACACAATGTAGTGATAATTTTATTTTTATAATTGGAATGAAATTTCGTAAGTAAAAATATTGGCAGTTTACCCTATTTTGTATAATAATAAAAAAATATTTATAAAATTTTTTGATTAAATAGAAATTATTTGAAATATTAAAAAAAAAAATGAGAGAATTTAAACAATTCAATACGAAGCAGTATCGAACGAAATTTTCTTCAAAATTTTGTCTACAGTATTGCCTGATAATATAACCAGCAGTAATACATTTAATTCAGTAATAGTACAGTAACAGTAATTTTTACTTCATAAAAGCAACAAAAAAATTCGGGAAACGCCGGGGATTCCTGCTATAGTTTATATAATAAATGCAAATCTAATAATAAAAATTAAATCTTAATTATAAAAATAGACATAAATTTAAAAAGGTCAAAAAAATTGGCGGTTAACCATAAAGTTTTTTTTGAAACTACATACTTGTATGTTTAATGTTTTGCAACATAGATTATTACCTTAAAATTTAACAGTTTTATGGATCCCCGAACATTATTATTTTGTACCAATCTTCAATTTTTCCTTTAATTTATTTGTTTTAATCAATATCTAGATATCTGGTTTGAATTAAATTATTTAGCTTTATCTAAATTTGTTTGTAACGTTTCACAATAAATAAAGACAAAGTGCATGAAAAAATATTAAAATATTCTAACTTGTAAATTCTGGACCATTCCAAAATTGATGAAAATTTCATTAGATTTTATTTTAATTTGTAGGTAACTGATAAAATATTTTCATTTTTTAACTTTCTTTTAAAACGCTATTCTAATTCTTTCCTTGATATGAGTTTCTTGTTTGTAATAACTATGGTTCTGTGAACAAAAGGTTTTTATTTCTGCTATCTGAAATTATATACCTCTATGAGTATTTCTTAATATAGTGATATTCATTCCCCCTCCCTTTCTACTCCCTTTGGGAGCATAGGGCTTCCACAAAGCCTTTCCATCTGTTTCTATTTAGTGCTATGATTTTCATTTGTGACCATGTTTTATTTAGTTCTGTTATTTCTCGCTCACTGTTCTACGCCATGTATTTCTAGATCTACCAACATTTCTCTTTCCTTGAGGGTTCCATTTCAGGACTTGCCTGGCTATGCAGTCTGGGGGTCTTCTAAGAATGTGACCTATCCACCTATATTTTCGTTTGTTAATTTCTATTTCGATAGGTTCTTGACCGGTAGCTTCCCATAGATCTTCATTTCGTATTCTTCTTGGCCAGTATATTCTGCATATAATCCGGAGGCACTTGTTTACAAATACTTGTAGTTTATATGTTTCTTTCTTATTAACTAGCCAAGTTTCACTACCATATAAGAGGACAGATTTTATACATGCTTGGAATATTCTAAGTTTGGTTTTTCTTGCAATTTGGGATGACCTTCATATTTTCCACATTCTTCCAAATGTTGCTCTGGCTTTCGTTAGTTTATTATTAATGTCCTCTTTTGTACCGCCTTCTTTAGTAATAATACTGCCTAGGTAATTGAATTTATCTACATTTTCTACTAATGTATCATCAATTGTAATTGGTCTTGTGTTGTTCGTATTCCCTCTTATAATTTTTGTTTTGTTAATGTTTATTTCCAAGCCATCTTCCGCAGCACATTCTGCTAGCTTATTGATTTTTTGTTGCATATCTTCCTGTTGTAAGTAGACTAATGTCATCAGCGTAGTCCAAATCTCCTACCTTTTGTGTGAGGTACCAGTTTATACCTCTGTATGAGTTGTTATTGGTCTTTCTCATGACTTCGTAAATTGTTATATTGAATAGTAGAGGAGATAGCGGGCAACCTTGTCTTACTGCATTTCTAATTATTACAGGGTCGCTGAAAATACCCTTATGGAGAATTTGAGCTTCTGTGTTGCTATACATTACTCTAATTATCCTGATGATTTTTTCTGGAATGTTCTTCCTTTTAAGTGCTTCCCATATTGCGTTTCTATCTATCTCATCGAATGCTCTCTTGAAATCGAAAAATACTATGTAAATGGATGCATTGAATTCTTTTGATTGTTCTAGGATTGTTGTTAGAGTGTTTGCATGCTCTGTACAACTTCGTTCTTTACGGAAACCGGCTTGTTCTTTTCTTAAGACACTTTCAATATGTTCCTTAATTCTACTAAGAACAACTAGGGCCAGTATCTTGTGTACAGTATTGAGTAATGTTATTCCTCTCCAGTTATTACAGTTACTTAGGTTGCATTTCTTGGGGATCTTTACAATGATACCCTTTTTCCATTGGGAACTCATTTCTTCATTTCGCCATATCTTTTCTATTATGGGTTGCAGGGACCAGTGATATTCATAGATTTGTCCAAAACATTTTTTTTTTTTTGAATATTTTTCAGTTCTAAAACCTTTTTAAAGTGTTGACAATTAAAGTTTTACCTAAAATATCATTTATACATAAAATATTCAAATAATTATTATAGAAGTCGCGATGTTTCAATAATTATTAAAATGCATAAAATAAGGAAACTTATAAAAGCCCAGAAACACAATCCACCTGTTGATAATTCATTTCCGCTTCAATTTGTAAATAAATTGTAATTTTAATTTCATTAACACCATGAGAAGCAAACTAAACATAGTTCAAGGCTAACTGTTTAACATCAATTTAAAACTTTTTTTTATTTTTAAAAATTAAAAAAGGAATCAAGTTCTAACATAAATTTTATTAAAGTTAATAAAGTAAATTTAATGCTAAAATAATTTCATTATTGATCCATTCACCTAATAACACCTACTTAAAAAATTCAGTGAGATAAAAACCAAAATCTTTCACTTTTTTTCTCAAATAAAACACATAAAATTCAATTGTTATAATAATTCAATATTATAAAGATTTGCTTTTCACTATCTGTTCATTTATTCGTCATTATTATTGTTGATAAATAAAACAAATAACCTGTAAACATTGAATCAATTTTAATTTTAAAATAATTAAAAAATTATAAATTCTAAAAGTAGCTTTTGCTTGTGTGTAAACAATTTTTGTTTAGATTTTACGGAACTTTATAGTTACTAAAATTTTTAACTATTTTAATTATTTAAAAGTATTCAACCATATTTCACAGATTTTCTGTTAAAAGTTATTCTTATATAAAAATTTCTTCTTTTTTTTAACAATTAATTTATTGAATTATTATTGAATTCAAAAATGTATATGAAAATAATAATAAAATAAACTTATAAACAATTTTTTTTTGTATATAAACTTACTAGCAGAGTACCCGGCGTTGTCCGGAGTATTTGATCGGCTTTATGAAATAAAAATTATTAACTTTTGCTTTTGAGTTAATTTATAATATAATACACAGAATGTTGGCGAGATCTTGCCAACATGTCAAAAAATATATTTTATATATCTATAATAAAACACTCACACTGAATGTAAACTAAACTGGCAATGATGATATTTCTGTATATTTATTTAATAATTTAAAATTTTATTACCATAGGGTACAAATCTTTGACTCAAAGCATTATCAAGAGCCACAAACCGTTAATTAAAAATATAAATAAATTTAGTAAATATTATTACCAGAGACGAAATTTTCCACTAGAAGTATTATCAGAGACACAAACTGTTCATTAAAAGTTAGTACAGTCAAAAAGAGAGAAGTACATACTTAAAAAAACACATTTTCAATAAAAATAAATTCAGCAAATTTTTAAATTTGACCGCCACATCCATTATGAACTGGTCGCAGCGGTAAATTAAAAATAAATTATTAATCTTCTGTTGGCGTTTTCAATCTTTGTTTTGAAAAAAAAATAAATAAAAATAGGTACTCTTAATAAAATTAAAACGACTGAAAGTGAAAAGAGCAAAGTTTATAGTAAGTCTCATATTTATAAGACCGTCACAAAAAAGAGCCCCCGAAAATTTATGAAATTTCATTATCAGAGACATGAATCTTTTATTAAATATACCAAAGACCTCTTCCAAAGTACATTTAAATAAAATAAATTCAGCAAATTTTTTTCAAGCAAAAAAAAAAACAAGTAAAAGTAACAGTAAGTCGATGCAACCGACTTATTTATACCCTTCACCTAAAAAATTCAAATTAAATTAAAAATCCATAAGTTATTTTAGTTAGGTACTTAATATACCTAAGCTAAAAAAATACATGTAATAATCCCTCCCTTAATACAGGTAGTAAGGGAGTCAGTATGATAACGTAAATGTTTTTGAATCTATAGAAATTGTGCAATTGCACAGGGGATTTTCTAGTATAATTTAATTAATATAGTTCACGTGTTACTATGCATTTTCCGATACTGATACTTGAATAAACAGAGCGAAGAGTTAGAGATAATTTGTCTACAAAATCTTTAAAGGAATCAATAATCTATTGAGTACACAATTACGGTGAAGTGAGTTTTCCCAATATATTCGTTAATACCGAAAGATAAAATCGTATTTAAATTATAATATGCTATAATATAATCAATTTTTCAATTTTTTTTTTGTAAGTAATGTCACTTCATGTTTTGGTGAATTATCCTTTTAAGCACATTTTGAAAAATTTGTTATTAGGTTCGCTTTGTCCCTCCGTCTGTTAAAACTTATATACTGTTTAATAAAGAACAATGAAATATTAACTATGCATAGGTCTCTTAAAAGAGTAATGTTGTAGAACAACTTTTTTATGTACCCTCACCGTTGGAGATCCTACAGCACCGACAGCTCTTCAAATTTTGAAAAAACTTCTTTTTAAATACGTACATTTCAGGTTCTGTTTAACATATTTTCAATATAAAAAATACATGATTATTTTTTATCTTTATAAATCGACCAGAATTTTTTTACGTTTAGTTTTTCTAATTATGTTTCCAAATTGATTGGCTAAAAATATGTGTAAAAATTGTATATGGATAAGAATGTATGGTTTTCTGTTCTTTAAATATGTATGTACTCATTTTTGATTAAATGATGTACAGAAATGTGAATATGTATTCTAATTTAATTGATAAAGTTTATAGTATTTTTAAATATGCGGATATTATACATACTATATGTACATATTTCAATGATATTTTATGGGAAATATGTTATACACATGCATCTTATACCACATGTAAAGACCACATGTAAGTAATGCATTTCTGAATGATGACATGATGGATTGTCTAATGTAGGAGATTGTTTCTGTTTTTTAACAACGGCCGAAAATGTTATGTTGTTAAGACTTAAACACAGTATTCTTAAGATACTTAATAAAGTTACTTTAATTACTGTTCTATAATAGAAATTTGCATTGAAAGGTTTTTATCGAATATTAGAAACAGTATAGATAAAAGTAAAGAGTGTTGGAAATATCTTTTTAATAATAATAACAATACTCAAAATTAGGCAAAATATTATTAATAAGTGCTCGTGCGGAAATGGATTAACAAACGTTAACAAACATTTTGTCACACGCTTTATTTAGAACCATAAATTCATCCTCCCAAATTAGACAGAAATTAGAAACAAAATTTTTTTTTTGACAGTCTATCGTGTCGAAATGTGTTAATGTGTCACAACAAAATTTATTGAATGAGTTTGTGTGCCAAAGTGCAATACTTGTGCAAATTTTCAATTGGTCAAATCGTTTAAGCACAACAACAAAAAATGAGAATTTCATGGCCTGAAGCCTGATGGGTTAAATTATCATAACCAAATCAACTCAAAAAGCTTTTGTTATAGAGACTTACACTCTTGTAAATTTTCAACTCAATTGGTAAAACCGTTTAAGTGCGACAACAAAGAAATTAAAAATTTTTATTGAGCCCTAGTGCCGAAACGGGTTAATGAATCGTAACCTAATCTCCTCAGTGAGCTCCTGTGGTAAAGAGCTACACTTTTGTAAATTTTCAATTAAATTGGCAAAACCGTTTAAGAGCGACAACAAAAAAATTGAAAAACTTCATTGAGTCCTGGTGCCGAAACGGGTTAATGGATCGTAACCAAATCAACTCAGTGAGCTCATGTGGTAAAGAGCTACACTTTGATAAATTTTTAACTCAATTAGCCAAACAGTTAAGTGCGACAACTAAGTAAATTACAAAACTTCACTGACCCCTGGTGCCGAAACGGGTTAATGGATCGAAACCAAATCAATTCAGTGAGCTCCTGTGGTAAAGAGCTACACTACCTACTTAAACGGTTTGACCAATTGAGTTAAAAATTTACAATATTTTAACTCAATTGGTCAAACCGTTTAAGTAGGACAACAGAAAAATTTAATGAACTTCGTTCCGCTCTCCTGCCCAAACGGGTTAACAGAACTTCATAAAAATTTGTCACAGCCTTTTTATCGGACCGTAAAACCACCATACAAAATTCGACTTAAATAGGAAAAAAAATTTTTTTGGAAGGCCGCCGGGCCGAATCCGGGTAACATATTGTATCCAAATTCGATCAAACCGTTTAGGCAGGACAACGAAAAAACGAAAAAGCTTTAAATGGCTCTTGGGCCGCAATGGGTTAATGAACAAAAACACCATATAGCCTATAACACTTTCCGGGGTCGTAGAAATTTTCCTGCAAAATTTGGTTGCAATCGGACTGGTGGTTTTTACGTGAAAAGGGCACAAACAAACAGAATTTCTGCTTTATATATTAGATTTGAAGTTTCCGAATTATTTTCACGTTCACAATTTTTGTGGTTCTTTATTGATTAATCAAAATTGGGGTTTTTCGATCACTTTTAAATTTAATTATGATAGTTTAAATATTACATTGAAAGATGTTGCTCACAATCAATGAAATAAATAGTGATGAAATTTTAAAATGAATAAATATAATAATGGGGCGTTTTTTAAATTTCAACAATTTAATGTACAAATCTTAATAATTTCGTGTTAAATCTTTTACAACGTACAAAATTTTTTAAAATTATATTAAACTACAATTCCTATATTTTTGATATTATTTTGTTTCTTAATGCTTAGTTCTTCTTTTTTTTTTTGTGATAGTCCAACCGGCAAAGGATATTTAGAAAAGATAAAACAATTATTAGTCAGCTGCAGACCAGATGTAAATCGTTCAAGTTATTCTACATTCATTATAATCCTTGGAAAAACTATTATCAAACTTATCAACTCTAATCAAACTAATCAAGTGCAAAAAATATTTGGTCGAATTTATTCCAAATTTTCTTTAGCAAAATTTTTAGCTTTGACTGAAACTGGTATTCATCATTTAATTGAACTATTTCTAATGCTAACATTAAGTGGTGATATTGTAGAAATTGCACCAAAATTAAAAGAAAGATTACTAATGATTCAATTAAATAAAATTTCATTAAATCGACAAATATATGTAACAAAAGGTCATGTAGCTATGATGATTTTGTACACAGAGAATTTTATGGATTTATCAGATTATATTAAGAAATTATTAGAACAATTAACAATTATTAAAAATGATATTAATATTTGTAAAATATTGGCTGAAGGATTATGTGAAATATTGAATAAATCAGAGAATTTCGAAAATGGAGAGCATTTATTAATAGGTAAATAAGTCTATTTTGGTAAATATATATTTTACAAAAATAGCAATTATAATGATTTTGCAATTCATTATATTTGTTTTCACTTCAAGCGATGATATTTAATTATTGTAATAAAAGCATTTTATAACCATAACTTTTAAAAACCAAAAACGTTATTTTCAAATCATAAGTTTTTAATTTTAATTGTTTTGATTTGATTTATGTAGAGTAAATTATTTTCTCATAATTATTCATTTCAGATTTTTTTTTTTTTTTAGATTGTTGGATTTCACATTATCTAAATAATAGTTTATTAGTTGAACAAGAACGAATTTTAGAAGTGATATATAGCATTTTTAAGAAGATTCAACAACATTCACAATTAAATTTATCGAGTTCAAGTATACGCGCTTTACCATCATCATCATCATCATCAAATGCACTGCTGAGGGCAAACAACTTTCAAAGTTTAATAAAAAATTTAAATTTACATATTTTTCCATTTGTAAAGCAAAATTTTACTACAAGTTTTTCAATTTGGATACCAAAACTGGCTGCTGAATTTTGTATTTGTAATTCATTTATGATCGAAACGGTATCTATAATTTCCACTACTAGTTTAACCGCTAATAATCAAGGCATTTTCCAAAAAAAAATCAATTTTTTTACTGAAGCACAATGTTCTAATAAGCAGTATATAATAAATTGATTTAACTTATATAAAATACTATTGTATATTATCTATTTTTTAGAGCTCCATTACAATTTGTATTAGTATTACTAGCTTCTGATAAACTTAACTTAATTCAACCAGCAACAATAATTCAAATATGGCTAAGAAGTTTAGTGCTGCTGTCGTCAAATAATGAGGTAATAAAAAAAAGCATTTTGGTTGTATTTGTATATATGTATGTATGTACATACTAAATTTTATTATAGTTGGAATAACTTTTATTTGAGTGTTGATATAAGTTTAAAAAACTTGACTAATTCAATTTTAAATATCTTAAATTTTATGCGAAATTATACCAAAATATATATTAAATCGAAATAAATTAATAAAAAAGTTATTGATATTGATCTTGAATTTAAAAAAAAAAACGAATGTATACATACATATAATTGTAAACAATATGAGAGAATTTTATTCAATCCTTATCTAAAAATATTTTTCAAAGTTATTTTCAGTTACCACCTTTAATTAATCAAATTGTTTTTTTATTGTCAATGTTAATACTAATTCAGAACATTAAAATTAGAGTAAATAAAATGAAAATATTTTTCGAATAAATAATATGTATATCCTATATTCCTATATTTATCCTATATTCATATGTTTATATAAATATATAAATTAAATATTAGTACTCTAGAGTCTAGAATACATATGTATATTATTACACGTATTAGAATTACTCATTTATATATTAGAATTCTTGAAATGAAATAAAGTAATAATTAAGTAGGTATACTTACATATTATTTCTTATGACCATCTATTCTCTTATGAAGTTGGTTTGAAAAGAAAAAGAATTATTTATTAGAAATTAAATTTGAGTCGTCAATTTAACCCGTTTTTTTTTTAGTGCATTTCCTTGACATATAAATGTAAACAAGCAAATTACACAGCCTTTCCTTTTCAGGCAGGCGTGGCTGTACATGTCGTAAGGGGGAATTACTCTTACGACGTGTATGGGATTCGAACCCTCACTCTTCGGTGTTTACAGCGTATTTTATTATACGCTCTTATCCACTAGGCCACCTAGACCCCGAAATTTTTTTATTTACATATAATTAGTTTTTTTTAGTAAAATTGAATGTAGTGCAATAATAACAGTTTATAAAACAATAAGTTGTGAATCGAATATTTATTAAAAATACAGTAAAACCCGCACAAATATACTCGCTTAAGTGCTTCTCGTTAAAGTACCTAAACCTCTTAAGTACTTTGTTTTTCAAAGCACAATATTAAATTTTTCATTAATATTTTACTTTGAAGTGCTCCAAGAAACATCTATTTTTGATAGCGAAAAAATATTAAATTTTTGATTAAAATTTTACTTTTAAGTGCCTCAATAGACCATCTACTTTCTGTAAGAAAATGTCATTAGTTATGGATAAGTTCCTACCATGAAGCAGTTAAGCGGATTTTAAATAAGTACCTTACTTGAAGCACTTATCCGAGTTCGGTTAAGTGTTTTGTTCGGATAAGTGCTCAAAATTGCTAACATTTTTATAATATTATTTAAGCGGGTTTTACTGTAATTAGAAAATATGTGTAATTAACACAATTTCTTTAAATTTAATTTAATAAAATACTACACAATATTTTTAATTAAAATAATTAGTAAATGCATATAATGTATATTATTATATTATTATATTATGTAAGTAAATAACAAAATTTAAATTTAATAAGGGCTTACACTATTTACAGGGCACGGCATGAAAACGTTTGAATGGATTAGTGTAAAATGTAAAATTCTCGTTCTCTCGTTCTCGAATCCCATTTATATCCCATAAATCTCGAATTTTATGTTAAAATAAAATAAAATCTCTATTATCAGTTCACAAAATTTAAGCTTTTAAATCAAAATTTTAAATATATTTTGCATAAAATATAAATATTAGAAGACTTTTTTAGTACAGTCAAAAAAAAAATTAGAGTTAAAATGTTTACATAATTTTTGTGAACATAACTTCAAAAGTTTTATATGAAAATGTGCTGTAAAGTTGGTGGCGTTAAATATTTTTACTTCAAATCAAAATATATAAAAAAGAAAGTTTTATGTTTTTATCGAGACTCACATCAATTATCAGACCATGAAGTACAGAGAGTAAAAGCTTAATAAGGGGCCAGCTTTTAACAAATTTACACGCAGTCTTATGGAAAAAAATAGGAGGCCGACTATAAATCTTGAAATAACACCATTTACTTTATTCAATTTGGTCCAAAGAGAAAATTAAAGTCGCGTCTTTTTTACATAATTCATTAAAGAAAAATATATTTAAATATAATATTTGCGTTCATAAATATGCATTTCAAAAATTGTCTTCCTTTAAATTTTTTATTTTAAAAGCTTCTTAAGATAAATTGCCACAATATCGTAATAGTATACGTCGAGACTGCTTTCATACTTTAAAATTTTGTATACGCTTATATGACTATAATCGAGACTAGTCATAGTCTCACAATTATGAAATTATTCATACGCGCGATACGTCAGAATCGATTGCAATTCTCTCACAATTACATTCATGTGTTTTCAGTTATTAGCTTACTTAGGTTTTTATCTATGCCTGTAAAAAAATTAAATTTCAATTTATATTTTTCAGTTAAATTTTGAACGATTGGAAAAAAGTTGTTAAGATTTTATGCTACAGTAGATTTGCGATAAAATATAATTGAATTGATTTTTTGTAGTATTACTGAATTTATTTTAAATTTATTCTTCTCTTTAAATTTAAATTTTATATTATTATCGTGATATAAAAGATCGAAATATTTAAAAACGTTTACATGCGTAAAGCAAAACTTCAAATTTTTTATATACGTATGTACTTACCAAATTTGCAGCACAATTTAATAAAAATTATAAAAATTTTTTGCTTTCATTCCATTTTAAAAATAATTTTATAGAATAGAAAATTAACTTAAAATTTTGATTAAGACGTCAAATTTTGTGAGCTGTTAGCAGAGATTCAAAATTTTTTATTAATATAAAATTCGAGATAAGTGAGTAAATGTTTCATAAAGAAAACTTTATAAACATAAAACATATATAAAGAAATATTTTTATATTTATTCCACCATTCTACAATTTAAAAGAACCTGAAAAAATGCGGTAAACTGCTGATTTCTGTGAAATCATTCGCAAATGGCGGCGGATATGCAATGCTAACTTTTAGATCAAAATTTTAAGTGAATTTCTAAATCAAAATTGTCAATAAAATTTGTTTTGTCGATTTTTTTGTTGCATATTACCACTCTCATTGAAAGTTCTTTAAGAAACTTTTATAGTTGTAAAGAAAATGAAGGTTTTTTTTTTAAGTAATTTTTTAATCATTTAATTAAAATATTAATATATGTATATTAAATCTGACAAAAGATTTCTTAAAAATGAAATTTTACGGCCACCTTTGGACGAAATTTAAAAAAAATGAATATTTTTCATGTTATAAGGATTTAAATTTACCACATTCCCTCAAGAATACGTGTAAATTTTCACCAAACTATTACCACTATTAAGCTTCCCTCTCTCGATGTAACGGCCTGTAAAGCACTGATTTAATTTAATAAAATTTAAAAAATTTTTAGATAAAGTTGAATTTTTTTTTAGGATGTGATAAATTTAACTAAAATTGTAACAAAATTGGATGAATTTGGTTCTGTTTGTGATTTGAATGAAAACGATTTGTTAACAACAAAGGAACCTCTCTGCGTGTTTGTTTCATCTGTTGGTAGATGTTATAAAAATAGCGAACATTTTCAAAATAAATGTTCGATTAGTGACAAATTTAATAAATATTTGTATGGATTTGAAAAATGGTTTTCTGATAAAAACGAAAAACCTGAAGAAGTAATGCGCTTTTATAGTTTCATAGCGATTGTAATATTCAATTGTGCTGAAATCGTTTATGCAAGGGTTAGAACAAATTTATTTTATTAGTATTCAATTATAATTCACAGGTAATGATTATTTTACGCAAATAATGTTCACTTATAGGTAAATATAATTTGCTTTAAAAATAAATAGCGAAGTAACTCTTATATGTTTTGGTTTCCAAATAAATCGAACTTTTAATAAATTGTTTAGCTGGGATTTGTAAAGGGCTGAAGTTCAGTTTTTGTAAAATACGTGTGCATAATATAAAATGTTTGTACTGATTATTAATTACATAATCCAACAATTTTTTAGATTTAGTATCTTAAAAAAACAATTTTTATAAATTATTGATTAAAAATAATAAATAATTTTCCGATTATTGGTTTTAAAAGCTATTCCCCAAAGTAAACATACCAATTTTGCGTAAAATAATCATTTGTTTACCAAATAATTTTAAACATTTACCCAAAAAAATTACTATTTATTTTTAGGCGAAAATTACTTGCTTTTTTCATATTGCCATGACCCGCTTTATATTACCAACAACAATACAAATGGGGAAAGTACCTGATCAAAAATTAGCACAAGTAATTCACAAAATTTGGCCAGTGTTAGTACAAGGTATTGGTAGTCTCAACTTTAAAAGTGATCCTTATATTTTAAAAACACTATCCGATTTGATAATAAAGTGGACACCTCACCTTAAAGTGGTAAATTTAATTTTTGTAGTGAATTTAAAATATTAACTATAATAATGTATATACATAGTCAAACAATCCAAAAATTGTTGCGCGCCCTTTTCTAAATTGTTTGTCTATTGAAAATAAGGATCTTTCAATATTTGTTTTCGAAAAACTAACAAGTGTTTTTTTAACAATGCAACGAAGACAAGCTGATCCCAGCGCATGCTTAGTAATAACAATTTTTAAAGAAGTCGTTGAAGCCAACTCAACTGCTGGTGAAAAATTAGGCCTATTTTTAAAAGCAGCTTGCTTACCAACACTTGAACATTTAATGATGATAGAAGAAATCGTACCAAGTCGTGCTTTAATATTGGACTTATTGAAAATAATTTGTAAATGTGAAGCATTTCAAAATAATGCAGATTTAAGGTAGTATAACCGTTTTATATGTTAAATAAAAATATTAATAGAAAAAAATGATTTATTAGAGAATTAATAACTGAGCACATCAGAATTATTACCATAAAACATCTTTCTTTTCATACATTTTTTTACTTTGATCTTTTAACACAAATTGTTAATATTTGCGTAGAATTAGTTGAACCTATTCTAGAATTTCTAGTAGAAGAGATAAAAATAGTGGAACAAAAACGTGGTGGTGGAGAAGACCAAAGAATTAGGTATTTTTTTTCAATAAAAATCAATATCACTTTAAATATAAAATTTATATTTCAGAAATTGTTATCAGAAACTAAAAAATTCTATTCTAATAGCTAAAAATAAAAAGTAAATTATATTTTTTGTATGTTTAAAAAAAAATGAAATATCTAAAATCGAAATAGTTATGAAAAATTTATTTTTAATTTATTTTAAGTAATTTAATTGTTAAAATTTTTTTAAATTTTGTAAAATATGTTTTGTAATAAAGTTTTTTCTAATAAAATAAGTAGATGTTTTATTAATTATCTAAATCATTTTTTACTCTAATTACTTTCGAAATTAAGTGCATATTTCATTAATTGTGTTCAGACTGCGTAGTTTTTTGAAAAATGTTGAAAAATGCCGAGAGGGAAAAAATATTGCGCGTTATATAAACAAAAATATTTTCTGTAAAGAAGATGCTACATGTTGCCGCTTTTACAACTACACACAACCTAACATATCTACATCAAATGCAACGAAATGTGGAGATCATTATGATTATGATAGAGAACGTTAACGTCAAACTTATTTTAAAATTATACAAATCGTAAATTAAATTTTAAGTTTTTTCCTTTTTTTAAATCTTAAAATTATGAAAAATATATAAAATTTACATTTTTCACATAGATAAAACATACAATGCTTTTTTTTTAAATAGTACATGATATAAATAGATAATAATATTAGAAAATACCTTTCAAACGTGTTACATTGATATGATAGGGAAGGACAATATATAAATAAAAATAAATTTCAGTTGATTTTTTTGATTTTATTTAATAAAATTCAACAGCAAAATACAAAATTTAATTTTTCTTTACTATTCATTTTGATATATTTACAAACTAAATACCTATTTGTTTTTTTATTTGCTTAATATTTGATTAGTCACTTAAAATCTTTTTATTGTAAAATTTAGCTTTGTAAGGAAATGTTTTGTTAATTAATGTAAAAAACTTTTAATTCGTTAAGATACATATATTAATTTTCTTTTTGGTAAAAATATGGATGGATATTATTAAGATTTAATTTGTTCAATAAGCGATAAAGAGAGCAGAGCTGTCAAAATAATGAAAATGTTTTATAAATTTATATTAAATACTCCTTTATTTAATTTTAACGATTATTTAGTCTCATATTTAATATCACTTTTATTTGCAATTTATTTTTTAATCAATATTTAACTTAGGATTTTAAGTGTATAAAAGAAAATGTTAATTTTAAAGTTTAGTATTTAAAAAATTATATTTAATTCATTAATGAAATTTAAAGGTTAAGCTTAAATTAGATATTGTATATACACATTTTTGTAAAATTATATTAAATTTTAAATGTAAAATAGCAAAAATTTTTAAAAATGATAGACTACATTCCAAACTGTAAAATTTATATTTTTGCTAATTCGATCTAAAAAATTTTAAGCGAGGTTTAAGATTTATTAATAGCAATATTTTTAAAAATTTTTAAATTTAAAAATAAAAAAATTTTGCATATCTTTAACACATTAATATTAATTAAATATTATTAAAATAAATTGCGTTTTTTTGTTTGTAATTCTTCTTTATTTATTTATATTACTTTAAATGAAGCAAATTTTAAAATATAAATTTAAAAATACTTTTTAACAAAACTTCAACACCATAGTAAAAACTTTTTATAAGTTTTTTCAGTTCTATTTTTCTATTATCTATTTTTGTTTTCTTATTTTGTTTTTTTTTTCCTATTTAATTTAAATACTTGTTTATTATTTTTTCAAAAATTAAGTAGAAAAAATTTGTTATTTTTACTTAATTTTGTATAATTTGTGTTGGAAGATGGCATTGCATAAATATATGTGTAAAAAATTACATAGTAATGGCATGGCGATTATATTTATATTAGGTGAAGAAAATTAACAATAAGGGTTTTTATTTTTTGCAAAACAATAAAAAAAATATTTTACATAATATAGTATTTCAATTAATTAACTTTTGTAAAAATATGTTGTATATTTGTAAGAATTTTAACAATTTACAAATGACATTAATACAATAAAAAGGCACTTTAAATTTAATAAATTTAAATAAATTTAATGGTATAAAGAAAGGCATAATTCTTTTTTATGTTTTATTTTTTAACAAACAAATATCTAAGCTAATTCACTAATTATTAATTTTAAAGCTATAACGGACAAATGAATATAACTTTTTAACAAATATTTTTTTAAATATGAAAAATTTACAATTAATTTACATGAAAATATTTATATGGGACAGAAATGTATCTAATATCAAATAAGTAGTTAATTATTTACAATATCAATATTATTAATAATTAAGTTTTGAAAAATAATCAAATATCGTTAATTATTCCTTTTTTTTATTTAATAACAAGTCTCATATAATATGTATGTATTTGATCTTTCTTTAAATCACAAATAATTTAAAATATAATATTTGAAAAATTATTGTTTCTAATAATTTAACTTTATTAATTATTCTAATTAGAAAATTTTTTGTTACCAAATACAATATTTTATTAATAAAAATTTAAATTCAATAACAATCCAAAACAATTTTTCCTTATTTTTTTTTTATAAAGTTATTTTTTTTTTCGATAAAACAAAAATTAAAATACATATGTATTTCGAAAACATTTAAATAGAAGATTTTTTTATTTAATAAAAATTTGTATGCAATACCATCTTTTGGCGGGAGACATTTACTATTATTAAAAATTGTTATTCTAACATATATTTTTTTTAATAAAAATACAAAAATTTTGTTAAATATCATTCTTAATTTATTTAAACATTTTTCGAATTAATTTATATGTATTTTTCAATAAATTTATTTATTTTTTGTATATTTTTTTATTAAAATTTTTCTTTTTGTTTCTTATTTATAGTATCAAAAGGATTTATTAAGTAGAAGAACAATTTCCTGACACAGGTTTTTGAATCTACACTTTTTTTTTTATTTTAAGCTTTGAAATCAATATGCAAATAATAAGTACATATATTTACATAATATGTTACTGTACTGTATAATTTGAAAATTTAAAAATATGATAAAATGTTCGGATTTGTATTTCAAATAAAAAGTTTTTTATAAGATTACATTATTTTTTTGTTATTAATAATTATCTTATCATAGTTCATTCTGCTAATGTATTAATAAAAATTAAACTAAAATTTAAATTTTTAAATAATTTTTCTAAAAATTTTCTCTTTGTTTCGTTATGTATTTAAAAGATACAAAAAAAATGCATGCAGAAGATGTTATGTATTAAAAATAATGTATTCGTAAAGATGCATACAACTAACAAAAAATTGAATAAAAAACTGAAAAAATTTAATAAAAATATGTTTTATACAAAAAAAAACCTAATAACGTAATATTAAAATATTAGTTTAGGAAAATAATGTATATTTATATACTTTTTATATATATTTGTATATATAATTATTAAAATAAAAAAAGAAAAATAAGAATTAACAAAGATTTAATTTTACACTTCGTCTGGTGCTAAATTTGTTGGATTTTCTGCTCCTTCTCTATCCTTATTAGTCAATGTTGAATCTTCACTAACTGCCGTTGTTGTTGATGGTGCTGTTGCTGTTGGTTTAGAAGGTGCGTCCAATATATCATCAACTGATTTTAGATCCGCTTCAATTGCTCTTATACGATTTTCATGTTTAACTATGATTGCTTTTAGTTTACGAATTTCATCAGTAATATCACGTAAATCTTTCTCCTTAATATATATTTAGAAAATAAAAGGTTTATAAAATATTTCTGTTTTTATTCAAATAATAATTACCGTAATTCCAGAAACTGGGCTATTATTATTATTTTGGTTAATCGAAAGTGCATTACTAATTTCTGCTGATCCTCCTTTTGGGGGCTTTGGTGGAATTTTATTCAATATATTTGGTTTCTTGCTAACAGAAAGAGATTTCGTCGCTGATTGTGACACATAACCGCCCTGTACAATAGAAACACGATCCTTTTGAGATTTTTTTAGAATATCTGTTCTTTTTTGTTAATAGGGTTAGAACAAACCACACGACGTGCGATTAATGTTCACAATTAAATTGTAAATTAGAGCAAAGCCAAAAAAAAATCACAATGAAATTAGTTTAAGAATAAAAATAATTTACCAACTTTTTGGATTATTTTGATTAAAAACATTAAAAGTGCTTACTACTTATTAAAGTTGTATTTTAAATAGGAAAGTTTTTATAATTACTATTTGGGAAGCAAATTTTTTAACAGCACTCTTAAATTAATTATTTATTGCACTCATATAATTTAGTAATATTAAATATCAATATAAAATTTCACAACATAAGAGCTTTATAATAAGGATTCTATTGACATCATTTTAGAATTTTGAAAACGATGCTAATCAAGATTAAATTAGTGCATTTTTGTAAGAATAAAAAATAAATCAAACAAAATAAAAATCGCAAACTTTCAATGACTTAAATTTTGTAACATTTATTTAAATATTTCAGTATAAATATCAAATTATTTATTTTTTAAATTTATCTTCTGTAGTTTTTTTAAATAAATTTAAAAAAAAAATTTAAGTCATCTAAGTTAAAACTATATTATTATGTAAATGAGGAAATTACATTACCAAAATGATTAAATTATCATAAAGTAATTTATCCAAGTGGAAAATTTAAATACTGGTATATCTTAAGACAACATTACAAAGAATTCCAGTAGCATTTTATATCTTTAATTTTCATTTATGCTTAAAAATGCTATCATTGACAAAAATTTTACATGAAAATTGAAAATACTATATGAATGATGCAATTTTTTTAGTAAAGTCTGTAAAGTTATTACAGAAATATTAATCAAAATATTGTAAATATTTACAAAAAGTTGAAATATTTATAAAATTTACTTATTACTTATTCATATATATTGCATATACTAAGGCGAATATTTTATAGAGATATTTTTAATTTTTGGCCAGTATAATAGAACACACTAAAGACTATAAACATATACGACATTATGAAAAATATGAAAATACTTTTGTCGCGTAGCCACAACTATTATAAATCTAAAGAATTTGAATTTTAGTACATATTGAAATAATAGCTAAAAACTTTAATTTGATTTTAATTGTAAAAATATTGTCCATGATTTGTTTTTACTTTTTTTTGTTTTTTTTTGTATAAATAAATCGCTGTTTTATTAATATAAAAATAAAAATATAGTTTAATGCTTATTAAAATTTTCTTAATTTTTACATTAGATCTTTATACATATAATATATATACATATACTATATATACATATATAAAGCAGCGATTTTTTTATGTATGTACATACAAAAAAAGAAAAAGCACAAACAAGTTGAAACATATCATAGACGATACTTTGACTATTGTACTATTACATGTTAAGTACTGTTATACGACAAAATCCGTTTTTCCAAATCCAAATGCGGCAAAATATTTATATTTTTTTTTCTGCCTAATTGAAAGAACGCTTAATGAGAAAAATCCAAACTTTTACATGACCAAAAAGACAAAAACTAAATGAATGAATAGCAATAGCAATTTTTTTAAGCCTATTTCTTTATCTAACTTTTTATTTTGAGAAAATACCTATTATTATAAAAAAATGTATGCAAGTATTTTAATTATAATTTCCCATTTACATGCATATATAATAAATACATATAAAAATAATTATATATGTACTCTTATTTATATTTATACATAATATTTATAATTTCTTACATATATGTACATACTTATATAGATATATATTTATAATTTTTTACATTTACATAAGTAATATGCATGTATATGAAAACGGCCGCGCGTTAATATTAGGGATTTTTTATTTGTTTGAATTCTGTCTTATTTGGATTTTGTTTTATTTGGATTTTAGAAGTTTGGACTTTAACTCGTTTGGATTTTCGATTACGAGTTTTGTCTCAAAGGATTTTTGTAATAGGGATTTAATGGCGGAACCGTAATGTACATATGTAGTCATACCAAATTATTAATATACCAATAACTAGTCTTTTTACTAGTCTAAAAAAATTAATGAATTTAGAGCTTTTATAAAGTATTAAAGTAATTTAAATTATTTTATTAACCACGTGATAATATATATTAATATTGATTTGTATGGAACTATGCAAGCATTTTAATTTTCGTATAGTACAAGTATTATGAACTTGAACAGTATTATCAAAATCAATTATATCCAAGATAAGAAAAGCAAAATGATATTCTTATATGAAATAGGCAATATTGCAATGTTGCCGATTTCTATTTTTTTAAATATCATATTATTTTTTCATATCATTAAGTAATTAATAGTTAATATTTCAGTCAATTAATAATCAATAAAGGGACTTAGTTATTTAATTTTTGCTAAAAATCATGAATTTTGATATTCAAATTTTCATTTGTTGAGGCAATATTGTCCATTTCATATAAAAATAATAAAATTCAAATTCCTTAGACCTTTTAATAGGTGTCCGTAAGCGAAAAAAGTATTTTCATATTTTTCATTTTATATACAAAAAATTTAGTTGAGCTTGGTATGTCTTATATGATTATAGTCTTTGATAAGTCATTTAAAAAAAAAAGAATTAAAAAATGTAGAAAGAATAATAACTAAAAAATAATAATAATAACAAAGGAATTAATTAATTCCTAACATTGTAATCAAAATTTTCTCATTTCATAAATAATCGTTCATCTTTAATATTAAATTATTGATCTTCAACTTACTTTTAAAGAACATAAAACTGGATCAGCATCTTGACCACCAAACCATTCTTCTGCTGTTAATGCTGGGTCATCAGATAATGTGTCGGGATATAAATCTTCTTGAAATAGATCTGATTTTCTAGGTACTGTCATTGATATAACCTGACATAAACCATTATTATTAAGTCGATAAAATTTAGCTATTTCGCACGTTGTAACATCGCAACCACGTTTTGGCATCATACCAATACCACGTTGTGGATCTGGTGTTTGAAATGTATTAATGTAATGTACAAATGGAGGTTCAGGCGTAATCTTAAAAGTTAAATGAAAATTATACACCAAATTAATTAATATTAAGTATGTAATTATTATTATAAAAAAATCCATTATTAAACTCACTTCAAAATATCGGATAACAGAATCACCTTTTCCGCACAAATATACTAAATTTGTATCTGGATCATACAAAGGGAACATAACACCATTCGATGTATCTAATTCAACCATAACAATAGGTTCACTTAAAGCATCAGGAGCTCTCAATGAATACTGTCGCTCTGATGATCTATTAAAACCAGTTGTAAATATTAAACCATGTCTTAAAAATATAGCACGCGTTGCTTTAGCTCCATCATGACATAAGGCTTCACTTTCAACTTCACCAGTACGAGGATCATAAATGCGGATTTTTTTATCTTTACATGTCGTTACTAATTTTGACCCATCCCAGTTAAAACAAGCGCTGTATACAATATCAGGATGGGAATCAATATGTATTAATAAT
The DNA here is from genome assembly GCA_947095535.1 of Poecilobothrus nobilitatus. Classification (NCBI taxonomy): domain Eukaryota; kingdom Metazoa; phylum Arthropoda; class Insecta; order Diptera; family Dolichopodidae; genus Poecilobothrus; species Poecilobothrus nobilitatus. The sequence goes on from OX352773.1 coordinate 131,821,902, forward strand.
TCACCAGTTCCTACGTTCCAAATAACTACCTAATATTTTAAACGAAAATAATTTAAAAACAAACCATTTCTTAACATTTTATTTTGCTATTACTTGGTTATCAGAACCAGCTGTTAGAAGGACATTTAATGAGGACGGATGCCATAAAACTAAGCCAACTCTTCTTTGGTGAAAAAGTAAATCTACAACTGGTTCGGTTAATGTTCTTGATAAGCCACCATCTGGAATTTGCCAAACTTTAACAACGCAATCTTCCGAACCTGATGCAATAACATTATCGTTATGTGGGCACCAAGCTATATCTAATACTGGGCCTTTATGGCCACCCACTAAAGGATGATCAGCTGCAATTCGTCCAACCTATAAATTATTAAAAAAAAAATTGTTTTAAGCACAATTGTAACATTATCATAATTTTACAAAATATTACAATATGATTTACAAAATTGTTAATTTTGAAAAATTACATTTTTTTTTATATAGATATAATATATATAATTTTTGTTCTCGTCAATTGTTTTACAATAGAATAAATACCTAATTTTATGTTTAATAATAGTTAACAGATTTAATAATAGTTAATACGTATTGCAAACATACATATCAGCTTTGTTCGTTTTAAATAAAATTTTTTGAAAATTTGCGTTCGTTTAAAATTTTATTTTATTTTTTTTTCCAAAATTGAGGGAGAAAACAAAATTTTAATAAAATTCGTACCTTTAAAATTTGGTCGGGTAAAAATTTTATTCTTGACCTTTTAGTGTCTTTTGAGTTTTTTTATACCCGTATGAACTATGTTCAAGGGTATAATAAATTTGCCATTACGTTTGTGACACCTTAAAGGAGTCGAGCTAGATATAGTATGGATCGGCTCAGAATCGAATTCTGAGTCGATTAAGCCATGTACGTCCGTCCGTCCGTCCGTCCGCGCGATAACTCAAAAAATAAAGGAGCTAGGAGGCTGAAATTTTTTTTACGACACTTTTGTAAAATTGTTAGTTTTGCTATTTAAATCAAACATTTTCGGTCGGCGGGTTCGAGTAGCTGCCATACAATTTCTATCTTTATATAGAAATAACTCAGTATCTATTCAAGCTAGGTTTCTGAAATTTTGCAAATGATGATTAAGTTTTACGGCAACAACTTCTGTAAAATTTGGTTGTGGTGGTGCGGCGGGTTCGGGTAGCTGCCATACAACTTCTCCGTTTAAATGAGAATAACTCAGTGTCTATTGAAGCTAGGAACCTGAAATTTAGTAAAGAGGTGTCGAGTTATAGGCCAACAACTTTTGTAAAATTTGGTTGGTCTAGACCAGCCGGTTCAGGCTTCTTGCACCTCTTGGAACTTAATGAAGCTAGGCGCAATAGATTCAGATAGCTGTCATACAACTCCACAATTTACATAAATATATCTCTGTAGTTCGGTACTAAAACATCTGAATGTTTTTAAAAGATGATCAAGTTTTATAGAAACAGGATATATTACGTTCATACGGGTATCCCAGAGTTGACACAGTCTACTCTACTGCACTCTTCCTCGTTTTTGGTAAAAATTGTAAAAAAGAACATTTCAATTAATATTCATCAATTCAAAAATTTCTAACTGCCAAAAATTATCTTGAATAAAATTTCCTGTTCGTTGTATTGAGAGGATTTGTCTATATTCTATAAAATTTTTAGTTGTCAAGAATAAGCGAATAAAATAATTTTATTTAGAACGAACGAAGCTATTATGTTCCTTGCTTTGTTTTGAGAGAAGTTTTCTGTTTGAAAATTTGAAATTATTTATGGTTTTCAGGGTTTTCGGTTTCGATATATGGTTTAGCTTTAAAGTAAATTCTTTAAATGTAATTAATAATTTCATAAATAACAGTTACCTATTTTAATATAAAATAATAAAGTATAATTACAATAAAAAAAATTGTTTTACCATAAAATAATCGAAAAACTAACAAAAAATATAAAAATGTATTTCTTATTATGTTAATTACATACCTACTTAATATTATAAAAATAAATATATTAGTTGATATTATTAATTTATATCCATGCCTCATCTGAAAAACACATCATAATTATTTTTGCAAATGTTTTAAAACTTTGCGAAATCGAGAAACATTTTTTTATTGTATGAGCTAAATTCAATTTTTCACCTACTTTTTTTTGCTGGCATTTAACCAAAAAATTTAAAATTAACAAAAAAAAATGTTCCACAACACATTTCTTTTTAGATAACAAATATTAAATAAAAATTTTTTAAAAGTTATTATTATTGTTAGGTAGTTGATGATATTTACATGAATATCCTAATAGTGGATGCCAGAGGTCCAAACGGTCTAAACATATTTAGTTCCGATCAATCATTAAAAATTTCAATCAAATCGGTCTATTACGTAAAAATTGCTTATCTGTTTACTGATCGTTATCACAATTTGTTCTACTGTGACTGTTTTGACTTGTGATTTAAATCAAATTGAATGATCGATGAGATATGAATATGTTTAATCAAATTGATATAAATATTTTAAGAATTGTGTTGTATTTTTTCTTCGTTGAATGCTTTTAAAATATAAAATTAAATTAATTTTTATTTTTATTTAATTAATTTTTATTTATACCTCATTTAAAATATGAAATTAAATTCATTTTTACTGTAACTGAATACGTGTATAAAGTTAGTTCTTAATGTTTGGATTAAATATTATGCAATTAAATATTTCTCAACAGTATAGTAATAATTTCTATATAAAGTTTCATATTTTACAAAATTTCATATTTTCAGTAATAACAATAATTAATAATTTCAGTTAAATCAAACAATCAAGTTTCAATCAGTCAGTCAAGTAATTCAATCATTTTAATCAAACCAAACAATCATATGAAAATTAGACCGTTTAGATTGATCGATTATAATCATTTCAATCAAATCAATAATCTAATAGGAAAGAATGGTATTCGAACCAGATCAATCGTCATCTTTTTGATCACTGGTGGATGCGACATTTATTTGATTTAGTATTTTATATCAAAAATTAATTATTTCCAAATTGTAAATATGTTTGGAAAAAAATAATAAACTGAGCTTTAAGAGTTTTAGAGTTTCAGGAGGTCAAAAATTTCGCAAAATTTGGTTGGCATAACTGTGAATGTATACCAAATTGTAATAGTTTTTATCTAACTTTATCTCAAACGGTGTCAACGTTTGTAAACAGAAATTAAGATATTTGAAAATTTGTATAAATTGCAATTTTCATATTTATTCCATAATACTGAATGCATTGCTTCAGAAAATTAGTTGCACTATGTACAGATAATACTCTGACTCTGACTGACTGATTCGTTACTTCAGAAGATTTTTGGAGTGCTTTTTAAAATTTTTCTTTACTCAAAAAAAACCACTCTGCTTTAATAAATTTTTTTTAAATACTTATGTCATAAAAATTACGTCAAATTGAGTAAAAAGTGGCTGAAAATTAAAGTTAAATCAACTATTTTCTAGAGAAAAAACAAACTGCCACATTAAATTTGAAAAATGAAAAAGTTAAAATTTTCAAATAAAAAACATGCGCGATCATTAATGAGGAACCAATTCATTAAAGCATCCAGCCAATAGTGTAGTTGTTAAGACACCGTCCTTTCATACGAAAGGTCTAGAGTTTAAACCCCGGCTGGGTCATATAGATTAATAAAATATAATAGACATTTTTCTTATAATATATAATTAGTAGAATATAATTAAATTAAAAATAAGTATATATCTCTTATAAATTATAATTAAGATCAAATTGTAATAGCTATTTAATAACATAATTCCATAATTCTATAAACCATAATTCTTGTATAAGATAATAGATGGCGTAGAAATAAAAATAACGTGTCATTATCTTGTACAAATAAATAGCTACAGACGAGTAATTAACGACTTGGAGAAATTAATGATTCCAGAAACTGAAACTTAGGCAAATATGAATAATAAATGACTTAGTGGATGTTCTATGCTCCTTATAGGAGTGGCAAAAAAAAAAATTTACTAAAGTAATGAATATAGCATAACGCTTTTCAAAAAATATCCTTTGTTATAAATATTTCAGAACCTATTTTCACACGGTTTTTTCGAACCCAAATTTTACTTACTTTTCAATCTATCTTCTCTCCTATAAATTAATTTTACGGTGGGGATTTCATTTTCTGTTTTTGAATCCAAAATTGTATGAAATCCGATTTAAGAAGACCCGTATAGATGATAAATAGAAATTTACACAAATTACAAAAAACAAACAAAAAAAACAATTTTTCATTTTAAAAATATAATAAAACACACAAAAAACAAAGAATTTTAATAAAAACACTTGGAAAGATGAAAAGACGTATTTTATATTATCTGTTCAATTCTGTGTAAAAATAAAAATATAACAATACTTTTTTCGAATTTTGCTAAAAATTCAATTTTTAATTATTTTTGTACGATAGTAAAAAAAAGAAAAGTTAAGCTTAAAATTTTTTAAAATAATTTTAAGGTTTTTTTTTAGTTTAATGTACTTATAGTTTATTTATTAGTTTCCAAAGAAACTCTTTAAAATACAATATTACAATAATTTACAAAACATTGCTAAAAAATTTTACACTAATATTAATAAAAAAAAATCAATAATAAAAAATTAATAACAAAAAATTTATTTATTTTTTATTAACTACATAATATAATATTGCTTCATTTTTGAAAATAAAATCAAACCCTTTTTTCTTAAATCTTGATATTGAACTGTGCTTTTTTATACAGTATACTACTTTAAGTATGAGATCTTCTTTACAATGGAAGCCTGAAATCACCAGTATTTCTTAAGAATTGATAAATAACAATGCATCGTATTTTAATTTTTATTGTATACTCATCCAACCAAGTTTTCTTATAGTATTCTTCAACGTCTGTTTCTTTTGAATACAATTCATTATTTTGTTCTGTAATATTTGCCATCTATTTTTGTTGTTTGATCTGCAGATGAATAGTACTGAAGAGCAATAACCAAAATGCGGGGAGAATTATTGGATTATATAATAATATGCACATTTTTTTATTTTATTTTTAATTCTTACCAGGAAATTTATCTTTTTCGAAATATTAGCGCTTATCATATCTGCCTATCAAATTTCAATATGTTGTCTCAGAAAATACCCAAATATTTAATATGCTCGACAGATTCGAATTGTTTATTATCCATTTCAATAACGGCCCTCAAATTTGAATTATAACCATAATACACATGCATTTAGTTTTTTTTTAGCCACTCGAATAGATTATTTAACTCAGTGTTCATCATAGCCGTTATAATCTTGAGTTTTCTGTCTATAATATATAAAAATGTGTCATCAACAAACAATTTTACAACTCACTATTATTTACTTCTTTAAATTGAAATACCGTATCAGATTCAACAATTTCATCATAATAAACTGTATCAGGTATACTATTATTTATCTTTTTCATATGAGATATGGATTTTTAAATAATTTTTTTTTTTAATTTAATAAAATAATGTTAAAATTAAAATTGAATAATATTTTAAAATATTTTTAAACTTTTCCTCGCATTTATTTTCCACACATGATATTTCAATTTACTATTTAAGCTAAATTAATACTGATCACATCAAAAATTTCCACATTGATCTTGTAAAAGCTTTGTAATTTGTATGAAAATATAAAAATCAGTCAAAACATAAAAAGGAAAACATGCTGAAAAAAAGGACAATAATTTAAAATTCAGACAATAAATTCCCCTAAAAAAAATACTTAAATACTTGGGGAAAATTTTATTGTACAAAGTAAAAACTAATAAAGAATATCGAAATATTCATCGTTAGAAACTCAGTTTTTTAGATCATAATACTTTCCTTATTATAAAAGTAATTAAGGTACTAAAATGAGTTTATACCATTATTTTTATACAAAAAACTTTGAAAAATATAAAAATAGATATATGGTTACTTAGGTTATCCGATCTTTGAAACTCATAATTAAATGCTTATTATTTTATTACATTGTCTTTATTATTAAATATACAGGGTGCTTCGCTTATGGAGTATGTTTCGAGGTTTATTTCAGAATAAAAATTCTTACAGAAAATACTTAACTGAAATTGAAGTATTTCCTACAAAAATTTGGGAAATCTGCAATTTGGCTTATTGGAAAGATAATAAATCACCCTTTACTCTTTTAGTATAAACGTTGAAACTACTGCTCATAAATTTTTGCATTAATTCATTAATTTTTTTTGCGTTAGTTCAGTTCTTGTTGACATTAGTTCATTTTTGTTTTTGTTGTTTGCTCACTTCTTTTTAGAGTTAATTTGTTTCAAAAATTTGGGAAATCTGCAATTTGGCTTATCAGAAAGATAATGAATCACCCTTTACCCTTTTAGTATTCACGTTCAAACTACTGCTCATAAATTTTTGCATTAATTCATTAATTTTTTTTTGCGTTAGTTCAGTTCTTGACATTAGTTCATTTTTGTTTTTGTTGTTTACTCACTTCTTTTTAGCGTTAATTCGTTTCATTTTGAGATTAGTTAATTTTATTCTTAATATAAATAACTAAATTTATTTATTTTTGACTACGTTAAAGTGAATTGGTTTTGGTCGTATGGAGTTGGATTCATAATTTCGAATTTCAAATTTTTGTACATTTTCTCATTTCTTCAGCTTAATCTTTTTTGTTATGAAAAAAGGAGAATCTCTTATAGATCTTCGGTGATCAACAGCAGTAAAAATTACTTGATATTCTTAACCAGAAATTGTTTCCAAAATAGAGTAATTTTGATCGGGTACGTCATCTAGTGAATTTTTTAATTCGCTTGATAAACCCTTTGAGAAATACTCTATATTATTATCAGAAATTGAAAATATGAAACACTCCTAACATATTGTAAAATATGCAGCTTATCCAAGCAATTTTAAAAAATGCAATTAGTTATGTTGATAATCATGTAAAACATATCTATGCATTCATTTCCTTCAAATAAGTAATCTTATTTGCACATATTAACCCAGAAAGCGCTATTATACTTTAGGAAGTATGGCAACCAAATTAAATTTCAAAAAAATGTTTTGTTTTTTTATCTTTTTTTTTGAAAACTGACAATTTAATTAGTTATATTTTGTTCAGTATAAAGTTAAAGTGCATAAATTTTGAAATAATAGGTTTTTTTTAAATAATTTTAATAAGTGTTAAAAAAATTAAGAAATATAATGAATCCAAAATGGCTGAGTAAGTATTAATTTTTATTCTAACTATCATTATGTTATAATTTTAAGTAAATTGTAATCTTAAAAAAACAGTGTTTGAATAACTCCAATATATATTTGACAAAATTTTTGATATTTATAGTTACATTTATCTGTGTAAATATGACCATACTTCCAGAAGTATGATAGCATTATGTGTATACTTTTTTTTAAATATTTGTTTTTTTTTTTTTTTTTATGAAATTTAGAAAATATATGACATTAGAAGAAATTCTCAACTATTTAGCCAAATGGAGGATGTACTATTGCACTTGAGTCGCCAATTAATGCAACAGAGGACATTACAGACGAAGATTCTGATCAGCTAAGAGCCCCAGCAAATTTGCATGACGAAAGACCTTGTGAAGATCTTGTTTGTTCAACGGGTCCTTTAAATGTAAGAAAACGTAGGGTACAAAAACCAGAATTTGCAAATGAAAGTCGTTCATCTTACAGAAAAGAATATTGTTGGAAAAAAAAAGATATGACAGTCGAAATAAGTGATTGGCCACTGTTATATACTGCTACTTTTGAAGAGAGAACACCGCTACAATATTTTGAGCTTTTTTTCGATGAAGAAGTATTTCAACTTTTTACAAAATACACTAATGAATATGCAGCAAAACGAAACCAAGTTGGAAATTTTATACTCGAAGAAATGAAGTGCTTTGTAGGAGTGTTACTTTTAAGTGGTTATGTCAATTTGCCTAGAAAAGATATGTATTGGGAAATATCTGATGATACACACAACAGCTTAGTATCTAATGCAATATCGAGAGATCGATTTAGGTTTATTATGAGAAATATCCATGTTTGCAATAATTATAATTTGTATAAGACTGATAGATTTGCTAAAGTAAGAAACCTAATAGAAATGGTAAATAACAGATGTATAAATTTAAGTCCACATCTGCACACCATTTAGTAGATGAAAGTATGGTGCCTTACTTTGGCCGATATGGTGCAAAGCAATGCATAAGAGGCAAACCAATTCGATTTGGTTTTAAATTTTGGTGTGGTGGTACAAGTACCGGATATATTTTATGGCTTGAGCCTTATCAAGGAGCGGGAACTCTTCAAAAAAAATATGAAAAAGAAGGTTTAGGATATGGTGTGGTAATGTCGTACGTAGATAAATTGCCAATTTTACCGTATATAGTCTTTTTTGATAACTTTTTCACTTCATTTACAGCAAAGAAATATATATGGAACTGGAACTATCCGAAACAACAGATTGGGAAAGTGTCCTATAAAAAAACCTGAAGTTTTAAAAAAAAGGCCAAGAGGAGAATTTTGTTTCTCAAGCTGCGACAAATATTACTATTGCTACATGGAATGATAATAGTATTGTTACTATGGGAACCAACTATGATTCAGTTTATCTACTTCATAATTTAGTAAGACTTTCTCGTGCACATAAAAAGAATGTACTTCTTGAACAGCCCGATATAGTTCACACGTATAATAAATACATGGGTGGCATAGATAGAACAGATTAAAATATATCGCTCTGTCGGGTTTCAATAAGAGGAAAGAAATGGTATTTTCCAATTAATTTTATTTATATTGATGTAGCAGAACAAAATGCTTTGCAGCTTTACAGAATTGATGGAGGAAAGTTGGATCATTTGGCCTTTAGAAGGAGAATAGCTACAGCAATTTTAGAAACACAGCGTAAAATTCAGTCTGCAAGAGGAAATGATTTATATTTTACTAGTAAAAAAACCTGTCATACGACGCGTATAAGTAAAAAAAATGTAACTTTTATAAAAGTTTCCGCAGTTTTATGAATAATTTAATTTTAGTAAATTGATTCAAATACATATTATGTTTAGGAATTGATAAATGTAAAACTTAGTGCTAAAGTGTTTTATTGAAAAGTAGTTGATATTGAGGAAAGTAGTTGATAGTAAATTTATTCAAATACATTAGATAAGTAAGTCGTATGGGAATTTTTTAAACACTTATTTTTTAAACTTTAGAAAAAATGACTTGGGAAGTGACTTGGGAATTGGGCCCAGCGACAATTGAGTACATAACTTGCTTGTGTACGTCTCTATTCAAAATTAAAAAATAAATTCAAAAAATTAATAATATTTATTTTGTTAAATAAAGATCAAATCAAAATTATATAAAAAACTTTTAATTTTAATTTTTCAATATTTTAAAAAGTAAATTTAAAAATTAAATAGATTGCTAAATTTTCAAAATTTTTTAGAAAGTTATATTCAAAGTTTAGTTGAAATAAATTAAAGATTTAATAGTTAATTTTATTGCAAATTCGGTATTTTTCTTAAATATTTGTGACTTTCATTAATATTAACTAAGACCAAATTAATTTAATTGATAATTCAATGCACTACTCCCATACCTGATAAACATTGCCTAGATAAATTTTTTTCATAATTTTATGGATAATTAGGAGAAATTTTAGAGTTGGATTCAAAATCAGAGTTATACGCTTTTTCCAGAATATGTACAAGTATAATGTTCTGTAATATTACAGAATATGTAATATTTTTTTGGTGTTTAATAATTTATAATTTTTAAATAATGTTTTTGTTCTGGTATAATAAAATAAACAAAACCAAAATTGATTTATGATATCTGGTATTTTTGAATACTTACATATTATATTTAAAAGTAAAAAAGAAAAAAGAATGTAACAAAAAATTCAATTCGTTTTTTTTTGTCAAGATTTTGGTTTTCAAAATTTTGTCGCAAAAAGATTAATATTTTAATGTTCAAGATATCAGGGGTGACCTATAAATTGTATTATTAGTGACCCCAATTGCTTATGGCCCCAGTTGTGTAGGGTCCAAATTGTCCTATGGTCCCAGTTGTCAGGGAACCAAATACAAAGTGGGGAGCTTGGATAAATTCCGTTAATTATTGCGCAAAAAAAAAATTGAAAAATTGTGGCGCTGAAGCTTTGTAATTAGAAATTTTTCGATAAAGCAATAATGAAATTACAAAAACATGGACAAACTCTTGCAGAACAAACTCCAATTGTCACGGGTGCTAACAAAAAATCATAATGCAAACGGTGAAATAGCCGTAAAAAAACAAAAAAAAAATTCTCAATGTCATATAGAAAAGAAACAAGATGGGATCATTTGGTGGAAAATATTTTAAAACAGAGAAAGAAAGAAGGACAAGGAAATTTTTCCTTGTACAAGGAAAAGATAAAGCGTTCTGGAAAATAAACGACAGAGAAATGTTTGATATCTATTGCAATCAAAATTTTACATAATTCTTGGTTAAAATTTTTTTTTTATTTTATTTTTATTTTATTTTTATTTATGAAGTAGTTGTATGAAGTATGTGTATGAAATAGTTTCCGATGAAATAGCATCAGTAAAACCAAAAGAAAAAACGTATAAAGAGGTAAATAATAATTTTGCATTTGGATTGCGCAATAAAAATGCACAGAATCGTTGTCTAATAAGGAAGGAACTAATTTAGAAAAAGCGGTAGAAATTGCAACTGCAGCTGAAATGTCAAAGATTGGTGGTGAGATATTGGGTGGCCATGCTGAAAATAAATTTGAATCGGAAAAATTTTAACAAGATGAATCAACATAACAAGGGTGATATCGGGAATGTTAACAACAACAGTAATTAGGCGAGTGAAAATTATAAAAAAAAACAAAATAAAATTAATTGATGTAGATGTAACGGTAATCATTTTGCGAATAATTGTAAATTTATTAATGCAATATGCTGTAATTGTAAAAAAAGGATACTTACGGGTAGTTCAAAAAAATTTAACTTATCTAAAACACAAGAAGAAGCAAACTGCATTGATAACAAACAAATTGAATACGTATTTTCTCTAAATTGTTGTAATAAAATGAATGATAATGAAAAAGAAAATTTAGTAAATAAACTAAAGATTGGTACCTAATTCGTTAGTATAACTTTCGAAATCGATACAGGTACAAAAAGTTCGGTAATGTCTAAAAAGGACTTTGATTATTAAAAAATAATTTTCAAAATTAAAAACATTACATTTAACATACTTACATTTAATAAGTTATTGCACGAAAACTTAATGTATTAGGATTTTGTTATGTATTAGTAGTTACAAGATAATTTCAGAAATATATTTAATTTAAAATTATTAGTATTTACTTCAAAACCAAAAGTGACTTTTAGCTGGTAGAACCTGGATAAGAATTTTAAAAATCGATGTTAATAGTAAACTTTTTTTAGATAAAAAAATTGAAGTAAAAAAATTGAAATCAATATTACAAATATTATAAATGAATATGGTAAAGTTTTTATAAATAATTTTAGTAAAATTTCGGATAGTAATCAGCCAATTTTAAAATTGCATAAAAATACGGTGCGAGTTCTTCATAAGCACCTATCATTACCATTTGCAATTCGACCTTTGGTAGACAATGAATTAAAAAGTTTTTTTTTCTAAATTGGTTCAAGCCAGTGAGCAAAAGCGATCGTTCCGGTTATAAAAAATAATAATGCAATACGTATTTTGGGGGACTATAAAGTAATAAGCTATTTAGTTAATGGAATGGAAAAACCGATGTTGTACGAATCGCAATCACTAAACAAAACAACAACACGCAAGAACTTATTGCGAATATTAGTGGGAGCGTAAAGTTTTCAAAAAATTAATCAGTCGAAAGTGCACTTGCAATTACAAATTCTTCCAGAATATAGGAAAACGATCATGTTCTACACGTTTTATGTTCGATATTGCTTCTGCTCTTTAGCAAAATATATTGCTGCTGCGGTATAGGGTTTTTCGATATTTTTAGATGACATCAATGAAAGTGGTTCAAATAATAAAATTCACTTAGAAAAATTAAATTTAATTTTCAAAAGATAAATGGAATATGCGTATTTGCAATTTTTTTTAAAAAGAAATAGTTTATTGGGATTTTTTAATTAATAAGCAGGGTATTCCTAAAATGCGGTATTCCTAAAATAACGCTAACGCCTACACCAAAAAATAAAGATGAGGTTAGATCGTTTGTTGTGTTAGTAAACTATTATGGTGGATTCTTTGAAAATGTAAGTTCAGTGTTACATCCTATACGATGCTAGTCGATGCGGAGTGGGCGCGGTTTTTAGATCATTAATGAAATGTAAAAATCAATCATATAATGAGGCTTATGAATAAAAACACGTGGAAAACACACCGTGTGAAAATGTGTGATTAAAATTTAATTCGAAATTAAATAACAGTTGTCAAAAACAATTTTTAGTACATTAAGTATAAACATCAATTTATACGTACTTAAGTAAACAAAAATAATTTATTTATAAAATTTGAAATTTTACAATTGGCTTTTACAATTAAAATTAAAAATAAATTTCTTTTTGATAAAAAGTGCTAAATTTGTATTTTGTTGACTTTAAGTAAAAAAAAAAAAACTAATAATTAACAAATTTTTTCAATTGCATTTGGTTTCAAAAAGGAAGTTTAACTTGAAGGGTTAGAAGTAAAATTTCCTACCAAATTATTTTCTTTTACCCTTCGTACCGATTCAACCTATTAGTCCGGGTTTGTTATTTTTCTGCTATAATCACCAAAGGTAGAACATTAGAAAAGTTAAACTAAAAAACTTAAATTTCCTCATTTTGGTTACTTAAGATTTAAAATAAATGAAAAACTTCCATTATATTTTTCTAATTTTTTTTAAAACGCGAAAACTTCCACACGTTTCACTTTTACACAAAAAACGTTTTCCACTCGTTTTCAATCACACGGTAATAATTAATTTGACATTTCAGTAGCATGTACGTTCAGTTTTCTGTACGTTTTCAATTATAAGGCGCAATAAACTTTTAACCAAAATTTTTTCACCGAATAAGGGTCTTCCGATACTTTCTGCAATAGGAATGTTGCATTAGGTATTTAGCTTTTTTATCAGGTTTTAACTTCGATATTAATTTATCGTAGTTATCGTTTGTAAGTGGGTGAATATGAACATTTGTTTTGGCATGCTTTCACACCACGAGCTTTTTTTATGTACTTCAAATTATCTATTTTTCATAATGTTATATGTTAGAATTTTTTTTTTTTTAGTTTACCCAAAAATTGTGGTTTTATTTTATTTATGGTTTATTAAAAACGAGTTATTACTGATATACAATTCCATAATTTGTCCATTAAAAATCTGAATTTTTTTATAAATCAAAAAAAGAAACATTCTACGAATCTATGAAATACAAATAAAAATAATTTTTTATTTTTTCACCTATAAGTGCTTACTGAAGAACCGTATTAGTTATCATTACTTTTAACAAATATTTATTTTATTTATAAAAATGATTAAATAATTATTATTTAATAAAATATCAAACTAAAAAGATTTTTAACTTTGTTTACAATAGTTAAGTATGTAATGGCGAGTTACTTTGTCGTTTGGTTTTTAACTAAGTATATTAGATTTTCTAATAAATTGATAATTCATATTTTTTCTCGATAACTTGAATTATATCAGTATGTGTTAGGTACCAATATTTTAAGGTCAACCATTGTCTAAATACAGATCCGAATATCAGACTTATAAAAATAACAATAGTCGATACTCTAATAATTTTATACAACTGATTAAAAATTAGTTATGAAACAATTTATATATTAAAAATTTTGAAGGTAAAAATTTGTTCCAATACCAATATTTATTTGGATTTGTATTTAATAAATTTATTATGTCTAATAAATGATATTTCAATTTAAAGGACGCAAAAAATCATATAAACAAAAAAAAATTAATTAAAACAAAATTCTTAAAATAAAATAACGTAAAAAATACAAAAGGAAAATTAAAACAAATTTCTTAATTAAGAAAAATCCAAAAATGGATGTCTTTAACGAAAAAATTACACAAATACATTTATAATCAAAATAAAATAAGTATTACACTAATACAAGCAGCTACATTAAAATTGAAATACTCCTCGTGTGGTACAATTAGTAAATAGTGATTTATATAATAATGTATATGGAAATTGAAGATGATGTACATGAAGAGAAGACTTTTTCATTTCCATTTTTTTTTTTTAAATAAAACTTTTTAAAATTAGAAATAGTTTCCGACCTATTTTTAAATTTTCCAAATTAAAATATCTGTGTATAAGAGAAAATTTTATAAACTATTCTTATTATATGATTATGAAAAATCTAAATAAAGAATAAAAAAATAAAAATAAAATAAAGACGCGCCGCGTCGACTTTTTAAAATTCACCTAACTTCTCTCACACTTTGTTTTTTTTTTTTTCATTTTTGAAGCTTGCCAATGATGACTTATGATGATCAATTTTTTTTTTAGTTAGTAGCAACTTTAAGAAATTCAAACACTACTGTTGCTTTAGTATACTGTATAAATTATAATATGAAAATTTAAATAAAAAATATGATTTTCCTCAAATAAATAAGTTATTTTAAATATTAAGAGCTTTCTGTATTAAATTTATATACGTATATATATTAAATTTTAGAATATATAATTGTACTTGTACTATTACTCAATACTGATAATCATTGAGTGTTGCGTTGTGAGAAGAGACGTATTTTCTTATAGCTAGTTGGTATTTTTTTTTTTTTTGTTCTAAATCTTTTTCTCACACAATTTTTGTATTTTTGTTTTTATTATTTTATTAATGGATTTTTTTATATTTCGCAGTATGTTTTTAGAAATTATAAAATAAGTATTTTGTTTTAATTTCTTTTCCTCATTTTTGGTTAATAGCCAAAATGTTGAGGTAAGAAATTTTACTTAGAGAATTTGACTTGAGAATTTGATAAATCGAGATATAACGATCGATATACTGATTTAATAATAGCCATTTGATCGATTTTGTGATAGCCATTCCTTTAATCCTTTCTTGGGATATAAATTATTAGATTAGTTTTTTAAAATTTTTATTGAATAACATATACAATTTAAATTTTTGAAAACAAAATTTTAATATAAAGTATTGGAGCATATATTTACATTAGACCAAACATTTAAGCTAAAAACTACCTGACTCCTTACGTATTTAAAAAGTTATTTTTTTTTTTTTTTTGTAAAAATGCAGTTATATAAAATGTGGTAAAAAAAGAAAGAATTGACAATGTAAATTTTTTTTATTGGATTTGTATTAGTCATTTACTAAATTTATAATTTTATTTATCTGTAATTTTTGTTTGATTGTGTATCACCAATTGAGTGTTCTCATTAATATAATTTTATAAAAATAGAATTGTTGCTCAAAATTACAAATTAAAATTATATTTTTAGAAATAAAATAAATAAAAGTAGAATAAATAAATTGCTTAAAAATTAGAATACAATTTTTTGCACAAAAACAATTGAAAGTTATGAATTAGTTATTCCTTATTTTTGTCGGCCCTCTTTACTTTATTAAAAATAATGATTGAAATAAGTATAACCAAAGAATATACGTCTATAACATGAACTTATAATTTTTGATATAACTTAGTTATTTAATAACTTTTTTTTTTTTTTTGTGTTTCAAAATATAAGTAGTATAGCATATTTTCAGATGTTTTTGGCAACAAATGCAGAAATAATTATGAAAAAGGACTTTTAAAATTTAAATTACATTGTTATTTCTTGTAATTTTATAAATTAAAATAATAAAAACATTCAACTGTGCTTTTTGGACAAAAGCCGTGAGAGTTTAAAATTTATATTTAAAAAATATTAATAAATACTTGTTTTATTTTGCTTTATTTAAGAATGTCTATGTATTATTTAATTATAAGTACCTAACTATTTAACAAATTTAATTTAATAGCATAAATCGGAAAATTACCCATTATATTAAATTAAAAAATTTTTATTTTTCTTTTATTACTTAATTGATATACTTAAGTATAAATTAGAATTAACTATTGCTTGCCATTAATTTATCTAATTAACGAATTGCAACCAAATCAAGTAATAAACACAATTTTTACCATCGACCTTCGGCGAAATCCCTTCACCTAACTATTTTTGTCAAATGAAAGATAATTGTAGGAAAGGAGAAATGAAAAGATATATAAGTGGTTAGTTGTTTATTCAAAATGTTTTTAATTTTTGTTGCTTAGAAATATATGTCAAACCAGCCCAGCAGAAAAAAAAAGGGAAAGGTCTATTATTAGTCGTTTTCTAGATATTGGGACTATTATGTTATTCTGTTTTCCATTATTAAATTAAATAAATAAGTGCCATTCAACTTTACTATAAATATATGTATATATATACAGGATGTTATACATAAGAGTGCAAACATTTCAGGAGGTGATTCCTGAGACCAAAACTAGAAAAAAAATAAATGAGGGGGGAGAGGGGTCTATTATTAGTCGTTTTCGAGATACTCAAATATTTGTTTTTTTGTTTTCCATTATTAATTGCCGAATAACACTTGACCCACATGCTTTGCAGACGCTAACTTAGTCTTGTTTGAAAACTTATTTTTCAAACTATCATCTGCTGAAGAATTTATTGTTTTGGGGTAATTACTCCCAATATCTCGAAAAGTACTTATAGTAGACCCTCTCCATCTATACCATTTGTTTTTTCTAGTTTTAGTCGTTGGAGTCGCCTCCTGAAATATTTCCACTCTTATGTAGATCATCCTGTATACATACTACATGTTATTGTACATGTAGTATCTATACAGAATGTGATTACATGTTAATATTTAGCGTATAAATCAAAAAATATTTTTAAGTTAAACTTACCTTGCTGTGAGGTAAAACAATAAAAGCACCTCCACCAGCTGATTCAACTATAATAGCTAAAAATTTTGGATTGACTGCGCAAAATGTTGAGTCCCAACTACTTTTTGATACACGAATGTTATCATAACATTGTTCACGTTTTAATGCTTGACCATAAACATGACGAAATTTAGAACTTCGTACAACCCGAAACGACATTTTTTTTCTTTTCAATTATTATAATTAAATTTTTAATATTTGATATTTTCTAACTATTTATCTTATAAATTAAAATTTTATTTTAAATATCTACTATACCTATATTTTTAAATAACTTATTTTGAATAAATAAGTAAAATTAAAGTTTAAAATTTAAAGGTAAAGTATTTGCTAAAAAACAAAAAAAAAAAACTAAAAATCTGAAAATAAAAGATGTTTTTTAATTTTTATTTGACATTGAATTTTAAATTTATTTCATATTTTTTTTATATTTACGTAGGTGTAAAAATTTTATGATTTATTTATTCGAAGTTCTTTTTATTTTAATAGATTTTTAATAAATATAGATATATTACTTTATTATTCTCTTTTTAATATATTTGTCATCAAATTTTTATACTTGCTTTAGCTTTTAAACAAAATTTAAAAATTTGTTAAAATAATTGCTGCAGACGTTTACACTTGCAAAGTAGTTACTAAACTACCAACCATCCCTAAATTTTTTAAAAAATTCTTTATGAATACTTCGTGAACTCTGAGTTTTTAAATATTCAGATGAACGGCCTAAAGTACTAGAATTCGTTTCTGATATATCATTATTGCTATGAAATTTAACAAGCAGGAAGTTTTAAAGGTTGCTATAATATTATTGTTATCAAGTTAATAAGAGTTGAGTTACATTTGCGTTGTTTAAAAGAATTTTCTAACACATGTAACGTCACAAAACATACTTTCACTACATATATGTTAGGCTAATTTTTGAATATGCAAGTCAATTTTGGTCACTTTGTTGTGATATGTATATTTCTCGCATTGAATCAGTCCAAAAAAATATGCAATTTACCTTGGACGAATGCATATTTTGACTGATAGCTTGTTTCGAAAATGCTGCAAGAGACAGTTCATCTTTTGTGCTTCATCTTCGATATTAATGCTAATAATCTAAAACTTAAAGTTAGACCGAAAGGGAGTATGAGCAATAACGCAAGTAAACATATATAAGTATACTGTATACTACAGTGCTGCCCAACCAGGCGATCGCGATCCACCAGTCGATCGCGACACAAGTTTGGGTCGATCTTCTACTACAAACTGAAAATGTTAAAAAAAAAAATGTAAAAACAAAAATTAAACACAAATTGTTTGCTTTCTTGTTTTTTTTGCTGTTAAAGTAAGTGGTCTATTTTACTTCGATACCTTATTTTAAATTTTATTTTACTTGCCTATTTTAAGTAGGCTTTGAAAATTCTCGCGGTTTATTTGAATTTAACTCATGTTCAAAATTTGTTTAAATAGTTTAGTTTCGATTTAGAATTCACTGGAGGAACTGTTATTATTTTGGTAATTTAAAATTGGAATTATTTATTTTAGTGTTTCTGTACATAGATTTATTTAACTTTCCCCAGCCCTAATCATGAGCGTTGCAAAGAAAACTAAAATCTACCATTATCACGATGAATGGGAACATAATTATTTTTTCGTATGTCTAATAGTAAATGTTGCTGTTTAATATGTTCCTCATCTGTCGCACTTCCAAAAAAGGGAAATGTGGAAAGACATTTTCAAACAATGCATGCAAAATATGATACAGAATATCCAAAAAATACTGA
Organism: Poecilobothrus nobilitatus; assembly: GCA_947095535.1. Classification (NCBI taxonomy): domain Eukaryota; kingdom Metazoa; phylum Arthropoda; class Insecta; order Diptera; family Dolichopodidae; genus Poecilobothrus; species Poecilobothrus nobilitatus. The sequence continues at coordinate 131,840,701 of OX352773.1, forward strand.
AATACGCAAGGCAAAAATCCAAGCTTTGAAAAAGCAAACTTCTATGCAGCAGAATATGTTTGTGAAAGTTATGAGGTAACCAGTTACAGTAACCATAGCATCTTTGAGAGTGTGTCATTTATTAGCAAAAAAGAAAAAGGCATTCAGCGATGGCGATTTGATTAAAGAATCGTTTTTGACAGCGGCAGAAGCTCTGTTTTCTGATTTCAAAAATAAAGCAGAGATTATTCATTCAATTAAGAATTTACAGCTTTCGAGAATGACTGTAACAAGAAGAATAGAAGATTTAAGTGCTGATGTTACTGATCAGCTTCAACAAGACATACCTAAATGCGTTGCATTTTCATTACAATTTGATAAGTCAACAGATGCAATTGACATTGCACAATTAATGATATTTAAATACGATTGGTATTTGAAGACTGCACAACAAAAGAAGAACTCCTTAAGATAATACCACTACATGGAAGGACAAGAGGGCAGGATATGTTTGATGCTTTTGACAATTTTGTTAAAGAAACTGCTTTTCCTGTTTCAAAATTAGTTTCCATTACGACTGATGGTGCTCCCTCAATGGCCGGTCGAAATAATGGTTTTGTCGCATTGTGTCAAAATAATGATAAATATCCAAATTTTATGGCATAACTATCACTGCATTATTCATCAGCAGGTTCTATGTTCCAAGAGACTCAACACCCACGATGTTATGGATATTGCTTTTAAAATAGTAAACTCTATCCGTGGCAGTGCTCTCCAGAGGCGTTTGTTTAGATTACAAAGTGAAGACCCAAAGAAAGAACTTCTTTTACATACAAATGTTCGGTGGCTTAGTAGAAGTAAATTTTTAATGAGATTTTTGGATTTATTGGACGAAATTAGAAAGTTTCTAGCTGAAAAAAAAGAATCCTACCCAAAATTAACCAAAGTGTGGTTGATTAATTTATGTTTTTTGGCAGATTTTTCTGCAAAACTTAGTGATTTAAATCTTGAACTACAAGGTAAAAATAGAAATTTAGCAGATATGATAAGCTCAATAAGAGCTTTTGAACAGCTTTCAGTTATATTAAAATCAAATTTGAAAGATCACCAATATCGACATTTTCCAACCATAAAAAAATTTATAGAAGTAAACAAAGATATGAGTAATTACGATCCAAAAAATTTTATTAATGAAATTGAAAGTGTTGAACAAGAAATTAAAACAAGATTTGAAGATTTTAAAAAGATTGAAATCATAGTTTGCTTTTTGCTTAATGTTTTCCAAAAAAATTTTAACATACAAGATGTCTCGAATCAAATCGCTCTCATGTTTGATGCCAATCAGACGGACATTGAGATGGAAATAATTAAAATCCAACATGATTTATATTTACAATCACAAACAAATATTTGGAAGTATATAAAAGATAAATACCCAATTTTGACAGAGACAGCGCTTAAAATGATGTCTTGCTTCGGTTCAACATATTTGGCAGAATCCGCTTTTTCAGACATGAATCTTATTAAATCGGAAATCAGAAATTCTTTAACTGATATCCACCTTGATCAATGTTTAAGATTATCTTTGTCGTCATATAATCCCGATTTTCAAAAAATTGCTAAATCAAACCAATGCCAAAGATCACATTAATATGGGTTTGTTTCCTCACATTTTTTTTGAAAATAATAATTAATTATTTAATTAATTTTTTTACTTGCTTTTTTTGTTATTTTTTTGCAATTTTCAAATGAAGTTATATATATATTTTTTTTGAATTAATAATTATTTTTATTTTATAGCAATTTTATTTATTTTGTATTAATTTTTTCTTATTTTTGAATAAAATGAAGTAAACTGAAGTTATACCAATTAAAAATCTAATTTTTTTGTATATGGGTAGATCTCGATATAGTTCCATTAAAAAATGTCGAACTTTAGTACAAAAAGGTTGGGCAGGCCTAACCTTTGTATAGGTTTCTTGTAATTAAATTTAATAATTAATATAGTTACTCGGATTATAATTAACACTTGTAAATTATGACTTAATCGGTAAATTATAATAGTTCTCTAAATGGACAATATTACAGATGCTTGTATCAAACAAAATGTCTGATATATGTATACATATTTCGAGATTTATTAGGTATTATTTCAGATTTACAATTAATAAAGAAAATTTTTAGGTACTAGATTCTTCTTTTATAGCAGTGAACTAATTTTTGTCCCTAAGAAATACAAATAGAGTAAACATAAACTCAAATAAAATAGTTAAAAATGTAGTTAACATACAAGATATATTTTATTTTGTTGTTACTAACGTATGTTATAATTTATTTCCAATCTACAATTTCAAGAAGAGTTATGTATATAAAAATTGCAATTTTTTAAAATACATATTTACTTAGCTCTTCTTAGCTCACAAAATATGGTCATTCAATATAATAGTTAAGGTGACAATTAAACAAAATTTAAGGGATTTGAATTATGAGAACAATTTCGTTGTGGTGTAATGCTGTAAAATATATCTTCACTATCGCAGTACTAAAAAATGTAGAGTGTCCGCATAGCTGCCGCATAGCATAGCTAATAATAATATTTGTGCTAAAAACAACCTAACTAAAAATTTTTAAAAGAATTGTCCTAATATTAAATAATACATACATTAGTTATAGTATGATGTCAAGAGTTTGTTTCAAAAATAGCGTTTCACCGTATATATCTGCGTTTACGTTATTTTATATGTAATGAATGTCGTTAAAATAACTAATAAACATTTAACAGCAAAAATAATTTACCATGCTCATTACATGTTTTATTGTTTAATTTTTTGCAATTTTCTTTTTGCGATATTACAATAAGCATAACAAAATAATTCAATAGCGATTTTTCGATTTTTCCGATTAATCAATAAATATGTATACACGATTCATAAATTTTAGTTGCAAAAATTCAAAGAATAAGACAGATACTGTAAGTGTTAAAAGAAAGTTAACACATACATTTTTCGTTTTAAATATTTATAATTCTCAAATTATAAAAGTAGTCATACAGAATATAATATTTAATTTAAAACAAAAAAAAAAATACAGTTAAATTCCACAAAAAAAAATTGGCTGTCTTCACCACAGGACCGACCGCTACTACACGATAAGCATAATTCATAGATTTTTTACATAATAATTTATATCAAAGCAAAATAACTTCTAATAATTTAACATTTTAACATTCATACATACATAATGTACACACATGATTTTTTTTTTTATTCAAAAATATTAGAAGTAAAAAATAATAAAAACTAAACAAATACAAATATACAAAACAAACATAACATTAATATTGAATCTACCAACAAAAATCTTACAGTTTGAATTTTGCGTCATCAACAAAAGAATATATAGCATGGTTATATACATTTTTAGAGAAACATATTATGTACATACATATATAACAAAAATGAAAAAATGAAAATTTATTCATATAATGCATATGTACTATATGGTGGGTTATAATATGTATGAAATTTGGACTAAGAAAAAAAATTAAATAAAAGTTAAAGTTAGTCGGATCAAAAAATGTTCTATGGCAATGGTGTTGCTCTATACTTGTGTAACAACTTTTTTTTAATAATTTTTCTAATATATTCCTATTACGAAATATTCGTAAAAAACCTAAAAAATGGCACTAGTAAACTACCGCTTTCGGATATCCGATTTCTTCCAAAAGGTTATCAATCCGAGATATTTACGTCAAAACCATAAATATGCAATTTCAAAGAATTCCGCTCGGTCGTTTAAGCTGTACACGTGCCCACAATCATATTCACACACACACACACAGACATTTTAAAAAAAAAATTTAAGGCTTCTCCGCAGCGGAGTAGGACATATTTGCAAAAATCTCGGGTACAAATTTGTGGTGTGAAAACAATATCTACCTACATTAATTGTATGCGGTCGGTAAAAATAAAAATTTCGTCAAACAAAAACAACTTCAAATTTTATGCGTCAAACAAGTCTGAATGTAGCTCAATTTCTTGTAAAAATTTTATTTCAAATTAGAGAGATTATCTTGTATTGCTTAAACTATTGTTAGAGAAATAATTTTCATTTGAATTTTTGGCTTTACAAGTTCAGTTAAGAAAAAGTTTTATGTAATATTTTCATTATTTCGTTAACGATAGGTATACAAATTTCTTTAGAAACTAGGCAAATAATTATCGATTTACGTAAAAATGGGAAAAGCTTACGAGAAATAGGTCAAAGGATATCTAATTATCCGCAGAAACTAGCTCCGTACATAAGACTACAGCTTATATGAACAAATTCGAAGACAACAGGAATTTCCAAGATCAAGACAATATGGAAGAACAACTACAAGAACGAATCATTGCACAACAACAAATCCATGCAATGATAGAAATTATAAATAACCTACAAATACAGCACCAGTACAGACTCCACCATCAACATCAGCACCAACAAAGTCAACACCAAAGAAAGCAGTATACAGAAACATCAAGTTTATGTTAACTTTTACTGGTAAAGAAGATGTAAGCGTTAACTCTTTTATTAGTAATGTAGAATATCAGCTACCAACCGCATGATGCAGATTCAAAAAAAGCAATGGTTCGAGCAATATTCTACTAAAGAATCTAAGGTGAGGCGCAAAACTGTGTTATAAATAAACCAGATCCATCCGATTGGAAAGCAATTAAAGTCATTTTAAAACTAAGATACAGACCAGAGATAGAGCCGTCCGAAATCTATAGGATGATTTCTAACTTTAAAGTTAACTCGGTAAGTTAATTATTATTATACTATTGCTACTATTATCCAAAATATTAAATATAAGGCAGACGAAATTCAGGTCTACTATAGAGATCAAAATCACAGATTTAGGCAATGTAGATTAAGAGACTATATCTATCTGTTAATACAGTCAAAGAAATGACACAAGGAATTTTATTAGATAAGATTTATGTATTATGAAAAAGAATTAGGTAATATTGTTGCTACCATGAGAGAAAGAAGATTTGAGGATTCATGAATTAGAAAAAAATTTAATCAAAAAAATTACAATGTTAACTAAAATAAAAATGTAAAATATAATAGAAAATCAGCCTTTAATGAACTTTAACAATTATAAAAATAATCAAAATAAATTAAATAATATAACGGGTAATTTCAAGAAAATAATTAGTCAAATAATAAATTTAATAAGAATTCGCGACCATATAGGCCCGAATAATTTTTTTAATAACTCTGGGAACTTCCGACAAAATCAACAAGGGTCAGGAAACTTTAGGAACAATTCGGGCCAATATCGCTACCAGCAGAATTTTCCTAAACAAAGACTAGTTGATCCAAATGCGATGGAAGTAGAGAACATTCAAATAAAAACTAAAGAAAATAATAGAAATGAAAATAATAATATAGATTATTTTTATTACTAGCCACGGAACTTCCTATTATTAAAGTAATAGAAAAGAGAATATTTTTAGCATTCATTTACACTGGGTCTAGTTTTTTTAAGGGTTTAAGAAAAATAAAATCAAAACATTTCCTTACACGACAATTAATGGAAAAGACAGTATTAAGTTCAAAATTCATACACGACCATCAAAAGAATTTAAAATGCCATTTAATGCATTAATAAGATGGAAATTTAGAAATTTACCAAACAAAAGTACGAAATGATAATAGTTTCTGATTTATTAAATAGTTTAGAAAGTATAATAGATTTTGAAAAAGAAAGTATAAATGAGCAAGATAAAGAATTTGAAAACTCGCCGTACAAATTTAATGATATATGTGTATTAGAAACAAAAATAAATTCGTTAAAATTAGACCATCTCAATTCGGAAAAACTAGAAAACATAAAAAAACTAATTAAAAGATTCTCCAAATTATTTTTCAAAGACGGAGACATATTGACACAAACACGAAATAGTAACAACAACTGACCAATCTATAAACTCAAAACTGTATAGGTACACGAAGCACGAAGAGGTGAGAAAACAAATAGCAGAAATGGAAACCCAAGGAAAAAGAAAAAGTAATTCTCGGTATTCCAGTCCCTTAATAGTAGTACCCAAAAAAATCGGACAACTCGGAAGAGTTGCAATAAACTATAGAAGGTTAAACGAAATGACAGTTGACGATAAATTTCCGTTACCGAACATTGACTCAATATTAGATAAATTAGGTAAAGCACAGTAGTTTACAACGTTAGATTTCGTAAAGGGTTACCACCAAATATCTATTATAGAGGAAGACAAACAAAAGACAGCATTTTTAACACCACATGGGTTATATGAATTTAACGGAATGTCTTTAGGACTTAAGAATGCTCCGGCGACATTCCAACGACTCATGGAACGATATTTTAAGAGACTATATTAACAAGGTATGTGTAATATATCTGGCCGATATTCTTATATTCAGTACCTCACTCAAAGAATATATTAGTGCAATTCATAGCATTTTTAAAGTTTTAGAAAATAAAAATTTAAAAATCCAAATTATAAATGCAATTTTATGAGAAAAGAGACAGAATTTTTATGACACATATTAACTAAAACGGACTGAAACCTAACCCAAATAAGATAAAACTATACAAGATTTAACTTTACCAAAAACAGAAAGACATTAAAAGTTTCTTAAGATTAACCGGTTAATATCGGAATTTTGTAAAGGATCACGCAAACTTATCACAAAATATTTTAAGTCAAATACTAAGATTAACATTAACGATCCTAACTATATTACGGCATTTGAGAAATTAAAATCTCTTATAATAAGTCATCCACTAATCAAATATCCGAATTTTGAAAAACCTTTCGTTTTAACAACTGATGCATCAAATAACGCAATCGGTGAGATCCTATCACAAGAAGGACGTCCAAGCTGTTTCGCTTCATTAACTTTAAATAATCACGAACGAAATTATTCCGCGACAGACAAAGAAATTCTCGCGATCATGTGTAAACTTATAGAACTATTTTCAAATGATATAAATATCAAATTTATTTCTTGCGTTCGTTTAGAGCGCAAGAAATGAAAACCGAAGAAGAAGCGGTCAAACAAATTTAATTTTATCACGTCAAAAAAAGTTCTCATTCTGCTATACAAAAAACCTATAATCAGTTAAAAAATATAATATACTGCCCAAAACTGTTAGAAACAATTCAAATTATTATAAATGAATGATATCAGGGGATTAAATACGACAGAAAACCTATTAAACCTAAGTATAATCTCACAGAAACACCCAGTGATATAAATCAAATTATTCACAACCATACTGACGTCATTATGAAATGTTCATTTTTATCACTAATTGATAAATTTCCGAAATGCGGTTCTGCATATTATTTATCAGACAGTAACCAATTAACTATTATTGAACAAATGGAAGGAATATTTCGCAAAGTTAGGTAAACCTAAGAAAATTATAGCGGACACTGAATTCAAAGCCAGACATTTAAAAAACTTTATACAAGAGGAGAATGTAACATTATACAGACTAAACCAAACGCAGTCACTCAGAGAATGGTGATATCGGACGTTTCCATAACTCCTTAGCGGAAAAATTTAGAATTTTAAAACTAACCAAAAATAAATCATAGTGTAAACAAATAATTCAAAGAACTGTTAGATCTTACAACGAACGATTCCATTCAAGTATAAAAAATACACCATACACCATTAAGTATAAAAGATACATCACCAAACGTACAAAGTCGTACTTCAGTTTTTGAAAAAATCAAAGAAACTATTACTAAAATCAAATTAGAGAAAATAGAAAAAGCTAATAAAAAACGCGAAAATTATAATGAAACTAGGTCGACCGATTTTCAGACAATCATTATATTGACGATACTGACAATAAAAATTCAGACCGGGAACGCTAATCTACTAGAAATAAGCAATATAAATTCAAATACAGGATTTGTAAAAATCCATTTAGGTAAAGAAGATTTAGTTACTCAAACAGATATTGTCATACATATTATTTACCCAGTCGAAATTTTGGACTTACTTCATTTTCAAATGAAGACATTTGAAAACAAGACAACATTTCAAATAAGACAAACATACTAGAATCCAAACAAAGGAAAGTAACTATTACAAATTGAAATCTCAGAAATTACAGATAAATTAAAAACCATTATACATATGAGAAGATTAAAACGTGGTTTAATAAGCGGCATCGGTTTTATGTCTAACTAGTTATTTAAAACAAAAGACGAACAAGACCATCAAAACATAGAAAAACATTTACAATTAATAAATCAAAACAACCATTTATTAATTACAAATCTTAACAAATCTTTTACAAATTAAAATTAACAATCAATTTCATAGAACAATAAATCAAATTAAAACAATATAGAAAATTATAGGAAAATAGTTTCAAATAAGATAAACATTGTAGAAAATTCTCTTAGTCAACAAAATTTATACTTAGATTTACTTTTCAAAATTCAATTTATAAAAGAAAAAATTATACATACGGAATTATACATACCCAAATATATTATTAACAGAAGAAGAAATAGAAAATTATCAAATAGACTTATAGAAATTGCAATACATCAAATTAGATCTAGCTCAATTTGAAGAAAGTTCATTATTAATGGCAATTAAAATTCCAAGAAAAATTAAATCAGTACAATTAGAAGCAAAAGTTTCATAAACATGTCTCATATATGTACATATTTTTGACATAATAATTTTTGTAATTGGAACAATTATGTTATTTAGAAAATTTGGATATTTTAAAATTAATAAAAGAATTCAGGAGAATTCTAATTTAAATGAGGGAGAAGTTACGTATTCGTTAAATCGTTCATCTAATAAAATAAATTCTCTTCCAGACACTTTCTGTTACTGTCAAAACAAATACAAATTCTTTAAATTCCATTCCCACAAAAATAACAAACGCTAAACTTGCATTTCCTGTTATTCTAAAATAATAAAATTTATTAACCAAATAATTTAAAAACAATATCATATTTCAATCATGTTTAATCATAATTTTATCGTAGAATAATTAAAATAAAAGCTTTCCCAAACATTGCTCAAATTACACCAAAATAAAATTAAATAAAATTAAGTTAAATAATGCAAAGATTGCACTTTTTAAATAATATAAATAGTCATACAAATTAGAATTAAATCAATCATTGTTTACACCTGAACGTGGTCATAATTAAGTCTTTTGTTTAAAACTTGTGTTATAAGCTAATTGTAAGATAACTGTTAAATAAAATTATGTAGTTCATAGAAGTAAAAATAAAGTTTTTTTTTGAAAATAACCAAAAGAAGTTCTTTAAGTGGTGTAGTACAATTGCTACATTGTAATAAAATACAAGTTTAGTATTAATTTGTAGTAAAGTTGGTAGAATTTTGGATAAGTGATAATAATGTTCGCTATTTACTTTGGAAGAGATTAACTTTTTGTTTCGTTATGTATGCATATTTTTTTTTATTTTATTATATTTGATAAACTTATTTATAAAAACAAAAATAAATTTTATGATTTTTAAATTAATAACTACAATGCATTAATTGTGCTATATGATAAATACATATATCAAAAACATTATTTTTTTTTGACTACGAATGTTTTAATATCTGGCACAAAAAGGCATTGTTTTGTTCAATCTAGCATAATTTACTCTAGCAAATATCTAAAATTTGAGATGCCTAGCTTCCTGCTGCTACCTGAACGTGCAAGCATAAGCAAATTTTACAGAAGTTGTTGGTTTACAACTGGACATCTTTTCAGTAAATTTTATATATCTAGTCTCAATTTGCACTGTTCTTTTCATTTAAACAGAATAGTTGTATGGCAGTTACCCGAAGCTGTTGCACCAGCACAACCAAATTTTACAGATATTGTTAGCCTGTAACTCGACACCTTTTTGCAAAATTTCAGATACCTAGCTTCAATAGATACTGATTTATTTCCATATAAAAAAATAAGTTATATGACAGCTAATCGAACCCGCTGGCTGAAAATGCTGGATTTAAACAGTGAAACTAGCATTTTTGCAAAAGTAACGTAAAAAAAAATTCAGCCTGCTAGCTCTTTTAATTTTTGCTTTCCTTTAAGGTGTCACAAACATAATTGCAAATTTACTATACCCTTGAACATACATTCATACAGGTATAAAAATATTTTGTTTTTAGTAATAAGTGAATTTAAAAAAGAAGTCTTTTAAATAAATAATCCATAAATTATACCTTTATAGTTGCAAATAATGAATTTAGCTAATGAATTTAATAACATTGCGGTGACAATAGCTCTTTTCTGTTCCCTAACTCGGTCTATTCTAGAATATAGTAACATTGTATGAAATCCTAATTTTCAATCTCATTCCAATTGAATAGAGTCAGTTCAAAAACAATTTACATATTTTATTTGCTTTAAGAAAGCAGAACATTCCACACACTATTCAAATCTTCCAAATTACGATGTTAGACTGAATCCATTAAACATTTTAAATTTGTAAAAGCGCAGACAAATTCTACTATCCTTCTATACCTATGACGTCTTAAGCAACACATTGACATTCAGGAATTAATAAACAGATGACAGAGTTAGAAACACAAGAAATACAAAATATCTAAAAGAAATGGATCAATAAACAGATGTTGCATTACGATTACATTCAAAAAACACAGTCATCTATACTCATAGACTCATATTCAACCATTTTCAGCCAAAAATTAACTAACATATATGTTTTAGTCTAATGCAAAGTCAGCTGTTTCAATTTTGTACAATTTATGCGTTAAAGCATATAGAAGTTTCTTTCTTGTAAAATCAAATACATCTGATGTACTCGGAGTAGTAGCAGAAGCAGCAATAAAAGTAAAGGCTGATTTTCATTAGACCGATATACATATTCACGAAAATGTTAGAATATAGGCAGAAGATACAAAAATGATATGTGTTTGAAAAAGATAAAGCTAAAAAAATATCCATGAAACATTTGGAAATATTCAAGAAAGTAACCATAAATATTCACGAAAATATGTTCTCTTAATATATTTTGCTATAAATTTCTTGGATATTTTTATACATATACATATGCATTTTTTTTATATTTTTTTTTGTTTTCAAGTGAGAAACTATATTAAAATGACTATATTATAGGTATAAAAATATTATTAATAAACTACAATATAATTTTTAACAACTTCATAAATAAAAAATTTTAAATTTTTAGCTAGATATGAATAATTATAAACATTAATAAATTAGGTTATGTACATTTTTAACTATCAAAGTGTTCCTGTAATATTTTGAAATAATATAGTTTTTTTTCTTCCTCTTTCCCACTGGTAGTAACTTAAGACTGGTTTTCATGAGAAAAAAAAATATCCACGAAAATGTTAGAGCATAGGCAGAAGATACAAAAATGATATGGGTGTGGAAGAGTTAACCCTAAAAAAATGTCCATGAAACATTTGAAAATATCCACGAAAGTAACCATAAATATCCACGAAAATATGTTCTCTGAAGATATTTTGCTATAAATATCGTGTATATGTTTAATACATATGCAAAAATTGGATATCTTACAAAAAAATTTCTACTACTAGGCATTTAAATTTTGAAGTATCAAATGTTCAAAAAAATTTTTTTTTTTAGTGAGAAACTATATTAAAATGACTATATAATAAGTATAACATATATTATTTTTAACAACTTATAAATAACAAATTTTAAATTTTTAGCTAGACATGAATATAAACATTAATAAATTAGGTTATGTAATTTTTTAATAATGTAATATAATTTTTTTCTCCCTCTTTCCCACTGGTAGTACACTATATTTTTCTCTTTCTAAAGTTGCGATAATATCCACAAAATTTCTCATGAAAACCAGCCTTTAATGATAATAAAAAACATAGAAATAAAACTATAGATCAAAATAATAAATCAAGAAAAATAATAGGTACGAGTAAGAGAAATAATTTAAAATAATTATTTATGATTGAAAATAGGGTTCCCATTCGTCCTCGTTTCCGAGGACATGTCCTAGTTTTGAGGGCGTCCTCGGACGTCCTCGCGGATTTTTGACCCACGTCCTAGTTTTTGAATAATTAAAAAAAATGTAAATTTTTTAAACGTAAGTAGAACAATTAAATATAACGACATAAACATTACGAAAAAAGTATATTGTGTCTATAGGGTTATTTCTATTTTGCAACAGTGTGCCATATTTAAAATGAAATGTCAAACTGGCAGTTTATTAATTCGAATTTGATGTGTTTTTTAATTCACTCTTCTGCTTTTCATTGCTGTTAGCTGTTCAAGTTTTTTCAATTCTTTCTAAAATACAAATAATACAAATAATGGTGAAATTAATTATTAATTTAAAAGATTTCGTACTATTTATGTTATTTTTTTTAGTAAAACAAACAGATGGCACCAAAAAGAAAATGTGTTGTTTCAGACGAGATGATAAAAGAATTTCCGTCGTTTAAAAGAGGCAGAACTGCGAATGATGTTTTTTGCAATCTTTGCAATTGTTACATTTCAATTGCAAACAAAGGAAAATTAGATATTACAGAACATATTAGTACTACGAAACATAAGAAAAATATAGAATTAACATCAGGTATTTCAAATATTTTACAAAAGTTCATTACATCGGAAAGCGATTCAAAATATATACGAGCTGCTGAGGGAACCATAGCTTATCATACTATAAAGCACCACCAATCATTTAAATCTCATGATTGCTCTGTAGCACTTTATAAAACTCTCTTCAAAGATTCTACAATCTGTCAAAAATTAGCATGCGGAAGAACCAAGGCAGAAGCAATAATTTTAAAAATATTTGCACCACATACCATAGAAAAAACTTTACAGGAACTTGAAGATATTCCATATATTACAGTATCAACAGATGCTAGTAATCATGGTTCCACAAAATTATTCCCTATATTGATACAATATTTCTATTTTAAAAATGGTGGTATTCAATCAAAAATTCTAAATATAACCAATAAGCAGAATGAAACTTCAGATACAATATCATCAATGATAGTAAATGAATTGAAAGAAACTAATTTAATTTCAAAGTGTGTTGGTTTCTCTGGAGATAATTGCAACACAAAGTTCGGAGGTGTTAACAGAGCAAAATGTTTTTTATAAGCTTAAGGCACAAATTAAAGAAAATATTATTGGTGTCGGGTGTCCTCTCCATGTGGGCAATAATGCAGCACATTGTGGGTTAAACCAATTGTCCATTAATGTTGATGGTATTGTTAGCGCACTTCACAATTATTTTTCGATTTTTACTGTTCGTGTTGCAGAACTACAGGAGTTTTGTGAATTTGTAAATATAGAGTACAAAACATTACTATACCATAGTAAAACAAGATGGCTATCATTACTACCAGCAGTTCATCGTATTTTGGAAGTATTTGATGGTTTAAAATCATATTTTTTGTCTATTGATAAACCACCGATAACTTTAAAGAATTTTTTTGAGGATGAGTTAACTGAATGCTATCTTTGGTTGGTACATTCATTCATGAGCATGTTTCAAGATAATATTAAATTAATGGAGAGAAAAGAAAACTCTGTAATAGAAATACATAAAACTCTACTAAACATGCTCCGTTGTCTGCAAGACAGAATTGACCAAAAGTTTGTTCCACTTAAAATTCGGACTTTTTTACGTATAAGCATTGAAAATGGATTGCAAAATAAAGTAGATCAGTTTAAAACGGAAATGGAAAATATGTATGTGGAAGCATTACAATACATCAAAATTTGGACAGAAAACTTTTCGCAATTTGACAAATTAGGCTATATGGATTTAACAGATATACCACAATGGACAGATGTTCAAAACTCATTGGAATTTTTTGAAAGCAAAGATATTTTAATAGATGATTCAAAACTATTTCATCAGTTACAAAATTTAGAAAATTTTATGAAAAAAGAAAAAGAAAAATCTCACTGGGAAAATCTTTTATCTCATCAAAGATGGGTTGCCTATTTTAACCAATGTAAAAGTTCTGAGTTGTATTCAGAACTTCTGAAAATTGCACAGTATGTTTTTTCTATTTTCGCGCATAACGCAAATGTTGAAAGAGTGTTTTCACTTATAACTAGTCAATGGACCAAAGAAAGGAATAAGTTAAAAGTAGAAACCATTAATGGAATTCTGCAAACTATATATAATTTAAATATGGACTGCAAAACTTTTTATAATTATTTATTAAACAATCCTAGTCTATTATCTAAAATAGGTAATAAAGATAAATATTAAATAATTGTGATTCAATTAAATGTGACCTTATTAATTATTAAATAATGAAAATAAGTAGTTCTATAATAATAATATAAAATTAATGTATATTTGATTTGTAAATTAATTTTAAGTTTATGTAAAGTGTATACCAATGAATACCAATGATTTGTAACTTAATTAAAGTGTATACCAATGAATTTTGTTTTTATTTTGTACCATGTACATCAAAAATAATAAAAAGTAATTTGATAAAATGTCCTAGTTTTGTCCTCGTTTTGAAAATCCAAAATGTCCTCATTTTTACTTAATTTGTCCTCGGTGGTGTATTTTCTATCTGGTATCCCTAATTGAAAATAAATTTTTCAGCATTTTCACACAAAAATTACCGAACGAAATAAATTCAACAAAATATCAAATATTATGCGTCGTGCACGTTCATTGTCGAATATTAGACCAAATGACAAGCATATTTAATATGATATTTAAACTTAAAGATAAAAAAGACTGGATTAGGGAATTTTCGAAAAAGTATTCAATTTTATTGTTATGTAAATATAGAAATTTACACTTTATTAATTTTGAAATTAAAAATTTTTAATTAAAATTAAATAAATTATATTAAATTGAATATTATTGAAAATTAAATATTTTTGATTTCAGTAAAAAAAAATATAAGTCCAAAAAAATAATTTAGGACAATAATTTTGTTTTTCTTTCCAAAATTAAAGTATATTAACATATTATTACTTCACCTTATAATTACAAGTATATTATAGTAATTATGTAAATGTAACTGTGTTTTTATTAAGCATTTTTTTTTCTTCCTATTTATTTGTCAGTAGCGTTTAATTTTACGTAAAATTGTAACATTAAAATTATTATTAAAATAATATAAATTTAAGCTTTGTAATCATATTTTTGTTAATTTAATATATTTAACATTAAGAATAATCTTTGATTATTAAGCTTCAATTAATAAAATAGGTTAAACGCAGAAATGTAAAAATAATTAATTACATTTATTCATTTAATAAAAATTTTTTTTTTATCTCACAAAATCGGAATAAGCTGAAAAAATGAGATAAGTTTACATAAAATACCCACAACCCACCACCCACAAAAAAATTAGATATACCCACCAAAAATTAGATTTTTTAAAAGTTTATTAACTGGTTGTTAAAAAGATAAGTATGTAAACGTGGAGTTGTTGTTGTTAAGTGAAGTTATTGATTTTTTATTAAACTTAATTTTTATTTAGACATATTTATTTTATTTAAAAATCTTTTTGATTGAAACATAATATTTAAAAATCAAAACTTGATATATTTTGTTACCTTAAATTAATTTATAAAAATGCGACATTACCTTAATCAACTTTCAATTAAAATTATCAAAATAAGAGCAGTGTTTACAACATTTAATAACGGTCGTGATCTTGAGAATTTATTATTATATTTATATTCATATTATATTCCTAAAAGCCTTCACTCAATTCAAGCAACTTCTTCTTCTGCGTTATCTTTCAACTAGAAAATCTAACTGGCTTTTACTAACTTTTTTTACACTTCAATTCTTCATCTTTACATCATTATTATTCATCTCCATCTTACACTTTTCATTTATTCTAACATTCTAACACCTGAATGTCATTGGTTCATAAAACAAGGATTTATTTTTTTTTCTTTTATCTGATTTATTTTCAAAATATTTAAAAGTTAATCCTTTATTAAATGCACTCAAAAGCATAAAATAATTACATTACCCTCCTAACTATAATATTATCATTATTCATTAACTTTCATATGATATAATGCAATTTTGTACGTTTGCATGACATTTCATATAATTAACTATAATAAATAGTCGTAACAAATAACAATTATTCTTGCCATTTAAAACCATTCCTCAAGTTATTAGTATATGAGAAAGAGTACACAAATCATATACAACCATTAGGAATATATTGTTTGTTAAATTATTTGTTATGACTTATGACTATTATTATTATAGTTAAGGTTGGGTTTTTATATATGATATAATATTATAATTTTATCGAAAACTTTTCGTATATTCATATGATATCTAATGACTATTATAGTTAGGGGTCTGTATAAATGCAATTATTCAAAATAATAATTATTAGGTAAATAGGTTAAGTTTTGTTATTTATAAGTTAAATAATACTGAAAAGTTCTTCAGAGATGTTTTTAGAAAGCTTTAAAAATAAATTACAAAATATAAAAAGAAACCTATTTTTTAAAATAAGACAGGTTCTCATCAGTAAATTTGTATAAAAACTGCCGTTTGTTGTTAGACACAAAAGATTAAGGATCCCTTTATATCAAATTCGTATCAAATTTTAAATTGATGACTTACCTAAATGAGTATTTTTTCATTGAAAGATTTGTCTTTAATAAAATAATAAAAATATTAATAATAGTGAATAGCTGCACAATTTTTAAGAATAAATAATTACCTAATATTTATTACAAAACTAAGTAAAAACCAATATATGTATATAAATAACACATTTATATGTCTATACATTTAGAGATAACAACAGTTCCCACCACAACTCTTCATATATTTATTGTACGGTTTAAATTTTAAAAGAATAAATTTGTTAGTCATATTATATGAACACTATAACTTATATGTATATAAGTAATAACTGCTCTGAATCCCATATAAATGTATCATTATTCATATCAAATTCTTATCACAGTAAAATTAATATGTGCATACAGAATACATACATAGATACTTATAAATAATAAACATATGAATTCGCTGTGTGAACTCTTAAATAAAATGTAAATAGAAGCGAGTAGTTGCCCAAAAAAAATTAAACAGAATAAAAAAACACAAAAAAGACTACAATTTATCTACGTACATATGTATATATATAATATGCATGTTACATGTACCTATTCATTGTACACCTTTAAATTTTACTCTTTATTTTTTTATACTTTTCCATTTTTTTTTTTGTAAATGTGAATTGTTTGATAGTAAAAAGAAATATTTACAAAATATGTAATATGTACCTAGCTATATTTAATAGAATTATTTTGTCTGATTGATACAAGAATTTATGATTATGTATAAAACTACGGGTATATCATAATTTGCTAAATAAAAACCAAAATAATAGTTTCAAAAATTAAAAAGTCACTACTAAAAACAATGACATTATTTAATTTTTCTAATTCAGATTAATTTTTAATTGCTTTTTATTTAGAAAAACACTTTGAATTTTTTAACTTTTCTTGAATAAAGGTTCGTATGTATATTTCTTTTTGCGCTGAGTATGTATGTATGTATTAATTATAAATAATATATTGAAAGCACAAAGACCTATTTCCACCCACAGAACATTTTATTTTTATAAAAAAAATAAATAAAAAATACAAAAAAGAAGACATATTAAAAAATGTGTGATAAAATTAAACATAAATTCTTTTTTTAATTAAAGAAAAAACCAAAAACAAAAAAATTAAAATATCTGTGAGAAAGAAAGTTGATTTTTTCTAAGTAATTAAAAAAATTCTTTATAAATTACTTACTACCCATAAAAAAAAAATGGAATAATACAACATTCAATATTTTTTAAATACATGTAATAAATTGTGCAATAGCTTATTCTTTTAAAAAAGCTATAGACCCTAAATTAATATATGTACATATATGTATGTAGGTACTTAAATTTTCAATTTCTATCAAAATTTCTTTAAATTCATATTCAGTTGTCGTTAAGGTAAATTGAATTATTAAAACTTTAATCTTTTTTGATTTAAGAAATTCTATATATGCAATTAGATCATCACTTTTTATATTGGCCGGGAAATAGTCATAATTAAATTTTATGATAAATACATATTAGATTCGAAAATAAAAAATGAACTACTGATTAGATAAAAATTGAAATTGAAATAGAGATTAACAAATTGATACGATCTTAAAATATGTATTTTAATTAATGTAGATAAACAGAAAATATTTAATTATAATTGCTTTGTCAGTAAGCACAAACACATTAAGTCCAAATTTAATTGAGGCAGTATTAATTATTAAAACAAAAAAATTAAAGGATTCACATCCTGTCTAATTTTTTAAATTGGTGTATAAATAATAAAAAATAACGGTAATAACTCAAAATTATAAAGAGAAAAACTTATTACATCGTAAACTGCAATCTAATATCCTCAGACAGAACTTTATTAACTTTAGCTATTTATTTCTTGACCAATCGATAAACTACAAAATATAATTTAATTTTTTTTTTAATATAATTTTTTCCTATGTTACCAAAAATAGTACCACAGAACAAAGTAGAAACAAAAGTAGTACCAGATAATAATCAGAAACAGCCCCTCAGAAAGAAGCCAAATGAGTGGATTTATTTATTTTTTTGTTTCAATATTAATGTTAAATATTTTTTTTGCGCTTTTCACATTCTATCTTTTTTTAATTTTATTTACATTTTGATTTTTGTGTGAATATTTATGCAACCTATTAATGTTCTTTAATTCCGATTGCGATACACAGAAAATATCATGCACATAATAACATATGTAGTACAATTTACAAATAGATAGCTAGCAAGCACAAAATGTAGCAGGGCAACAATTTCAGTAGCAACAGAAGAGTAAAATATTTAGTACTAGACGTAGACACTACACTAGTAGAGTAGTACTACTAGTAAGTAGTAGGTTTATTATATTAATAAATATCGATACGTTTTTGAGTAAATTATAAAGAGCGCGCTGCGAAAGCAAGCAAAAATTCGATGACCATATTAGGAGAATCTCTGAATTTGAATTCATGGTCGGAATTTTGGTTTAATATTTTCATTTTTTTTGTTTTTTAGAAACTTATATTTTAATCCATATTTACTAAAGTAAATAAAAATAAAAATTTTAATTTGTATATGCATTAAATATTAAGTTTTGTTTCATTTGATCATTTTATTTTTTTTTATTTTTGAAGAAAATATAAGATCAAAAGTTTTAACAAATACAATTTAATCACGATCATACAACACTCAATATTTTAAGTAATTGTATGTATATAGTAGTTTATTAAAAATTTTTTTAAATATTCACTTTAACTAAAACAGAATGCTCACTTTGTTATTATATATGTTGAATAAATATTAACAATTTAATAAAATAATAAAAAAAAAATCTTCAATAATTCCCAACCGCGAAATAATCCTTAACTGTGCAACCCGACGAAGTGCTACAAATCGAATAGATGGGCAAGAAATACTAGTGTCAAAAAATGAAAGATGAATTTGCCTGTCTACCTGCTACCTAGTCAAGTGTCTAGTTATTTTATTTCTTTCTTTTAATTTTTGATAGTTATTTGACGTTTCAAAATTTGAGAACATTTTCAAGAAACGATTTTTCATTAAATAAAATCATTTTCTAGCGATAAATTAAGGTGGAATTTCTCTTAGTGCTACGTATCACAAATCGCAATATTAGGCAAAATAACAAAAAAAATTAAGCCACTTTTTATGTAACAGGTGTTTTTGCATTATTTAGTTTCTCCCGTAAATATTCCCGCTAAAAGAAACTTTCGCGTTTTTTTTTTTCTTTTATATTTTTTTTTTACAGAAATCACAAATATTTAATTTTCAATAATATTCAATTAATAGTTAATTCAAACCAAACATTTTTAATTTCAAAATAATAAGTCGTTAATTTACCATAGATTTTTTATATTTACATCACAATAAAATAGACAATTGACTAAACATATTTTATAATTTATTTCAATGTTTAATTGATTCTAAACGTAAATGTCAACAAATTCAGTAATTTTTATATGTAAATGCAGAATTTTAATTTTATACAAAAATTTTGACAAAACCTCAAATATTAACGTTTTATAAAAATTAAAATTTTTTAAGGTCTAAAAATTTAAGTTTTATAGAATTATTAACTCTTTTTTTTTTGTTTTTATTCTTTATTTAGATCTTATATACATAACTTACAAAAAAAATTTAAAAATATCAAAAAATTTTCTTGTTGCAAAATTCATGTAGCGCTAGATGAAAAAATCGTTCAGTAGAAAATTTTATCGAGCGCTGGAGTTTTTTTGTAGCGCTAGATGCTACTGAACGCGACCAATGTTAGTAGTGTGTCAATTTTTTTTGTGTACATACACATTTTTTACGTATGTATTAAAAATATCGGAGATAATTATAGAAAATTTAGCTTCAGCGAGCTAAATTTCATCCGATATTTTCTGAACGCTTGTACCGATATTTTTGTGTTTTTTCTCTGTCACACAAGTAGTGTTTTTGTATCTTCTACCTATGCTGTAACAAATATCGCCTATATTTTCCCCATGAAAATTAGTCTTTTAGAGGCAGAAGAAAAGAATACGAATTTATTTTCTGTTCATAAAAATGTTAAAAATTAAATTACTAAATCCCCCGATAGACAAATTGAAATTATGAATTCCAAAAATTGTTTGAGTTAATTATATCAGATTCAGTTTATAATTCAGATTCACTGTTTTAATTAATCTTTTAATATAAAGTCAACATGATTTTGTTAAACAAAAATCTACCACGAAAAATCTAGTTGAAACAACATCTCTGTTCCAACAACAACATACTCAATAATATAGATGAAGGATTTGAAAATTCAAACTGTTGTTGTTTATACTGATTTTAGTAAAGCATTTGATTTACTGACACAGTATCATATTACTAAAACCTAAAAAATATGGCTTTCCAGAATTAAATGCTGGTGTTCCACAAGGCAGCCACCTTGGTTCTTTACTTTTTATCTATCTGTCTACCTGTGTAATTTTTAATTGTGAGCATTATATTTACGCTGATGATATGAAAATCTTTAAAAGTATTACTTATATAAATGACGCCATTCATATGAAATGAAGAACGACCTTCAAAACTAACAATTGGTGCGTTAAAATTTAAAAATTTAGTTAATTGGACGTTCCACACTCGAGCATCATCACCCAACTTGATTTTTTGTGCCAACATCAGCCAGTGTTTTACACTATTTTTTTATATCACACTATCGCATTTTTTTTTCATTTGTAAATGTGTTAGTGTCTTTTATTCTCATTTCAAATTAAATTATTAATCAAACTGACAGCACATAAGAATTATACACATAGATATTAAATTTATACATAATATATTTACTTATTTTTTTTAGTTATGTACGTTTGATAAGTATTATTATTAATAAATATTTATTATAATATTCTATTTAAAAACTATTATATCATATATTGATAATTTATTATAAAAATAATTTATACGTATACAAATTGTTTTCCCTATTCCCTAACCTTACTAAAACAAGCTTATACATATTTTATTATTTCCTCCTCAAATGTCATTGTCAAATGTCATTCATTGTAAAATAGAATGAATATTTTGTCTTCGGTCCCTACCCTACAACTTTCATTAAAAACAGGTATAAAAATAAATTACCAAAAGCTAGAAAATAAATAAATTAAAATTGGTTTTGTTAATTTTTGTTTCAAAAATCTGTTTGTGCATTCATTTTTAAAGACTTTTTAAGGCCGATTTTCATGGAAAAATTATCAGCAATTTATATCGTCCTTAAAGAAAGAGTAAAATATTGTATAACTATCAATAAAAAATGGTGAGAATAAATATTACGGTATTCAGCACTTTTCTGACAACATTTTGACAACTAAAATAACCTGCTTTTGCATAACCAATATTGAAATATTATTTGGAATTAAAAGTTTTTAACAGATTAAAAATATTTGATCTCGAAAGTCTAAACACTCCGAAATAATATTGAAACACAATAGAGCTTTAACCTGTTAAATATAAAAAAAATAAAATGTTTCGACATTTAAATTCAAATACTTCATATATTTAAATTGAAATCGAACATTTAGATTATATTCTGAGCGCATTCTGAATACAAAAAGAAACACAAAAGATAAACTTTGATCATTCTGAGTGAAGAAAGAAACAGAAATTTTTGTGTGCTGACCCTGCTCTGAACTAAAAAAAAAAAAACTTAAAACACCCTATATAATTAAATATGCATTGACTAAACTTTTATCAATAAATTACGTATGACAGTAAATTATGAGATCAACGTAAAATGCCTGAAAATTTCGTTCATGTCATGTCGCAACTTTTCATTCAAGTTTTGAGTTTCATTTTCTCTTGTGAGAAGGAAGAGGTAAAGGAAACGTCAAAAGCTTGAACATCTAAAGGTGATAACCCAATGCTCACGTCGTTTCTAGCGTCGCTTTTCTATTTGGTCAAGTAAATAAATGTATTCTACTTAAACATCAAAGCGACGCGAGTATTGCGTCATCACTTTTAAATTTTGAAAGAGTTACGCAAATCATTCAAGTGCTTTAAATTTTATCTCATGCTCTTAACGACATCATAAAAAAACAAATTTAGCTGCGGTATCTTACAATTAATTTTATAAAATATTAAATTGTATTGAATCACTTTTGACTTTTTATCAATCTAACTTTATTTAAACTTATTTTTATTTGAAAATGACATGCCAGACAAGCGAGGCGAATTTAAAACGGATATGAAGCAAATGATTAAAAATTTGGGGTTTCTTGTTTCTTTGCTAAATACCTACATTACATATTTGCTTGACGTTTGTATGAAACTATTAATTAATATATTTAACCAAAAATTAACATATGAGTACAATAAAGTACAATACAAAATACAATACAATGTACATTTATTTTGCTGACAATCAAAGTGTCAAAATTTTTTAAAGCGTAGTGCTATATAAAATCAATGCTTTCATATAAGTCGATGTACAAATATATCGCTAAAAAAAATATCGAAGTGTTAACAAATTATCGGGCAAATCGAGAACGCGCTACTTTTTGTACATCACTAATATATATTACATGAACATACATAAATAAAATATAAATAATTATTTATAACTTGCTGCGTCGCATTTATTATATTAGTGAAATTCACTAATCACTATTCACTAATCAGATATTTATTTAATGCTTTAGTTATTTTTTTCGTACTGCTGTAAGTTGTGAGACGATACTGTGTACGCAAACTTAAAAAGCATAGCTTAACAAAACTCAAAATGCCTCGTATAATGATTAAAGGTGGTGTTTGGAGAAATACTGAAGTAAATACATATATCAAAAAAAAGAACAAATATTAATATGTATATGTATATATGCATGTAATCTCGTTTCAGGATGAAATTTTGAAAGCAGCTGTTATGAAATATGGGAAAAATCAGTGGTCACGTATAGCTTCTTTACTTCATAGAAAATCTGCCAAACAATGTAAAGCTAGATGGTATGAATGGCTTGACCCAAGTATAAAGAAAACAGAATGGTCAAGAGAGGAAGATGAAAAATTATTGCATTTAGCAAAATTAATGCCAACGCAATGGAGAACTGTAGCGCCTATTATTGGAAGGACAGCAGCACAATGTTTGGAGAGATATGAATTTTTATTGTAAGTATACTATCATAAAGAAAATATACTATATAGTTTAGTACTATACTATATACTATGTATATAGTTTAGTATAGTTTCTTTATGATAATATTTCATTTTTAAGAAATATTTATTTATAAAACAAACAGAGATCAAGCTCAAAAGAAAGAGGGCGACGAAGTTTGTGATGACCCGCGAAAACTGAGACAGGGAGAAATTGATCCAAATCCAGAGACTAAACCAGCAAGACCTGATCCAAAAGATATGGATGAAGATGGTATAAATATAAAATATTTAACTATCATTTTTTTAAACTTTCCTTTACTTTAATATAAGTGTAGAGCTGGAAATGCTATCAGAAGCCCGTGCAAGATTAGCTAATACACAAGGTAAAAAGGCCAAACGCAAAGCTAGAGAAAAGCAATTAGAGGAAGCAAGACGATTGGCAGCACTTCAGAAACGTCGAGAATTAAGAGCGGCTGGAATTGGTTGTAATAATCGTAAAAGATTAAAAGGAATTGATTACAACACTGAAATTCCATTTAAGAAGGAAGCAGCCTTAGGTTTTTACGACACTTCCGAAGAAAATGTAGGTGTTACAGCGCCAGATTTTAAAAGAATGCGTCAACAAGACTTAGATGGAGAATTACGCATAGAAAATGAAGAACAAGCTCGAAAAAAGGATAAAACAAAACTTAAAAAAAACGTTAATATTACTATTCCAAGTTTTCTATTAAATAAACATGATGATAATAAAAAGAGATCAAAGCTTGTATTACCAGATCCTCAAATTTCTGAAAAGGTGAATTGAGTTTATAATGTTCGATTTTGTATTAATTTATTATTTTAGGAGTTACATCATGTAATAAAATTGGGCCGAGCCACTGAAACAGCCCAGGATATTGTATCTGAAAGCGGGATAGAAACTACAGATGTATTTTTATCTGATTATGATTTGACTTCCCAGCCAGATATTGCAAAGAGTTTTAAAACACCTCATATCGGTCAAAAATTGGGCCTTACAGATATTGGTCAAAAATTAGGCCTTTCTGAATCCTTTTCAAATTTGAGTACCACTCCAGGTGCTTCTATTAGAACTCCATTTCGGTAAAAATAATTTTTAGCAGTAATTAAAAAGTAAAATAATAAATTTTTTAGAAGTGTTAATGGTGAAAATGGAGGGAAACAAAATGGATTATTAACCCCCGGGTCTATATCAAGTCCTATTAAACAAAGTGTTCGTGACAATTTGAATATAAATGTTGAGAATGATGCTAGCCACATACAAACTCCAGTAATTGTGAAAAATTTAAAAAAGCAGGCACAACAAGTATTGAAAGAAAAATTAGCTACGCTTCCTCTTCCAAAAAATGATTATGAAATAGTAGTACCTGATCAGGAAAATGGAGCACGTGATTTAAGTAAAGTCCTTTCTCAAGAACAAAAGACAGTTGATGCATCGGAAAAATTGCAAGAAAATACAACAGAAGTTGTTGAAATTTCAAATTTTTCTCAAGTTGTAAATCGAGCTCTTCCACGACCTTTAGAAATCAATACAAAAGTTTTACGAACATCTCATGAGAAACAAAATTTGAATAACTTGCAAAAAGCTGAAGAAGAAATAAAACTTGAAATGATAAAAATGTTAATTTATGATTGCATACAAAAACCAAATGCCAGAATAACTGAACACATAGAAAATTTTTTTGATATAAAACAATATCCAAACTTCTCATTGGCAAGTTTAGAATATGCTAGGGAAGTTTTACGTAATGAGATCGCAGTGGTTAAACAAGGGATGCTTCATGGTGACTTGTCAAATGAAGGTTATTCACAAGTGTGGGAGGAATGTCTTAATCAAGTTTTGTATTTACCAAGTCAAAATCGCTACGCACGAGCAAGCTTAGCTAGCAAGAAAGATCGGTTAGAATCCGCTGAAAAACGATTAGAAGTAAACCGCAGACATATGGCAACTGAAGCAAAACGCTGTAGTAAAACAGAAAAAAAAATAAAAATTCTGGTAGGGGGATACCAGGCTAGAGCAATAGCCTTAACTAAAAATTTACAAGACATGTATGAGCAAACTGAACAAAATTTTTTGGCTAGATCCACTTTCAAATTTTTAGAAAAACAAGAAAATGAAGCAATTCCCAAACGCTTGGAGGTATGTTATTTATAGCTATAGTAATGTTTTGATTTTAAATTTTAAAGTTTTTGGTCAATTGCACTCAATAGATATTAAATTTTGGTATAAAACATGTCATTCAAATATTAACAATCCAAACAAAATTTAGGCTTTCAAATTAATTTTATTTATTATATATGCAGTTTCAGTATTTTGTCTATTTTTATGGAAATCTTCAGATATTAATTTTAATTTTTTTTAATTATTTAAAAATAAAAAAAAATATTTTTACTTATTTTAATTTCATCTGAAAAATTTTACTAAATTATTTAAATCAGTTTTTATATTTATATGTAAATTATATACATTATAAATAACGAAAATGGGTACAATAGCTGATGTTTTAGATAATTTGCATAATAAAAATCGAAATTTGTCTAAAAACTTGCAGTTACATATATAGAAATAAATAAAGATTACAGTTTCCATATACCGAAATGTAATTGTTTTTATAATTATAACAATTTATATAACAATGTAAGATAAAACAAAATGATAATTAATTTTACAAAAATAGAGCATTATGTTCAAAGAAGATAAATGTAAATCAACGAAATATTATGTCACATAATTTAAAAGTAAACTAATTATTATTTATTTTTAAGTTAGGTATGAAAATGGTGATAAAATGTTCATATCCAAAACTTTCAAAATATATTATTAATATTAAATCAATCAAATTATTATTTATTTATTATTTTAATATTAAATCAATCAAAAATTATTCAAATGATAAAGCCAATTTTGTTTATTTACATTTTAGTCATTAAAAGAAGATGTACGTAGACAAAAAGAAAGAGAAAATGATTTACAAAAAATGTATTGCGAACTTAAAAACAATTTAGAGGACCTAAATTTACAGTTACAAAAGGAAAATTAAGAATAAAGGTGTTTCAAAAATAATTTTAAATCATTAAAGCAACCATGTACTTCGTAAGATGACATCCATCTGATTCCTGAACGTCTAAGTCCTGTAAGAAAAAATCTAATTTATGTAAATTATTATATGATAATACATACAATTTTTGGATAAATAAATGGAAAACAATATTATACTTTAGTTTATTTGATTAATTTTATAAGGCCTCTGTCGATAGAAAATTACAATTCCTATGCCATAATTTACATAAAGTGTCAAGGCAGAGAACAAAAGCTCAATTTACTGCACTATTTATATTAGCTCTTATCGGAAGAGCGAAAGCTAAATAATCGGGTAACTTTTAATTCTGAATAACTTCAAAAATAGACATTTTTTTTGAAAAAATTTCAAAGAAAATCTTAAAATTCATAATATTTTACACTATCTGGAAACAAAATAAAATAAAATTTATGATTTTTTCATTTACATATAAAAACGTTAAAAAATATCTACCCGAATTCCAAAAAAAGTGAGCTAATTAAATTTTGGAATTTTTTTAATTTGGAAAATTTATTTGGTATTATTTTGTATGTAATTATGTACATTTATGAATTATGGCGTTATATGTAAACTTGAAGATAATTTTCGAAAATAAAGAAATTTACAAAGAACTGAATAAGTCGATTTAGAATGTGTATAGAAATTAAACATAACTCTTGTATTGTAACAATCATTTTCACTGAGTTTTTCCTAATAAGAAGTTCTATTTTATCACACAATTTTCTTAAAAGTGCAAAAGTTTATGTTAGATTATTTAAATTGTTAGATTATTTATTAAAGGAAAAATAGCAAAAAACCTTATAATTAACTTCTAAATTTTATAATTTTGGTATTTTTAAGAGTTTTATAGTTTTTTAATTTGTTTTTTCTTTTTATTAATACTTATCCCTACACAACTTAATATCTAGTAATAAAATATGAAATAATTCTAGTTTTTCAAATGAAATAAATGAACACGTTTGCAAAAGTAATCATATAGTAATCATAAATTGTACTAATATTAAATTTCTAAATTACGAACGAGAGAATTATCAAGCAACATTTGTAAGATATTTGAGAATGAGATCGTATAGAAACCTTACTTTCGCAATTCTGTGTAGGTCCATTGTGGGAAAGTATTATTATTATAATTTTTTATTGCATATAATTTAAATTATATACAATAGTGATTTACAAGCACTAGCTGCCAGGGCTATCGGCTTCTTTTTTTTTTCTTTCCTTTTTAGAAATTTTTCTTATTTTAACCATAAAGTAAGCATATACATAGATAATTCACATGGAAGAAAAAAGTTAGACAGTTTTTTTAATTTCGTAAAATCAACTTGATCGTATTTTAGTATTTCTTCTTTTTGTTTGTATGACAATTGATGTATCTACATTTGTAAATATTTCTTCATATAACTTTTTCGACTTCTTAAAAAAAGTAAGTTAAAAAAAAAGTATAGTTTTCGTAAGCCAACTATAGGTACAAGAATTATTATTGTAAAAGTATAAAATATGAAAAAATGTGTATAATATTATATTAATATAAATTTAAAGTTATTTTCATTCCCTCTAAAAATATATTTTTTTCTTTTTAGTCAATCTTACATAAAATTCAAACTACAAGCTATTTAATTTAATATCATATCGCTATTTATTATCAGAATATAATGATCCACTGTTGAGACAATCAAAAAGTTTATCAAACACTATGTACAAAATGTTTGCAACTTCTTTAGTAATACTTTTAAAACCAGACGTTTCAATAATTGTTCTAATAGCGGCACTCACTGTTCTACTAAATATTTGTGTTGCTAATTTAACTCTCATTTTTTCAAAAGTATGCGGATTAATATGTTATCTAGTTAATTTGGTACACATCTTAGTTTGTCAATTTATTGGAACTTCCCATAATTCTATAAGATATGGTAAGTTGTTTAACCCCTTTGTGCCGAATCTTTTTTCTTTTCAAAAATACTTTCTTAATTTTGAAAATTTTTAAATTCTGTTTTTTAATATGACTAACTATATGTAGCTACTTTATTCAATATCAAAAAATACTTTTAAGAATTCCGTTATCTAGAAAGAATTACATATCATATCTATTCTATAGTCATAGGGCCTTTCCAGACGAGTAGTGTCCTCTTTCGTTTCGTGACTACTTTCCTCTTTTTTTTATTTCCACACTGTTCCTCTCGATAGTCGTTACTTTTATATGTGTGTGTAAATATTTCATTTTAAAACAAAATTTGTTGCGAGAGGTAGATAATAAATATAAAAAAAAGCACGCATAAAGCAAATAAATTTTTTTTTGTTTTTAAGTAACATAAGATTTTTTTGCCTGTAATTTTTAAATAATATATATTATATATGTATGTACCTAGAAATAGAATAAACTCTGTACTGTGCACATAATTTCTTTTTGTCAATAGAATATATTTTAATAATTTCATCAAGTGAAAGATCAAAAATCACTTTACTTTTTTAAAAATTTGCTGCGACCGTTTCAAAAACTTTTTTCCTTAATTTTCCAAACGAGAATGAAACGTATGTACACATAAAATTTTTTTGACCCTCATAAAAATTTTTATTTTTACTCCTAAAAATCCTCACCACAAATTTAGTTTATTGGCAAGAGGGTATGAAACGAAGGTAAAAGTAAAAAATGACGAAAGAGGACACTACTCGTGTGGAAAGGCCCATAAAGGCTGGTTTTCATGAGAAATTTCATGGATATTGTCGCAACTTTAAAAAGAGAAAAATATAGTGCACTACCAGTGGAAAAAAGGGAGAAAAAAAATTATTTTATTAAAAAATATTACAGCAACACTTTGACAGTTAAAATTGTACATAACCGAATTTATTAATGTTTATATTCATATTTAATTAAAAATTTTTTATTTATAAAGTTGTTAAAAATAACATACATAGTTTATTAATAATATTTTTATACCGATAATATAGTCATTTTAATATAGTTTCTCACTAAAAAATAAAATGTAAACATTTGTTTATGTTTTGGACACTTTAAAATTTAAATGCCATAGTAGTAGAAATTTTTTGTTGTTATACAATTTTTTCATACATATTTGGATATTTTCAAATGTTTCATGGATATTTTTTTTAGCTTAATCTGTTTCAAATACATATCATTTTTGTATATTCTGCCTATGCTCTAACATTTTCGTGGATATATCGGTCTAATGAAAACCAGCCTTAATATATGTAATTATACGTTCAGTAAATTTGATCTTAACTTACTACACCTTTATGGGTCCACAAAGGTTAATACCAATATTTTAGAAAATTTCAATATTCCATGCAAAAATATTTTTTAATTTTTTGAAAACATATTCTTCTAAGCAAAAAGGAAAAAAATAAAAACTAATAGATCTCCGTTACAATTTTACATTGCTTTCATAGCTGAAAAATTCAGTTATTTCACAAATTCTAAATTTACTAACCCAATTGCAAAGTTTTACAGTGTAAAAAACTTTTTTGCTGTGATAGTATTTGTAAAAAGGAGTAAACTGCTGAACATTTTTTATTAGAGAAATTACATTTTAAATTTATAAGAACATTTGTTTGTGATACATAGATAAATATGTATGTATGTGTGTAACAATACAAAATCAATTTTTAGAAAAAAAAAAAATCAGTTCGAAGAAAATGAATTATGAACTGAATGAATGAACAAATATTTTTTTGTTTTGTTTTTCTTATGTTCTTTGATGAGATAATAAAAATACGGTCATCCTTTTACGAAATAACCCCAAATACGATCTTGGGATGATTTGTGATTTCAAATCAATGAAATTGACTACGATTTTTTCTTCTACGTGAGTTCTCTATGTTTAGAGTTACTTTATGTTTTAACTTATAATTTACATTCAAATTTAAAATATTTCATTTTTAACCAAATTAAACAAACATGTACATACATATGTATCTACAATTATTTTGATGTACATATTTATAGAACTTTTACAATTTGCTTTTGTTTTATTATTATTATTATTTTTATTTTTTTTTTTTATACATACATAATATGTCAATTAACATAACAAAATTAATTCTATTTCATTTAAAATAAATCAATATTATACCATAAAGTAACTACATATACGAGTATACATAGAGAACTCACGTAGAAGAAAAAATCGTAGTCAATTTCATTGATTTGAAATCACCCCAAGATCGTATTTGGGGATATTTCGTAAAAAGATGACCGTATTTTTGGTATACCATTAAAGAACATAAGAAAAACAAAAAAATATTTTTTCATTCATTCGGTTCATAATTCATTTTCTTCGAACTGAATTTTCATTTTCTCTAAAAATTGATTTTATATTGTTACATACATACAAACATACATATTTATCTATGCATACAAACAAATGTTCTTATAATTTTAAAATGGAATTTTATAGATCTTATAATGAATAACTCTACACAACACATAGATAATATTTGAAGGCCAACAAAATTTTATTATAATATTGCAAGTGTGATGTAAATTGTAACGGAGATCTATTTGTTTTTATTTTTTTCTTTTTTGTTTAGAAGAATATTTCTTATAAAAATTAAAAAATATTTTTGGATGGAATATTGAAATTTTCTAAAATATTGGTATTAACCTTTGTGAACCCACAAAGGTATAGTTAGGAACAAATTTACTGAATGTATAATTACACATATTAAAGCTGGTTTTTATTAGACCAATATATCTACGAAAATGTTAGAGCATTGGCGGAACATACAAAAGTAATATGTGTTTGAAACAGATTAAGCTAAACAAATAACCATGAAACATTTGAAAATATGCAAGAAAGTAACCATAAATATCCACGAATTACCTACATATGTATGCAAAAATTGTATATCTTACAAAAAAATTTCTACATGGTACCTGGCATTTAAATTTTGAAGTGTCAAAAAAATAAACAAATATTCAAATTTTATTTTTTAGTGAGAAACTATATTAAAATGACTATATTATCGGTATAAAAATATTATTAATAAACTATGTATATTATTTTTAACAACTTTATAAATACAATTTTTTTAATTTTTAACTAAATATGACTATAAACATTAATAAATTATGTTATGTACAATTTTAACTGTCAAAGTGTTGCTGTAATATTTTTTAATAATATAAAAATTTTTTTTCACTCTTTCTCACTGGTAGTGCACTATATTTTTCTCTTTCTAAATGAAAAATGAAATTTCTCATGAAAACCAGCCTTTATGACTATAGATAGATATGTAATTCTTTCTAGATGGCAGAATTCTTAAAACTATGTTTTGATATTGAATAAGGTAGCTACATATAGTTAGTCATGTTAAAAAACAGAATTTAAAAATTTTAAAAAATAAGAAGGTATTTTTTAAAAGAAAAAACATTCTCCACAAAGGGGTTAAATAACTTACCATACCTTTACAAAAAAAATTTAATTAAGAAGATACAACTACATGAACAGCAAAAAAGTTATTTTAATGCACGATATTTATAACAACTCCTTTACACTTACAAGCCGGAACATTCAACGAAAACTTTGAAAAAAAGGCTATTTGTGTACAAAATAAATTGAGTATTCCGATCCGGCTTGTAAGATATTTAGGCTTTGATAATAAATTTTTTTATGAATTTTTTTTTTTGTAACTGATGTATGGATAATGGATATACATACATATCTATAGAGATATTTTTCTCGTAACACTTTTAAATTTTATTTTTAGAATATAAAATATAGAATACAGATATTCGTCATGTAACACTTTTAGAAATTATTAAAAAAATTTAAGAAGTTTGTTCGATATTGGTATTATAATACGGGCAATTACTTGTGACCAAACTTTAGCCAAAGTTTTTTCGTTGTTAGAAATAACATCTGATAAACCATTTTGTAATTATAATAATAAAACATTTTTTGCTTATTGGATTTTTCCCATCTAATTAAATCTCTTAGAAATACATTAATGGATTCCGATTTAAAAACCTCAGATGGTATTAAAAGCTTTATAGTTCTCATAGAATTATGGGAAGTTCAAATAAATTGAAAAACTAAGATGTGTACCAAATTAACTAGATAACATATTAATCCGAATACTTTTGCAAAAATGAGATTTAAATTGGCAACACAAATATCTAGTAGAACAGTGAGTGCCGCTATTAGAACAATTATTGAAACGTCTGGTTTTAAAAGTATTACTAAAGAAGTTGCAAAAATTTTGTACATATTAGTGTTTGATAAACTTTTTGATTGTCTTAACAGTGGATCCATTATATTCTTATAATAAATATCGATATGATATTAAACTAAATAGCTTGTAGTTTGAATTTTTAAAATATTGTAAGATTGACTAAAAAGAAAAAATATATTTTTAGAGGGAATGAAAATAACTTTAAATTTATAATAAAATATAAATTTTTTCAATATAAATATATAAATTTTATACTTTTACAATAATAATTCTTGTACCTATAGTTGGGTTATGAAAACCCTAAAATTGATTGATAAAAAATCGACGTAGAATCGAGGTTTTTTCTTTTTTTAAGAAGTCGAAAAAGTTATATGAAGAAATATATTATACAAATGTACATAAATACATCAATTGACATACAACCAAAAAAAAACTAAAATAAAAATAAACTAAAATACGATCAAGTTGATTTTACGAAATTAAAAAAACTGTCTAACTTTTTTCTTCGTTGTGAATACTCTATGTATATAGTTACTTATGATTATACTCATTTTCTTATCTTTAATGAGATGAATGCCTAATAATAACCATTTTTTTTTTTATTTTCTTTCCTTTATATATTTATTTATATATTATACATACATACATACATATATTTATTTTTACCTTTTTATACCCTACACATTAAGTATAGGGTATATTAACTTTGGTATGGTGTTTGTAACCACCAAAAGGAAGCGAGTTAGGTATAGACATGTATATATATTCTGAATCAGGATCACCGCCGGAGTCGATTTAGCGATGTCCGTCCGTCCGTACGCACGATAACTCAAAAAATAATGATGCTATCTTGATGAAATTTATACTGTAGGTTAACAATGACTAAGGTAAGGCGGGGATTGTAAATGGGTGAAATCGGACCATGCGTTCGAGTACCTCCCATACAACTTCCAAAACCTAAATACGCATATTTTCGAAATTAATAAAGATAGAAACTTAAAATTTCTTGTGTTTTTGTGTGTTTTTCTGAATCCCTGATATCCCCTAAATTTGAGATGAAGTGGAGTGGTTGTTCAGGTACCTCCCATACAACTCCCAAAACCGATCATGCATATCTTCGAAATTAATAAAGATAGGAACTTCAAATTTGATAGGAGGGTGCTGTTTCCTAAATCCTTAATTTGTCTAAAATTTGAAATGAATTGGAGTGGTCGTTCGGGTACCTCTCATACAAACTTGAAATTTGATATAAGAATGTTCTACCCTGTTGATGTCTCTAAAATTTGAGATGAATTGGGGTGGTGGTCCGCCTGCCTTCACACACTTCCCAAGACCTAACAATCATATTTTCGAATTTAATAAAGATAGAAACCTCAAATTGTGTACAAAGGTTGTAACAGCATTTATTTTCAGCTTGTATTAAATACCTAACTAAAATAAATAACTTATGGATTTTTAATTTAATTTGAATGTTTTAGGTGGAGGGTATAAATAAGTCGGTTGCATCGACTTACTGTTATTTTTACTTGTTTGTCATAAATTTGGCTATTGATTTTTTACTAAATGGCGTGAAAGTGAGTTGATTGCAGGTAACTAAATGGCGTGAGAGGTGAGTTGTTTGCAGGTTTGGTTATCGGTTAACTTATTGTCTGCTATACCAACATGTACAGGCATCCACATTATTTTAACTTTTATTTCCATTTCTATTATTAGTTGTTTTATCGTGTCAATAACCTCTAAACTTTTCCCCATATTTTTGATAGATTCAAAAGCTGATAGACTGTCGGTAAAAAAATTTTTTTCTCTTGGTAGCTTTCGTTAGTAATAAGTAGGACTCGAATTTTTAGGTCGTTAAAATTTAAAAATATGCACTTAATATTCTCTAAAAAAAATGTAAATATATTCTTGAAAAATATGATCTTAAAATTGAATTCAATTGGCCTTTGTTTACATATCTTAATATAATAAAAAAAAATAAAAGAAAATCACATATATATACATACATACATAGATCGTTCATAGTCAAGCATATAATTCAACATCGTCAAAATAATTAATATTTTTAATATTAACAAGGGACCTCGGTGGTCTAGTGAGTAAGAGCGTATAAAAATACGTTGTAAACACCGAAGGAGTGTGGGTTCGAATTCCACAGACGTTGTAAGAGTTATTCCCCCTTACGACATTTACAGCTAAGCCTAAACAGGAAAGGCTGTGTAATTTCCTGTCCACATTTATGTGGCAGAGAAATGCATTAAAAAAAAAAATATACCTATATTAACAACAAAAAAAAATTTAATATAAAGCATTATTGCAATAAATTATTAAATGCAGATATTTCGGCTGCTGAATATTTAGAGATATTTGCTAATCCATTGACTTTTCCTACTCAAATATCTCCTATAGTTTTTAATATTTCTAAATCTTTATTTTTTAATGCAAAAATTTGGAGCCTACATATTCATTAGACCGCATTAGTTCGAAAATAATTTCGCTAATGATTAATATCAAATATTTAAATTTGTTGCCTAATATTTTTCATAGATAGCTTTAGTACGAAAACAATTTGGAAATCTCTTTCCAATAGCCATTTTTCAGAAAAGTTGAATATAACAAGGTAGAATGTAAACCAACGGTTTTTAAAAGCGCACATTTCCAAAACTCAATACAAACTGTTTAGAAGTGTGACTTACACAAAAATTTGAAAATTTCATGTAATAAGAAAAAATGTGAAAATAGGACATTTTTGAAATTTTGAGGAACCGTAATTCTGGAATCCTATATAACTAAGAAAAGCCGTTAACACACGTAAAAATATATTATTGAAACTTTAATTTTCATGTCTTGCTAAAGAAAAATTTGTACAGGTACCTAAGTTACAGGTGTCTAAAAATAGCAAATTTTCTGAGGAAACTTATACTAATTCTAAAAGTTCTTTCTTGTCTCAAAATTTCAGATTTCTATCTAAAGGCGTGCCGGAGTTATGAAAAAAGAAATTTCATGCAAAATGTGGTTTTCACATAACGGTAAATTTAAATCGTAAATTACAAAATATTACATAATTTTGATATTGTTTTATATAGATAATAAAATTTTCGATCTTCTGGCGGTTTTAGATTGCAAAACTATTACGCAGAGCCTGAGATATATACTTCTGAAAATGGGGCTTTTTCGCAATTTTGAAGAGCTACATTCTGCCTAAGAGTATATTCTGCCTATGCTCTAACATTTTCGTGGATATATCGGTCTAATGAAAACCAGCCTTAATATATGTAATTATACGTTCAGTAAATTTGATCTTAACTTACTACACCTTTATGGGTCCACAAAGGTTAATACCAATATTTTAGAAAATTTCAATATTCCATGCAAAAATATTTTTTAATTTTTTGAAAACATATTCTTCTAAGCAAAAAGGAAAAAAATAAAAACTAATAGATCTCCGTTACAATTTTACATTGCTTTCATAGCTGAAAAATTCAGTTATTTCACAAATTCTAAATTTACTAACCCAATTGCAAAGTTTTACAGTGTAAAAAACTTTTTTGCTGTGATAGTATTTGTAAAAAGGAGTAAACTGCTGAACATTTTTTATTAGAGAAATTACATTTTAAATTTATAAGAACATTTGTTTGTGATACATAGATAAATATGTATGTATGTGTGTAACAATACAAAATCAATTTTTAGAAAAAAAAAAAATCAGTTCGAAGAAAATGAATTATGAACTGAATGAATGAACAAATATTTTTTTGTTTTGTTTTTCTTATGTTCTTTGATGAGATAATAAAAATACGGTCATCCTTTTACGAAATAACCCCAAATACGATCTTGGGATGATTTGTGATTTCAAATCAATGAAATTGACTACGATTTTTTCTTCTACGTGAGTTCTCTATGTTTAGAGTTACTTTATGTTTTAACTTATAATTTACATTCAAATTTAAAATATTTCATTTTTAACCAAATTAAACAAACATGTACATACATATGTATCTACAATTATTTTGATGTACATATTTATAGAACTTTTACAATTTGCTTTTGTTTTATTATTATTATTATTTTTATTTTTTTTTTTTATACATACATAATATGTCAATTAACATAACAAAATTAATTCTATTTCATTTAAAATAAATCAATATTATACCATAAAGTAACTACATATACGAGTATACATAGAGAACTCACGTAGAAGAAAAAATCGTAGTCAATTTCATTGATTTGAAATCACCCCAAGATCGTATTTGGGGATATTTCGTAAAAAGATGACCGTATTTTTGGTATACCATTAAAGAACATAAGAAAAACAAAAAAATATTTTTTCATTCATTCGGTTCATAATTCATTTTCTTCGAACTGAATTTTCATTTTCTCTAAAAATTGATTTTATATTGTTACATACATACAAACATACATATTTATCTATGCATACAAACAAATGTTCTTATAATTTTAAAATGGAATTTTATAGATCTTATAATGAATAACTCTACACAACACATAGATAATATTTGAAGGCCAACAAAATTTTATTATAATATTGCAAGTGTGATGTAAATTGTAACGGAGATCTATTTGTTTTTATTTTTTTCTTTTTTGTTTAGAAGAATATTTCTTATAAAAATTAAAAAATATTTTTGGATGGAATATTGAAATTTTCTAAAATATTGGTATTAACCTTTGTGAACCCACAAAGGTATAGTTAGGAACAAATTTACTGAATGTATAATTACACATATTAAAGCTGGTTTTTATTAGACCAATATATCTACGAAAATGTTAGAGCATTGGCGGAACATACAAAAGTAATATGTGTTTGAAACAGATTAAGCTAAACAAATAACCATGAAACATTTGAAAATATGCAAGAAAGTAACCATAAATATCCACGAATTACCTACATATGTATGCAAAAATTGTATATCTTACAAAAAAATTTCTACATGGTACCTGGCATTTAAATTTTGAAGTGTCAAAAAAATAAACAAATATTCAAATTTTATTTTTTAGTGAGAAACTTTATTAAAATGACTATATTATCGGTATAAAAATATTATTAATAAACTATGTATATTATTTTTAACAACTTTATAAATACAATTTTTTTAATTTTTAACTAAATATGAATATAAACATTAATAAATTATGTTATGTACAATTTTAACTGTCAAAGTGTTGCTGTAATATTTTTTAATAATATAAAAATTTTTTTTCACTCTTTCTCACTGGTAGTGCACTATATTTTTCTCTTTCTAAATGAAAAATGAAATTTCTCATGAAAACCAGCCTTTATGACTATAGATAGATATGTAATTCTTTCTAGATGGCAGAATTCTTAAAACTATGTTTTGATATTGAATAAGGTAGCTACATATAGTTAGTCATGTTAAAAAACAGAATTTAAAAATTTTAAAAAATAAGAAGGTATTTTTTAAAAGAAAAAACATTCTCCACAAAGGGGTTAAATAACTTACCATACCTTTACAAAAAAAATTTAATTAAGAAGATACAAACAACTACATGAACAGCAAAAAAGTTATTTTAATGCACGATATTTATAACAACTCCTTTACACTTACAAGCCGGAACATTCAACGAAAACTTTGAAAAAAAGGCTATTTGTGTACAAAATAAATTGAGTATTCCGATCCGGCTTGTAAGATATTTAGGCTTTGATAATAAATTTTTTTATGAATTTTTTTTTTTGTAACTGATGTATGGATAATGGATATACATACATATCTATAGAGATATTTTTCTCGTAACACTTTTAAATTTTATTTTTAGAATATAAAATATAGAATACAGATATTCGTCATGTAACACTTTTAGAAATTATTAAAAAAATTTAAGAAGTTTGTTCGATATTGGTATTATAATACGGGCAATTACTTGTGACCAAACTTTAGCCAAAGTTTTTTCGTTGTTAGAAATAACATCTGATAAACCATTTTGTAATTATAATAATAAAACATTTTTTGCTTATTGGATTTTTCCCATCTAATTAAATCTCTTAGAAATACATTAATGGATTCCGATTTAAAAACCTCAGATGGTATTAAAAGCTTTATAGTTCTCATAGAATTATGGGAAGTTCAAATAAATTGAAAAACTAAGATGTGTACCAAATTAACTAGATAACATATTAATCCGAATACTTTTGCAAAAATGAGATTTAAATTGGCAACACAAATATCTAGTAGAACAGTGAGTGCCGCTATTAGAACAATTATTGAAACGTCTGGTTTTAAAAGTATTACTAAAGAAGTTGCAAAAATTTTGTACATATTAGTGTTTGATAAACTTTTTGATTGTCTTAACAGTGGATCCATTATATTCTTATAATAAATATCGATATGATATTAAACTAAATAGCTTGTAGTTTGAATTTTTAAAATATTGTAAGATTGACTAAAAAGAAAAAATATATTTTTAGAGGGAATGAAAATAACTTTAAATTTATAATAAAATATAAATTTTTTCAATATAAATATATAAATTTTATACTTTTACAATAATAATTCTTGTACCTATAGTTGGGTTATGAAAACCCTAAAATTGATTGATAAAAAATCGACGTAGAATCGAGGTTTTTTCTTTTTTTAAGAAGTCGAAAAAGTTATATGAAGAAATATATTATACAAATGTACATAAATACATCAATTGACATACAACCAAAAAAAAACTAAAATAAAAATAAACTAAAATACGATCAAGTTGATTTTACGAAATTAAAAAAAACTGTCTAACTTTTTTCTTCGTTGTGAATACTCTATGTATATAGTTACTTATGATTATACTCATTTTCTTATCTTTAATGAGATGTATGCCTAATAATAACCATTTTTTTTTTTATTTTCTTTCCTTTATATATTTATTTATATATTATACATACATACATACATATATTTATTTTTACCTTTTTTGTCATAAATTTGGCTATTGATTTTTTACTAAATGGCGTGAAAGTGAGTTGATTGCAGGTAACTAAATGGCGTGAGAGGTGAGTTGTTTGCAGGTTTGGTTATCGGTTAACTTATTGTCTGCTATACCAACATGTACAGGCATCCACATTATTTTAACTTTTATTTCCATTTCTATTATTAGTTGTTTTATCGTGTCAATAACCTCTAAACTTTTCCCCATATTTTTGATAGATTCAAAAGCTGATAGACTGTCAGTAAAAAAATTTTTTTCTCTTGGTAGCTTTCGTTAGTAATAAGTAGGACTCGAATTTTTAGGTCGTTAAAATTTAAAAATATGCACTTAATATTCTCTAAAAAAAATGTAAATATATTCTTGAAAAATATGATCTTAAAATTGAATTCAATTGGCCTTTGTTTACATATCTTAATATAATAAAAAAAAATAAAAGAAAATCACATATATATACATACATACATAGATCGTTCATAGTCAAGCATATAATTCAACATCGTCAAAATAATTAATATTTTTAATATTAACAAGGGACCTCGGTGGTCTAGTGAGTAAGAGCGTATAAAAATACGTTGTAAACACCGAAGGAGTGTGGGTTCGAATTCCACAGACGTCGTAAGAGTTATTCCCCCTTACGACATTTACAGCTAAGCCTAAACAGGAAAGGCTGTGTAATTTCCTGTCCACATTTATGTGGCAGAGAAATGCATTAAAAAAAAAAATATACCTATATTAACAACAAAAAAAAATTTAATATAAAGCATTATTGCAATAAATTATTAAATGCAGATATTTCGGCTGCTGAATATTTAGAGATATTTGCTAATCCATTGACTTTTCCTACTCAAATATCTCCTATAGTTTTTAATATTTCTAAATCTTTATTTTTTAATGCAAAAATTTGGAGCCTACATATTCATTAGACCGCATTAGTTCGAAAATAATTTCGCTAATGATTAATATCAAATATTTAAATTTGTTGCCTAATATTTTTCATAGATAGCTTTAGTACGAAAACAATTTGGCTATTGGAAAGAGATTTCCAATAGCCATTTTTCAGAAAAGTTGAATATAACAAGGTAGAATGTAAACCAACGGTTTTTAAAAGCGCACATTTCCAAAACTCAATACAAACTGTTTAGAAGTGTGACTTACACAAAAATTTGAAAATTTCATGTAATAAGAAAAAATGTGAAAATAGGACATTTTTGAAATTTTGAGGAACCGTAATTCTGGAATCCTATATAACTAAGAAAAGCCGTTAACACACGTAAAAATATATTATTGAAACTTTAATTTTCATGTCTTGCTAAAGAAAAATTTGTACAGGTACCTAAGTTACAGGTGTCTAAAAATAGCAAATTTTCTGAGGAAACTTATACTAATTCTAAAAGTTCTTTCTTGTCTCAAAATTTCAGATTTCTATCTAAAGGCGTGCCGGAGTTATGAAAAAAGAAATTTCATGCAAAATGTGGTTTTCACATAACGGTAAATTTAAATCGTAAATTACAAAATATTACATAATTTTGATATTGTTTTATATAGATAATAAAATTTTCGATCTTCTGGCGGTTTTAGATTGCAAAACTATTACGCAGAGCCTGAGATATATACTTCTGAAAATGGGGCTTTTTCGCAATTTTGAAGAGCTACAACTTTGAAACCCTTTACAACTAAAATAAACCTTTAACACACGTAAAAATATATTACTGTAGCTTTAATTTTTATACCTTGCATAAGTAAAATGTGTACAGGTTCCTAAGTTACAGGTGTTTAAAAATAGCAAATTTTCAATTTTTAAGCCCTAGTAGCTCATAAACAGGGGGTGGTCCAAAAAAATTTTCTGAGCAAACTTATACTAATTCTAAAAGTTCTTTCTTGCCTCAAAATTTCAAGCCTCTATCTAGAAGCGTGCCGGAGTTATGAAAGTAGAAAAATCATGCAAAATTTGATTTTCACATAACCGTAAATTTAAATACTAAATTTAAAAAAATTCTTTGAATTTTTTCAACCGTAAGTTTGTGGAACATCTTAATTAGATTTATTGAGTACAAAATTGTTTTTTATTTATACTTTTTGTCCACAAAATAATTTTATTAATATTTTATTTTTTTATAAGTCTTAAAATATTATATTTATTTATTACAAAGCCTATATATATTTCGGCATCACTGCCATCATCAGGGCGAATACAATTTAATACTCCAGTATTAAATTAAAAGTAATAAAGTAATGAATGTTTATAAAAAATAATCCATTTTATATATAAATATTTGTTTTGAAATAGAATATAAAAAAAAATAATAAAAAAAAAGTTTTCGTAAATTTAAGAACGAAGTGTGTAGTTTCTTGTATCTACTCAAGGACTCTTTTCGTCTTCAGGTATTTTAAACAAATATAAGATCAAAGACTCATTGAAAACATAATTTGAATTTGTTATTTTGTTTTGAAAAGCCATTTATTTCTCATTTGTATAAAATATAAACAAAACTACTAAAATTAGTAATAA
The DNA here is from genome assembly GCA_947095535.1 of Poecilobothrus nobilitatus. Taxonomy (NCBI): domain Eukaryota; kingdom Metazoa; phylum Arthropoda; class Insecta; order Diptera; family Dolichopodidae; genus Poecilobothrus; species Poecilobothrus nobilitatus. Next base: position 131,883,196 of record OX352773.1, read on the forward strand.
TTTAAAATACATACTTGAAGTTTTAAATACTTTTACACTTTGGAAGCGATGTTCAATTAAAAAAAATTATTTTTTGCAGAACAAATGCGGAACATTTTACGGAACAAATATTTTTATCAAACAAACTTACTCAAATGCCAATCAATAGTAATTTTTTTGGACATTTGCAAAAAAGTGAAAAGAGGACTTTAGTAGATCTTCTCTTCCTCCGATTGTTTATATAAACAACAGAATTGTAGGTATCAGATTTCAAAGAGAAAAAGAATTTGTTTGGCTAGCATTTCTCTTTCAACTTGACACTCTCTCAGTCAATTCAAAAGCCACCATCCGTTGCAGAAGTTAACTACTCTTTTGTAAAATCTGCTGTAGGACGATAGAAGTGATGAAAATCTTAAAAAATCAGTCGATTCAGATAGTATCATTGATATCGTTTTTAAAAATTGCTACTCCAGTATTTCAAAGCCATCATCTAACTTTTTGTCGCTTGTAATATTACTGGTCAAAAAGATATAAATCAAATTAATAAGTCTGATAAAGAAATAAATAAAACTAATATGTCTGATTACAATTATAAAAAATGTGTGAGGGTAATTCAAATGCAAGTGATAAAAATGCAAAATAATAAAAAAATTCACTAGAAAATAAGTGAATTAGAAAAATTATGGATAGATTTAAAAAGTGAGATCTGCATTCTTACAAAATCGTATTGCTTACCGTATCTTTCGATGATTCTCATTATCCCTATCAAAAGAAATAAAAAAAATCTACCCAATGATAGATTGTGCATTTTTTCCAACTATCATCCTATATATGTATACCTTCGATTCTTTACAAAGAATGGAAAAATTGTAAACAGAAAGCTTTTGAAATATCTTGATCATGGATGTTGACTTCATGATCGGCAACCGCTGACCTTATAACTTACCTTTGCAACACGCTGACTATCAGTCTTTACCATTCTGGTAAGTCTCATGTGGTGGCTTTGGATATTTCTAAAGCTTTCGACCGAATCTACAATGATACAAGGTGGAACAGAGTTGACATCAATAACAAAAAAACTCAATGCTGTTTGGTTCCATGGAAAATAGCAACTACCATAACACGCAACCTGATATATTGTAGAAAAAAGCTCTGCAGTACTGAACAAATTTAAGCATTTTGCCCATCGAGTTAAATCAAAAATTAACTTGGTCAAATAATATTTTTGGTAAAACTAAATATTCAACTGATGTTTGGGTTGTTTTGTGTCGCTGTAAAGAGTACTTTTCTTTAACAGACCAACAATATCTATAAAACGTACATTATCGTTGAAATAGAGTGTATTGTATATTTTTAGGGTTGAGCTACGCAAATAACGCCGACCGATCTCGAAAAAGTGCAAGAGAGTTATTCTTATTAGCGACCAGTAGTATAGGCTATGAGAGTTCTAGATATTGAAAATGTACATCTGGCAACTCTAAAATGGGAAAAGTTCTGCATAAAAAGTGAAGTTTAGTGTATACGGCAACCTTAATTATGAATAAAAATGAAATGAAAAAAAAAAATGCTGATAATTTAATGCTGATAATAAAATTTAGTATGTTTGTTAATAGCATAGAAAATTAAAATGACGTCAGGGAATTTCATAGTTGGTGTTATCAATGAATAGTTTTTTGTATACGGTTTTGAATTAAGAATTTAAAAAAACATAAGAGTTGTTAAAAAGTGTAGTAAATTATTAAGTCTGACTGTATGGTGCTAGAGAAATTCCTTTTAGAAAAAAAAATAAAATTCAGATTAAAAATTTGTTTTGTGGTTTCTTGAATTTGAAATTATGATGATAAGAAAATATGAATAATAAGGTTTTGAAATAATAGAATAAATAGAAAGTTCTTATCAGTTATACTTAATAATGTACAATATTTTAAAATTAAGCAAATTTTTTAAATTGTAAAATAAAAATCTGAAATGACGTCAGGGGGATTCCTTAAAATTATATAAAAAAAGAAAAAGAAAAATATATGTTCGAAAACGTTTTATTTATGTTTTAGTATTTCTTCGATATTTTTTTTCTTTAAATTTTTTCACAATTTTAGTTAATTTTAAATGACATCTTTTAGAAAATTCAAATGAATTGAGATTAAATAAATCTATCGATTTATCATAAATTTCATAGTAATTATTTAATAAAGAAATCGCTGTTATCAATGGGTAGTTTTTGTATGCGGTTTTATGTTAAGAATTTAAAAAACATAAATGTTAGATAAGGGTTGTACAAAAGTGTTGAGTGAAATAAACTAAATTTCTTAGGAATTCTTTAAAAAACAAAAAAAGTTTTTTTTTAATTCAATTTCAATTAGGATGTATGTGGTTTTATAGTGTCCAAAAGAGCAAAGAATCTAAAATTAAGTCTAATTCTTATTTGTTTAAAAACTAAAAATTAATAGAAAAGCAATAATTCTAAATATTCTAATGAAATTAATCTATACATAAAATCACTTTTCTTATGAAACCATTTTTTTTCTTTTCTTTGATATATTAACTTAATGTGTGCAAAATAATCAAATTCAATTTCTAGTATGTGTTCTTCTGATACTAAAAAAAAGAAAAATTTGATGGAGCGAAGTTAAATATTTTTTATAAAAAATATTGTTTGAGTTTTATTTTTTAAAATTCAGAGTCAGGATGTTTGTGGTTTTCTGGTACTAAAATGCAAAGAAATTTAAGATTTTTTTTTTTTTTGGTGTTTGAGTTTTAATAGTATTAAGGTTCAAGCGTTATCTAACAATGACATACTATGAGTATAAAATCAACCACAATTTTACTGAAAATTAAAGTTAAAATCAAAATGCCAAGAGCATCAGCAATTAAAAAAATGGGGTACTTAATAAATAGTTCACCCAACGAATATTGCATAATGGAGGCCTATAATTCAGGCAAATTATATCATATATTTTATATTATATATGATATACAAAACGGAGCCTTTGACGGTGAAGAGTTATTCATGGAAGCATGTTATCAAAATTCAAAAGAACTAGTATACTGTGAGGAATGTTTCGAATCAACAGAGAAGCTGCACAATGAAACAAAAAGAAAAACTCTGCATGGAGCTTTTTTTAAATTTATTGAAGTTGCCTCTTTTGATTCTGTGGAAGATGCCAAGGAATTTGAAGATAAGTATGGTCCACAATGCTTAGGCTGTCACAAATTGAAGTGTACCTTGATAACTTCAGCTGAAGTGAGCACTGAAGCTCAAAAATTGAAAAAAAAACTTTTAAACAGAGTGTATAATAAAAAAAAAATTAAAAAAAAAATAACAAAATAAAAAACATTTTTAGGTTTCAATTTAATTTTTTTTTTTTATATAATATATTTTCAGATTTATATGAATACTAGTATTCGCCCGCCCCTCGAAATTCGAGGTGTTTTAATTAGCAATTACAATACAATATATACAGTATAGTTTCTTTATGATTTTATTTAAAATGTAAAAATACAATTTTCAATAATTAAAGCCTTTATGAATTTAAAATTTCTTTGTAAATAATATTTTTTGTAAAAACACGATTATTATTATCTTTTAGAAGTTGCCCTTGATTTATTGAGTATTAGAAACTCAATATATACCTATTATATATGTATATATTATAAGAAGCCTAAGATGGTAAATCATTGAGTAAAAGGGTTTTAAATATCTATTAATACAGATTAAATATTATGATGATATTATGATATGTAAGAATTTATTTCGTTTAAAATATAAAAAAAAAAAACAAAAAAAAAAACAGAACTGGATCGAACTTGCAAAATCAAAAAGCAACTATTAATAACCCCACACTCTACCGCTGTACTAAACACTAAACTAAAATTTCAATCTTTATATTCAGTTATATTGTGAAATTCCTACTCCTACCATACAACCAATATTTTAAAATTTTTAATCGAAAAGAAAAATAAAACAAAAATTTAACGGAATCAAAGAGCGTCTTTTTTGAAAATGTATAATATACGTATAAATTTTACATATTATATGATACATATGTATATACTTTACATGGGTTTTTTATAAAAATGGAAAATTATTAATGAAAATCAGAAAATTTTGGAAAAATATTAATTTTGTAAGATGGCTATACTGAATATTTATCATTTAAAAAGAAAAAAATGAAAGTTGGTTGGTAAATCATTGAGTAAAATGGTTTTAAATGTCTGTCATTTACAGATTAAATATTATGATATGTAAGAATTTATTTCATATAAAATATTAGAAATAAAAAAAAAAAAAAATAGAATAGAATCGAACTTGCGAACTAAAGACTTCTAAAGTTTAAGAAGCGCCCACTCTACCACTGCACCAAACTCCCCACTGAAGTTTCGACGTTTATATTCAATTATATTGTGAAATTTCTATTTCCCACCATGCAAACTATATTTTAAAATTTTTTTTATGTTTTTAAAAAAAAAGCAAAAAACAAAAACAACAAAACAAAATTTAAAATTCAACGGAATAAAAGAGCGTCGTTTTTGAATATGTATATTATAGGTATAGATTATACATATTATATGATACATATGTGTATACTTTACATGGGTTTTTTATAAAAATGGAAAATTATTAATGAAAATCAGAAAATTTTGGAAAAATATTAATTTTGTAAGATGGCTATACTGAATATTTATCATTTAAAAAGAAAAAAATGAAAGTTGGTTGGTAAATCATTGAGTAAAATGGTTTTAAATGTCTGTCATTTACAGATTAAATATTATAATATGTAAGAATTTATTTCATATAAAATATTAGAAATAAATAAAAAAAAAAAAAAAATAGAATAGAATAGAATCGAACTTGCGAACTAAAGACTTCTAAAGTTTAAGAAGCGCCCACTCTACCACTGCACCAAACTCCCCACTGAAGTTTTGACGTTTATATTCAATTATATTGTGAAATTTCTATTTCCCACCATGCAAACTATATTTTAAAATTTTTTTTATGTTTTTAAAAAAAAAACAAAAAACAAAAACAACAAAACAAAATTTAAAATTCAACGGAATAAAAGAGCGTCGTTTTTGAATATGTATATTATAGGTATAGATTATACATATTATATGATACATATGTATATACTTTACATGGGTTTTTTATAAAAATGGAAAATTATTAATGAAAATCAGAAAATTTTGGAAAAATATTAATTTTGTAAGATGGCTATACTGAATATTTATCATTTAAAAAGAAAAAAATGAAAGTTGGTTGGTAAATCATTGAGTAAAATGGTATTAAATGTCTGTCATTTACAGATTAAATATTATGATTAGAAAAAAAAGTAAACCGCAAATCATATCACCAAATTTTTGTTTCCAAGTAATAATTTCATAAGAATTTTAAAAAAGTCTTTCATATGAAGTACTATAAAATGGTAAAAACAATTCCTTTAAAACATTAGTACCAATTGAACTACATACGAGCGAAGCTACACAAAAAAAAGAAAGAACAAAAAAATGAATAAAAATAATTTCAAAAGAAAACTGGATTTTGAGGATCAACAGATGAACATCTTGAATCATAATAATAATTTAAAAAAAAAAATAAAACAAATCAACAGAAAGGATGATGATGATGATAATGAAGTAGAAATGGATCCACTATTCATTCAAAGTGAAGAATGAGAAAGAATGAGCATGAGGATGAGGATCAAGATATTCTTACCAATTTCTTATCTAACGTTAATACACCACCAAAACGTTATTGACCATTATCAAGCATTCCAATGGGGAAGGAATTTTCAATAACATTTTTATCCGAAAAAAATGAAATCACCGATGATGGGATTATAAGAAGCGTGCTAATTGAAACCAGCGAGTTTTACACTTATTTACCCAAGAGGTATGCTGATATGCATACAACGAACATTATCGATGCTTTAAATAAAAAAATTCAAAATAATAAAGCTGTATATAAATTTAATGTTTTATCTAAAATTGAAAATTGTTTATGTTAAAGTTTTATTGTGAAGAATGTAAAAATTAAATTAAATTAAGATATTGGCTTATTCTATTTAAAAAAAAGAAGTTTTTAGTTTATATTCAATTAAACAAATACAAAAAAAAACAAAAATAAAAAAAAATAAAAAAATAAAAATAAAAAAAATGGTGTTCTTATTTCAATTTAATTTTTTAAATATTTTTTTATTTTTTTTTTCATATAGGTTTTTTTTTCATAGGTCACCTTATAAGATAAAAATAAAAAAAATTAAAAAAATAGGTTTATATTTTATAGGCGAAAAAAAAAAAAAAAATGGTGTTTTATTTGAATTTAAATTTTTAAATAATGTTTTATTTTTTTCATAGGTTTTTTTTTTCACAGGTCACCGGTTATAAGATAAAAAGAAAAAAATATATATTTTTATAGACTTTTTTTTCAGTTTATATCTATCATTCAGATCGAAAGTACTAATTAAATAAAAAAAAAATGTGTTCAAAGGAAATTTCACAATGGAGTGTTACATATGAGTGAGGGAAACTATATTTCGAGAATCTGAAATTGAAACAAAATTAATAAAAATTGAAGAAGTGAAAAAGCTCTTAGAAGAGAAACTAAAATTGGTTTCTAAAACTGGAACTAAAAGGAAAATTGAAACTAAATTAGAATGGCTTCAGTGTTGTAGAAATATACTATTGGGAAAACTAAATAAATATAAAGAAATTAGTGGTGGATCGTTGAATTCTGACAATAAGAAAAAAATTGAATGGATTGATACAGAGTAGTCAGCATTTGCTAGTCGCATTAAAAGTGCGACTATTATTAATATAGATCATATTGATCCGAAAACATTTTTAGATGAATGTTCTTTTTTGTTTGCAAAAAAAATGCGAGAATTCGAAATTACTAAAAAATTTTTTTCTTTTAAAATCAACACAAATTTATGTGGCGAATTTCAAAAACAAGGAATTGAAGATTAAATTGTGATAGAAAAGAAATATATCAATACATCAAATGAAGTTATATTACAATCTGATGATTTCCAAAAATGGTTTGAAGATAAAGTAAGCCAAAAATTATTAACAAAGTTAGAAGAATTTCAAGAACGAGATAGTGGATGGAGTTTGAAAAGTATTATTAGTTTGAGCATTTATATTAATTCATTTAATTCTATGATTGGCTCAAACTATATAGAATTACCTCAACAAATATCAAAAAAAAAGCACAAATATAAAAAATAATGATGATGCTTGCTTTTTTTGGAGTGTTGTTTCTGCTTTATATCCTGCTAATACAAACGTTTGTTCAACTAGCTCATATCCACATTACAATAACATCTTAATAACTGATGGAATAGAAAAACCTGTAAAAATTGCAGATATTACCAAATTCGAAAAAATTAATAATGTGTCTATTAATGTTTTTATTTTGAAAAAAACTAAATTTACCAACTTTCGTGTTTTACCTATAAAATTAACAAATCAAAAAATTCCTGGCATACATATTAACCTTTTATTAATAACAGAAATGTATGTAATAGAAAAAATGATTTAGAAGATGATAGTGACAATGATGATGATGGTGACGCTAATTACGAAAATTATTACGAGCAGTTATCAAAATATCATTTTTGTTGGATTAAAAATTTATCTCGACTTATATCTTCAAAAGTATCTAAACATAATGGGAAAAAATTCATATATGATCGCTGCCTACATTTTTTTTATTCTGAGGAAGAACTACTTATGCATGAAAAATTGTCAAAACCAAAATGATTGTTGCATTTTACTGCCAAAGGAAAAAACTATTTTTTTTTTAAATTTAAAGAGAAAACAGAAAGTTCCTTTCGTTATATATGCAGACTTAGAAGCAATGCTCAAAAAAATATCGCAACAAAAAACAGTTGATTCTGTTTATTATGAACATCATAAAGTATACAGCATTGGATATTATTTTAAATGTTTTTACGATGATAAAAAATCATATTATAAATCCTTCAGAGGTAATGACAGTTCAAAATGGTTTTCACAAGAATTAGAAGCAGTTGCTACCGAAATAATTTCAATTTATGGTAGCCCCCTACCTATAAAACTTAACAATGATGATATTAATTCTTTTAAAAACTCTAATTTCGGGTGAAAGATCACTGTCATTTAAAAGGAAAGTATAGAGGTGCTACTCACGTTTCTTGTAACCTTGAATGCAGTCATATTATAGAAGTACCAGTTGTATTTCACAATCTTTCTGAATATGATTCACATTTAATAATAAAAGATATTGCTCTCGAATTTGAAGGTAAATTAGCACTGATTCCCACTAGCATGGAAAAATATATATCTTTTATAAAACATGTGAATAACACATGTATAAAATTTAAATTTATTGACTCATATAGGTTTTTACCAGCATCATTAGAAAAATTAGCTTTTAATTTACCAAATGATCAAAAATGTATAACTAAACAGGAATGGAAGGACTTAAATGATAATGAATTTCAATTAATAACAAAAAAAGGATTTTTTTCTTACAGCTTTATAGATTCTTTTAATAAATTAGAATTGAGAACTCTTCCAAGAAAAGAAGATTTTTATAATACGTTAAATGACTCTAACATATCAGATGAAGATTATAAACATGCGCAAAACATTTGGAATATATTTTCTGTAAAAACATTAGGCGAGTACTCAGATATTTATTTAAAGACAGATGTACTCTTACTTGCAGATGTTTTTGAAGCTTTTAGGAAAAATTCTATGAAAATTTATAAATTAGATCCAGCTCACTATTACACTACACCGGGCTTTACATGGGATTGCATGCTGCTGTTTACTAAAGTTAGAATAGTGCTGTTTACAATGCTCGAATCGCTATAGTAAAGCTAACAATAAATATATGAGTAATTATATTGAAGACGAAGATTCTACCTTTTTAATGTACTACGATGTCAATAATTTATATGGATGGGCTATGTCACAAGATCTGCCTTTAAGCAATTTTGAATGGGTTAGTGCAGAAGAAATTTTAATATTCAATATTGAAAATATTTCAGATAACTCGTCTGTGGGATATATACTAGAAGTTGATTTAGAATATCCTTCAGAATTACATGATATTCATAAGGACTTGCCATTTTGTTCAGAACATATAATACCACCTGGAGGTAAAAGTGAAAAACTCTTAGCGACCTTATATAACAAGGAAAAGTATATTATACACTATCTAAAACAAGTCTTAAATTATGGTCTGAAGTTAAAAAGAATTCATAATATATTAAAGTTTAAACAATCACAATGGTTAAAGCCATATATTGATCTTAATACTAGATTACGAACTTTAGCAAAAAATAATTTTGAAAAAGATTTATATAAATTAATAATCAATGCCATATTTGGTAAATTTATGGAAAATGTTAGAAAACATCGAAGCATTAAATTAATGTCAAAATGGGACGGAAGATATGGAGCAAATGCATTCATTGCTCAGCCTCAGTTTCATAGTTCGAGAATATTTAATGAAAATTTAGTAGCAATTGAATTGAAAAAAACAGAAATTGTTATGAATAAACCTATTATTTCAGGTTTAGCTATTTTAGATGTTGCTAAAACTAAGATATATGATTTCCATTTTGAATTTATGCTAAAAACGTTTGGTTTAAAGTGTAAGTTACTGTATACAGATACAGATTCGCTTATATACGAAATAAAATGTAATGATATTTATGAAATCATGAAATCTAATATTCATAAATTTGATAATAGTGATTTTGAACCTGAAAATATTTACAATATACCTTTAGTGAACAAAAAAGTTCCTGGATTAATGAAAGATGAGATCAATGGTAAAATAATGACAGAATTTATTGGTCTAAGAGCAAAAATATATGCAATTAAAGTAAATGGAGTAAATACATGTAAAAAAGCTAAGGGAATTAAAACTTCTGTAGTAAAAAAAAGTATAACTTTCGAAGACTACTTAGAATGCTTAACATCAAATACTGTAAAAAATTGCTATCAAAATAATATCATTTCCAATAAGCATAACGTGTATTCTTTAAGACAAAAAAAAGTTGCTCTTTCAGCAAGTGATGATAAACGAAAAATGTTACCTGATTCAACAGATACTTTGCCGTAGGGACATTATCTCCTACAATCTGAGCAATAAAAAAAAACTTTCTGTTTAATATGTAACTATTTTGAATAAAAAAAAAATATGGAAAAAAAAAATAAATGATTTTCTTATTTCAATTTAAATTTTTATTTTAAAATTTTCAGAAATGTTAGATAGAATCAAACAAATACATTGATATAAATATTTAATTAGTTATTTAGATTGTTTTTTGTACTGCTCACTGACATTTTTTTTATGATATTCAGATCTGGTTTCCTCCTTCCATTTCTTTGTAGACTCCGATGAAATGTTCACTAATTTTTAATAATCTTGTGAACATTGATTTTTATTGAAGGTCTTTTTTATTTTATCCATATTTGTTTACTTTTTTGAATTGATTAACGATTGATTGTGAACAGTAAAATGAATATGTTTCTGATCATTTATCTTCTTAAATACTTTTGAATTAGCTAAATCATCAATTTTAACAAGTAAACATTTTCTAAAGCACAAACACCAAAATGGTTAAAAGAACATCTTTTAGAATAATGAATTTGATGATTCTTCCATATTTTTAAGCATGTAGAATCATGATTATTCAAATCAAAAATATTATAATTATTTTGCAATATATTAATAATCCAAGATTGTTTTTCTTTTCCTATAACATAAATTTTTGTTTGATTAGATATAAAAAATTTTAAAAAATTGATAACATCACAGAAACGTGTTTTGCCGTCCGACCATTGTAAGCCATGATGATTTTTAGTGAGCCATTTATTTGTGTATTTTGCTTTTGTATCTAAATAATGGTAACCATAAGGTGATCTTATTATAAAATGTTAAATTTCGTTAATTGATGAAAGAATAGCAATTTCTTTTAAAATAAATTTATTATTATTATCTCGAAAACCTTGTATATCAATTATTACATATTCCATTTTAATTTAAATTTCAAAAGAATTTAATATATTTATAGAGTTTGTAAATTAAAAAACTTATACAGTGTAGTCCAATCATAAAAAAAAAAAAAAAAATATTCCACTGATAAATGATGGAATTTCAAAAACACAGAATCTGAAGGTGATGATTCCGTACAGTTTGATCTCATATTATTTATTAATACATTAAATAATTTTATTAACTTCTCCTGTTAATGGTTTAAATTCTACTAAACGGTCATGCAAAATAAGGCAATAGGCTGTAGTATTATCTGAAATTTTTTTTAAAGTTTTTATTTCAATTTTGACATCAACTGGACCCATTTTAAGATTTTCATTTTGATGACGAGTATCGATTACAAAAATTGATGAAGAATTTTGATATTCACTCAATGAAAGTAAAGGTTCTGTCACTGAATAATTATAATAAAAATTTCTAAAATTAGAATAATTTTCATATGCTAAGGCGAAGCGATTTTTATCAAAATCTAAATTCATGTCTTCATAAGGATATACTTCAGAATTTAAATATACTTTTATATTGCTGATATCACAATTATCAAATTTTGATGGATCCTTATCCAGTTTATGTTGTTTATCGGTTTGTAGAACAAAAATAATAAAACGAGGTATTTCTAGTTGTGAGGTAGTTTTGACATTCCATATATGATGAGTAGTTCCTGTTGGTAATGTTGGATACTCGTGTAACTCCCAATTTCAAAAAGGAATTTTCATAACAGACCCTTTTTCAATATTTTTGAATAAATTTAATTTGAGATTGTCAGCTAAATTAATATGTTGAACATTCCAATATAGTTTTGTAATAACAATTTTTGGTTTTTCAGTATTATCAACGCATATCATTGAATTATCATTAGATCGAGAACGATATATTATTAATTCATGTTTTGCATTTGGAATAATATTTTTGTAGTCTTCTGCAAATCCCAATAATCTTTTTAATGGCATACAAAAATTAAAATATAAATTGTTTAGCTTAATTGATGAGGTAGGTGACCAACTTCCATTGTATAAAGATGCACTTTCATTTTTATTCAGCGAAATATAGTTTTTTAATGTTGAAGTTATTCCAACATTGCGATTATGATCAATTTCTTTACCATTAAGTTCATAACTAATTTGATCAAATAAAAATGTTATAGCATTATTAACTAGTTTAGTATTTGCAGTAGTTGTTCCATCATGTTTTGTTACATAACCTTCAACACAGATTAAACTCGTTGAGGGTAATATATTTAAGTTTTGATTTTGTATTGGTATTCGTATAATATCACTTAATCCAAATGAGTTTAAGTATGGTGAATATGAATGCCATTGAGCACTAGTTACACTTCCATCAAAAATGGGGTCATGAAAAAGATCCATTTTAATTTATTTTTAATAAGTATCCAAGAGATTTTAGAAATTCTTTATTTTCAGATGATAAATGTTTTGTATATTTTAAATCTCGATTTGTGTTGTTCCTTTAACTGACTTTAATGAATTAAACTGATGTATTTTAACTGTGCATTTATATTGGATTGATGATTTTGGTTAAATACTATCATTTTCAGGCTTTAAATGCAATCTAATTGTTATTGTTTCTCCACGAAAATTAATTAAATTACCGTTCTGATCAAACAGTTTTATAGTAATAGAACTTATCTGATTAATGGTTATAGGTAAATAAATTACATTCTTAGGAACTTCAATTATTTTATAGCCAGGACTGACATTAATAGAGAATTCATGTAAAATATGAGCTTCTTTTCCATTAATATAAGTTCCAGAAATAATATTACATTCCACTCTTATTATGTTTATTTTATTAATATCAACAAAAAGATCTGAAATATGCCATTTGTTTGGTAATAATCTTTTTCTGCTAAAACCTAATAAACTTCCAATAGTACCTTCTCTTTCAAAATCAATTTCTTTATCAGCGAAAATTTCACATTTTAATGTATTATTATTAGGTCTTACAATTAACTTCTCATTGTCTGCTTTAAGAATATTCAACTTTTTTCTGAGAAATGTTTCAATATCTTCAATTTCGTATGACCCTGTGGGAATTATGATGGATTTATCATCAATAATAAATCTATTATTTTCGTCATCTATATTCGGTATCGAATTATATGTTTGGAAATCTACTAAACCGCACGTATATTCCTTTCTCTTTAGGTCTATCGGAGGAAAATAATTATTTGTTAATATGGAAGAATTTCCATTTAAGGTTAATGTTATTGATATATCTTTTACTCAAATAATAATGAGATATTTCAGAAGCATTTTTCTGCTTTTATAGATTTTCAAGCTTAATCCATGTTAATCATTATCATAATAAAAAATAATGCATATACTTATATAATATATTCTAATTCTATTTTTTTTCTTTTAATTTCTTTATAACTAAATTCAAATTATCTTTATCAGTTAGTTTTTTCTTGATCTTGATCTTGAACAAAATTATTAATGTAGGTTATGTTTGATAAAACTAGACTAATAATAATAATAATAATAATAAAAGCAATATTTTGATTTTCGTTATAAGTAGATAGGTAGGCACTTGGGCCAGACAGGTCAGTAGGTCAAGGTCACCCGTAAGTAGATCAAGGTCACCCGGAAGTAGGTCAAACTGTAATTAGGTCAGACAGGAGTAGGTTAACGACATAAAAGTAGGTCAGACAGGCGGCGGCGACCGTCAGACAACTCTTGTTGTTTATAAGGATTGTATACTTGTTTTAAGTAATAGGTAAACATGGAAAAACAGTAAGAAAAATATTTTTTTTATGCTTGCAAATTTTAAGATGTTGTTGTTTGTTGTTTTTTTATTTGTTGTTTTTTCTTTCGTTTTTTTTATGAAGTATTTAAAGAAGAGGAAAGAAAAACCATTAATTAATTGTTATGTAAGAATGTTGAAAAAAAAAACAAGAAATCAAAAATATCTAACGTGGTACAGGTCTACTTCTTATTGATGTATACTTGGCTTAAGTAATAGGCGCATATGAAAAGTAGAAACAAAAAAATGGTTAATGAATGTAAAAGGAAAAAAACAAAAAAAGTTTAAACGTACAAGATAAAACAATTTTAAAAGGTACAACCCATCTTTAAAATTCATAAAGAAAAAGTGCAAACCTGTTTTTATGTCTACATAATGATCAAACCATTGAAAAAAAATTATGCGTTTTTAGATGTACCTAACTATTTGTGTGTTTTTTTTTTTTTTTTCTACTTTAACTATTTAAAGAAGTTAAAAGAAAAAAACTAATGATTATTGTCGGTGTGTCGTGTAAGATATTTTTTGGTTGTAAGAATGTTCAAAAAAAAATATGAATGAAAAGAAGACAACCAGGAAATTAAAGCTGTGGAAGTACTTAACGACTAACATGTTGCTTAAGTGCATTGTATGTTGCATAATCTGCGAAGAATAAAAAAAGAAAAAATTTCAAGTAGGTTAATTGCATTTGTCACCTATTTTGAAAACAAGAATATAAAAATAAAACAGATTTATTCTGTGTTCAAGAAAAAAATATGAATAAAAAGAAAACAACAAGAAATCAAAAATATCTAACGTGGTACAGGTATACTTCTTGTTGATGTATACTTAGCTTAAGTAATAGGCATATATGAAAAGAATAAGAAAAAATATTTTATAAAATTTGAAGAGAAAAATTAAAACAGAACAAAAAGATGTGTAACTACGTTTCTTTAAAATTTTAAAACTAATTTTAAAAAAATTAAAAGAAAAAGTGCAAACTGGTTTTTAAATGTTACATAAAGATTCAACCTTGACAAAATTGATGCAATTTTGAGATGCTTTTATTTCTTCTTGTTATCTTTTTTCTATGAAGTATTTAAAGAAGAGGAAAGAAAAAAATTCTTAGTATCACCGTATAAGATTTTATTGTTATGTAAGAATGTTGAAAAAAAAACAAAGGAATAAAAGCGATTCAAAATAAGTTACGAGTAATTGCTTTTTTTAAAGTAACAAGCAAGACATTATGTATAAATTGTGTAAAAAGTTAAAAAATTGTTAATAGAGTGAAAATTCTAGGATTAGAAACGTTCGCGATTGGTTGTCTTAATAAAATAAAAATCGGAAATTAAAAAAAAAAGAAATTAAAATGAATACAGAAAAATTCACAATAAAATCAATAAAATCAGTGAATGTAAAACGATTCAACATTTTTGGAAAAAAATTGGAGTTTATAATAAATGCAGTACCAGACAACAAAGATCCAATAGATTGGATTAAAACCGGTATTGAAGAATTATTCAGCAATTTACTTGAAAATGTTGATCCTACTGACAAAATTGGTGTCACTTTTGGATGCCAAAGTTTTCATGAACGTGGTCGAGCCTGGATCAATTTTAAAGAAGCAAAAGATCTTGACATTTCGGAAATTTGGGAAGTTATTTCAAACATTTTTCAAAGCAACTCCGAAGGATTATCTACAGATACGTTCTGTATAAATGTTACATATATACGACTTCCAGCAGGAAGTGGAAGAGGAAAAAGATACAACAATTTTGAAGAAGAATGTAATAAAAGAAGAGGCATAATTTCAATCAAAAACAAAGATAATTTATGCTTACCACGTGCGTTAGTTGTTGCTATCTCATTCATAGAAAAATCAGTTGACTACTGTAAAATGCGAAAAGACACAGGTCAACTTCAGTTGAAAGCAGCATTACAACTAATAAGAAATTCAAATGTAAGCATCCCACCAAAAGGAGCTAGTATCAGTGAGCTCAAAAATTTTCACCTCTCTAAATATCAAGTTGTAGTTTTTGATTTCAGAGGAAAAGGAAAATCAATTATTTTTCAAGGTGAAGAAGATAAGGAAAAAAGATTGAATTTGATATACGATGAAGGTCACTTCAATGTAATTACATCATTAACAGCAGCATTTAGTTGTGATTACTTTTGCCAAACATGTAATGTTCCGTATAACAATAGATTGTCTCACAGATGTAAACAGTCGTGTTTCTTTTGTAAATCATCTCCAGCATGTGACGTAAATTTTCCAAATATTAAATGTGATGTATGCAATCGAAGTTTTAAAGGTCAAACTTGTTTTGATAATCATAAAGCAACATCATCTACAAATAAAAAATCTATTTGTACTCTTATAAATTCCTGTACAAAATGCTTTAAAGTATACAGAACCGATGTAAATCATATATGCTATGGACATTTGTGTAAAAACTGTAATATAAATGTAGCTTCAGACCACCAATGCTTTATTACACCGTGTAAAGAATTAGCTGAACTTAAAAATATATTATATATTTTCTACGATCTCGAAACAACTCAAGATGATATTATCGGGGAGAAACTTCATGAAGGTGTTGCAATAGGGGATATAATTGAACATCAGCCTGATTTATGTATTTATGAACAACGTTGCACGCATTGTATATTGTCTAATGTTGAAAGATGCAATTTTTGTGGACTTCGAGAACATGTGTTGAAATAAAATCCAATACAAATGTTCTTAGAATATATACTCAACCAAAGAAAGATATTTCATAAAGTTGTAGTTATTGCACATAACGGACAAGCATTTGATAATCAGTTTTTATTAAACTATATCTTAGAGAAAACCATCATCAAACCAAAACTAATTATGAGGGGAACAAAGATAATTTTAATGCTGTTAGATAACGTGAAATTTATTGATTCACTAAACTATTTTCCAATGCCGTTATCTAGTTTACCGAAGGCATTTGATTTAGATATAAATTTAAAAAAAGGATATTTTCCTCATATTTTTAATCGTAAAAATAATATAAAATATAATGGAAAGTTACCCGATCGGAAATATTACTGTTATAATTCAATGAGTGCATCAGAAAGAAAACAATTTCTTGAATGGTATGAAGAAAATAAAAACAAGTCTTTTAACCTCCAAAAGGAACTTGTAGAATATTGTATGAATGACGTATTAAATTCAGACAGCTATTTTTGGAAGAATGTAAGGTTGAGCCATTTTTAGAGGCCACTACAATTGCATCAGCGTGTAATTTGGTTTTTAGAAGGAATTTTTTAAAACCGTATACAATTGGACTTATACCTAAACGAGGATATCGCTTATCAGAAAACCAGTCAATCATTGCCATAAAATGGTTAATGTGGGAAGAAAAACGAAGAAAAATAAAAATTCAGCATAGTGGTAACGGAAAGGAAAAAGTAATTTTTGGTCTTCGTGTTGACGGATATTGCACAGACACAAAACAAATATTTGAGTTTTATGGCTGTTATTACCATGGCCATCCAAAATGTTTCAAAAATAATAATGATAAAAAATATGAAACACGTTATGAGGCTATATTATCCAAAGCCAATAAATTACGCTCTATAGGTTATCAAGTAATTGAAAAGTGGGAGTGTGAATTTCGAAACGAAATGAGATCAAAAGAATACATAGAATTTTTCGCAAAATTGGAGAACGAAAGTTTGATACCACTAAACCCACGTGATGCGTTTTATGGCGGTAGAACAGGAAACACAAGAACATATTATAAATGTGCGCCTGGTGAAAAAATAATGTATATAGATATATGCTCACTATATCCTTGGGTGTGTAAATATGGAAAATTTCCAGTGGGTCATCCAAAAGTTCATGTTGGAAAAATTGAATGCAATAAATTAAATTTAAATGATACTGAAGGATTAATAAAGGCATTGATACTTCCCCCAGAAAAACTCTATTACCCGGTTTTGCCTATAAATCAAAATAATAAGCTAATGTTTTCCTGCTGTCAAACATGTAGTTTGGAAATGAATAATGATGACTGCTCGCATGACAATCGTAGTAGGTCAATTTTAGGAACGTGGGTTATAGATGAAGTAAGAGAAGCTGTTAAACAGGGATACAAAATTGTGGAAATATACGAGGTATGGAAGTATACTGTTAAACAATTTAATCCCCTTACATCACAACAAGGAATTTTTACAGAAATGATGAACAAGTTCCTTAAAATTAAACAAGAAGCTTCTGGCTGGCCTAGCTTTTGCAAAACACCAAAGGAAAAGTGCAAATATTTAGAAAAATTTTCGAAAGTAGAAGGCATAAATTTACAGTTTAACGATATAGAAAAAAATCCTGGACTTGGATCATTAGCTAAGTTAATGTTAAACTCTTTCTGGGGTAAATTTGGACAGAGAGAAAATCAATCAAAAACTGAAATAATAAATGAGCCTTATGAATTATTTACTATTCTTACTGATCCTTCGAAGAATGTAAATCAAATAACTCCAATAAACGAAAAAACAGTTTTGGTAAATTGGGAATACAAAGAAGAAACAGCTGAATCATTATCGTTTGATGAATCAAAGAAGAAACAGCTGAATCATAACGTTTGCATAGCTGCTTACACTACCACACAAGCTCGTTTAAAATTGTATTCTTACTTAGACAATTTAAAAGAACGAGTTTTGTATTACGATACAGATTCAATAATATATGTAGCACGTGAAGGAGAATATAACCCTCCAACTGGAGTTTTCATAGGAGATATGACAGATGAGCTTGAAGAATATGGAATTGGAAGCTATATTACAGAATTTGTTAGTGGTGGTGCAAAGAACTATGCATACAAAATATATAGTACCAACTCCAAATGCGAAAAAACTGTTTGCAAAGTGAAAGGTATTCGTTTAAATTACAACGCTTCACAAGAAATAAATTTTGGCTCTATGAAACAATTAGTTAAAAAATTAAACAACTTTCAACAAATAAATATAACATTTCCTAGTATTCGCCGAACATACGATCACAGAGTCATCACTGTTCCTGAAATAAAGTCATATCGAATAATAAATTCCAGAAAACGAGTTTTTGCAGATGATTATACTTCAGTTCCTTATGGCTTCAAAAAGAAAAAAATTAAAAAAATTATTGTTAATATGTATATTGTAAAAATTTTGTATTAAACTATTAAATTACAGCATTAAACAAAATCTTTTAATTTTACCGTTTTTAATTTTCAGAATATAGGCAAAAAATTATTTACATATATATATCAGTATATATATATATATATATATATATATATATATATATATATATATATACTGATTTTATTCAAATTCACATTTGCAGTTTAACTCTTCAATAATAATGTCAAAAGCACAAATAGTATCTGAAATTCATCGTCCAGTTAGACGTAGATTTCGGAGACGAAAAATATCTCAAAGAGGGTTAAATGATACATGGGAAATTGATCTTGTAGATATGTCGGCCTATCAAAAAGTAAATAATGGATACAAGTTTCTCTTAACTGTTATCGATATATTTTCAAAATATGCATATGCCGAAAAAGTTAAATCAAAGGCAGCAGATGACGTAGTTAAAAGTATGGAAAAGATTTTTAAAAGGGAGGGGAAGTCTCCAAAAAATATTCATTCTGACCAGGGAAAAGAATTTTTCAACAAAAAATTTCAAAATTTAATGAAAAGCTATAAAATAAATCACTATCATACTTATTCAGAAATGAAGGCTAGTGTTTGTGAAAGGTTTAACAGAACATTAAAATCAATTATGTGGAAACAGTTTAGTTTACAAGGAAATTTTAAATGGATAGAATTTTTACCAAAACTAATTGAAAAATATAATAACACAAAACATAGTACAATTAAGTTAAAACCAAACCAAGTTACATCACAAAATGAAAAACAAATTCTTCGTTCAATTTATAATTACCCTAAAATATTTAATAAGGGAAAATTTAATGTTGGTGATTTTGTTAGAATTGCAAGGTCTAAAGGTACTTTTCAAAAAGGATATGAACCTAACTATTCAACTGAAGTTTTTAAAATAGCTTTCAAAAACAAGACAGACCCGATTACATATAGTTTAAAAGATTATAAAAATAAATTAGTTCGTGGTTGCTTCTATGAACAGGAACTGACTAGTGTCAAAGACCCCAATGCTTATTTAATTGAAAAAATTTTACAACGAAAAGGCAATAAAGTATATGTGAAATATTTAGGTTTTGATAATAGTCATAATCAATGGATAAGTAAATATGATATTCTTTCATAAAAAGTGTAATAAGAATTTATGTAGAAAATTTTTTCTTAACTTTAGAGCACTATTAAATGCAACAATGTTGTAAAAATGTTGTAAAAATGGTAATAGAAAAAATAAAAATAGAAAAATATTTACTAATAAAAATAAATAATTTAGGAATAGGTAAATAAAAAAATAATATTCTTTCATAAAAAAGTATAATTAGAATTTATGTAAAAGATTTTTTCTTAACTTTAGAACACTGTTAAATGCAACAATGTTGCAAAAATGTTAATAGAAAAAATAAAAATAGAAAAATATTTACTAATAAAAATAAATAATTTAGGAATAGGTAAATAAAAAATAATATTCTTTCGTAAAAAAGTATAATTGGAATTTATGTAGAAGAGTTTTCTTAAATTTAGAACACTGTTAAATGCAACAATGTTGCGAAAAATGTTATATAAAAAAATTATAGTTTTATTATTATCAATTAGAATTTATTACATTAATAAACAACTTACTTTACAACTTTTTGTTTTTAATTAGTTTTCTTAAGGATTTTGATTTCTAAACATTGATAATACAATTTTTTAGAAGAAAAATTTAGTATAAATAAAGTGGAATTTTTCTTAAGATATGTCAATTCAAAGACAGAGCTCAACATAATAATAATACAGAAAAAAGGAAGCAAAAATGGAAAACACAGCAGAAATTTTCGCCTACGCTCAGCAAATAGAGCCAACACAGGAGTTAGCCCCAATTAAACGGAAAAGAATAAGAACTCAACAGGAATCGCAGACACTTCATCAACAACAACATCATCATCATCATCATCAACAACATCAACAATTTCAACAACAACAACAAGAAGAAATCATTCTTCTTCAAGAAGAAGAACCACCAACAAAAAAAAGCTTCAAAGAAGCTTTTAATAACAAAAATGTGGAAACTAGAAAAAGTTTCCTAAAAACTAAAGATATGGAGCAAGATGCCCTATATCATATAATAAATGTTAAGCAAATAAAGACCATTTATGGTCTTAAGTGGGTCTTTGAGACTCGCAATTTAATTATATTTGTACCTCAAAAATATTCTGATATTTTTGAGAATTCAGATTTTGTAAAAGAAATAAAAGAAAAAGAACATTTTGTATATAAAGATAAAAATTTAAATTTAAATATTATAGATATATCTGAGTCGTTTGGTAAAATATATGCAAATTACCAATAAAAGATGTAAATTGGTTTATAGTTATATAAGTTTTTATTATTCATAAATAAATATAAATTTCAAAAAAGGTATAAATTTCTTTTATTTAGTTGCTTTATTTTTCAGATTCATGTTTAAATGTACTTAATGTTAATATGTATATGTAGTTATAAAATGGATTTATTTAATTTTTTTCGTAAAAACACAGGTATTTCATAAAAGAGCCGAGAAAAATTACATCATACATTAAATTTTTGAACTGGAATAAAAATCTCTACTTTTAACCTTGTAACATTCTTTTCTTTACAGATCTATATGAATTTCTTTTACTATTTTAGATCTTGGCATGATTTTTAATGAGATATCAGTGATGAAGAAGGAGATCCAGATTATTTAGAAATTATACCAAATTTATAAAATAACAATTTATACCTAATTTATAAATAATGAAATAAATAACAAATTATATAGTTACAAAATTGTTTTATTTAATATCTTCTTTTTTTTTGTAAAAATACAGGTATTTCATAAAAGAGTCGAGAAAAATTACATCGTATATTAAATTTTTGAACCGGAATATAAATCTCTTCTTTCAACTTTGCAACATTCTTTTCTTCACAGGTCTTTATGTATTTTTTAACATATTCCTTTACATTTGGCTCTGCAGTTTTATTATATGCAATTACTGCATGTAGGAAATCAATCAAACTGTAAAACTCGTCAGCTTCCTCTTTGTTAATGCTAAGATTCTGTCCTACTGTAGATTTTAATCCACTTTATAAACATAATTTTGAATTTTTAATTGACTGCTTGGAAAATTTTTTATGAAATAGGTCATAAAATTTACACCATTCATGATATTTTAAAATAATTGGTTTCATTCCAATCCAATGAAAAACACTTGCAACTTCAAAAAAATCTGTGTCAAATCCGACAACTATTTTTAATGTGTGACTTCTGTTGAGAAAGTATGTATAACTCAGCAACAAATTAATGCTAGGACTTTGCTCTTCCATTATTTTAATTACACTAAAGTTTATTATTAAATGTTATATCTCTTAGGAAGACATGATTGAGAAATATTATAATTTTCAAATATATGGTGAAAAGTATTTATTATATTTTTGTCATTTTCTATATGATTTTCTTTATTAAATTGTTTTAAAAAAGCGTTCATACTATAACCGCAACATCTATACCATGTATAAACACAACAATATTGCCCACAAACATCTGAATAGGTACTTTGTAACTGTTTCTTATTAAAAATTATACATTGATTTTTTAAGTAACTTAAAATTTCTAATTTATCTGGTTTTCTACCAAACGAATCAAAATATTCAACACAGCCATTCTTTGGCTTAAAAATAGCTAACCAATGTGTTCCCGGATCTTTTGATTTATCAGTGTTTACAATTAAAAAAGTTTGTTTTTCAATTATTCTGGGGAGTTGATCCAGAGCAAAAACTCCTTTAAAAAATGTACGTGTGTGTTTGTCACATCTTAATACGTCACTTATCTCTAGGGTATTCATCAATCAAATTGATTCAAGTCATATACTTTAGTTGTTTCTTTAATATAATTAGATAAAAACTCTTTTTTGATTTTTTTATTTGTTATAATAACATCAAATTTTTCTAGTATTTGACAGAGCTCTTTATTTATTTTATCGTTGTACACAGTTCCAAAAGAGTAATTATCAAAATTATCATTTATAAAATCCCTAGTTGGAAATTTATACTTGAGCTCTTTTACAAACTTTTTACAAGGTTCTTTAAAACCAACTATACAAATATCTTTCGCAAACAAGGTATTATTATCATCACTACAAAATGTTACATCCAGAAGTGCACAAGACAGTGACATTTTGTCAAATATTCAAATTTACTTTTATATATGCTATTTATAGGTTTGAGAATATATTTCGGTTTTTATCAATTTGTAAACTTGCGTCAAATTCTCCATAAACAATAGCAGTCAGTGCAGATGTAAGTGGTTTTGATAGTCTTGCCTCAATTCTAACTGTACCTTGATTTAGTAGACCTTGACACACTTCATTTCCTGATGAATCTGGAGTTAAATCAAAAGCTAGAATGAAAAACCCATTACTAAACATGGTTTTTGTTATCTGATGACCTTTATCATTATGGTAAATTCCAGTTCCCGAAAAAAGTGTACTGTATGCTCTTGTACAGCAATTATTTTCATCTGAAAAACTGGTTTCAATTGCTGAATTAGGTATTTGAACACCATTTACGTTTAACACAAATTGTGAAATATCAAAATGTTTAAAATTGTATGGGTTTTTTGACCTTTTTCCAGAGTAACCTGTATTTTCTGTCATGCAAAAAATGATTGTGTTTGGCAACTGTCCAATAAAAACATTATCAAGTGATATTGATGAACTATTCTGTGGAATGGTAAAAGTTTTTACCTCTACCCGTTTGTAATTGTATTTGGCATTAGTTTTTTCCAATACAGCATTATGTGCTAATAGCACACTAGGATTAATTGTTACATGTCTCATAAATAAAGTGGCTTCTAAAATTTTCAGTTGAGATTCATCAGTATCATCTGTAAAGAGGTAAAAATCTGGTTTTTCTAATGTTAGGACAACTCGAACATTGACATTGTTTATGAGAAGTGTAGGTTGGTTAAACATATCTAAATGTAATTTCCCCATAAGTTTCACTACATTGCTATTTTGGTATAATTTTTGACGTTCTTTTGAACCACTATTATCTGTTTTTGCTATATTTGGCTTATCTAGCATCCATCCACCACACTCCAAATGCGTTGTAGCGGCATCCGTACCATAATTTAACAATGATTCAATATAAGCTCTGTAATGATAATTGCCATCTGATGGAGATATATTCTTTCCATTTAGTTGAACATTACATTGTTTTATTAATGAATGTAACATATTATTAACCACACTTGGTTGTTGTATAGGTGTTCCATCAGTTTTTTTATCTTTATTCCATTGAGTTCCATCTTTTTTTAAAATTTGTACTTTTAATTTTAGATATGTCGAAGACAAGTCTCTATATGTATCACCGTGCCCTAGTGAAACAAATTCTATGACAGACGGATTATCTAAAGAAGCAATAGGGTTATAGGAAACTTCTTCAGATCGTAAAATACTTGACTGAATAGGCTGTGTTTTAAAAATATCAAGCTCTGATTTCATACATTCAATCATAATTATTCAAAAATATCTTTTTGTTTGTTTTTGTTATTAACTTTGCGTCGCTTCGACGTAAAATAATTTAAATTATTAATGAGAGGTCTTTTTATAGATTTTCTTCGTTTTCTTTTGCCTTGTCCATACATTTCATTGAGTTTCCGAACTGCACCTCGTCTTACATTTTTCATTATCTCTTTACTTCGATCTTGAACCACTTCTTTTACATTTGCACCTGTGGCAATATCAGATAATGCATTAATACCAGAGTTAATAACCTCTTTTTTTAATATATTAGCTCCAGACGTAAATATTGGTTTTAAATATCTAAAAAGACCACCGAAAAAGCTCCCTAACCCTCGTCCCCTTTGGTAAGGTACAATTGAGTGTAACAAAGGACCAATATCCTCAAGACCTTTTCCTGATTGAACTAAATAATATTTGTAGTACGCTCTCTCCATAATGAATAAAATAAAATAATATGTAGTTTTGTAAAATCGCTTTTATTTATACTTTTTTAAAATGTAATACAATTTTTGTTGGAATTGAACTATTGGAAAAGTTTATTTTGTATCCATATTTATCACATAAAAGTAATGAAATGTTATTAAATGATTTCTCCACATTGCAATATTGAATATTACTGAATTCTTTTACAGTATCAGTGAAAGAATTTTGTATGTTAACAGATCTTAAACACCTTATATCTTTATCACCTAGTTTTTGCGGTTCAATTATATCTGTGTATATAAAAAACATATCTGGTTTACTAATGGGAATCAATTGTACACTATCTATAAAAGTTTTGAAAACTTCTATTACACGTGATTTATATTTTTTAAAATCTGTAACTTTAAAAGATACTTGATTGAAACATGTTGTCAAAAGTCCTTCGAGGGTATAAGCGTAATTTGCTCTTATTTTTATATCTATTTTAGGCTTAGTAACACATTTTGTGGTGTAACTTAAATTTTTAGGCATCTCCTCAGCTTTTATTGGTTGTGTATAATGAACTTCATCGTTTATAAAATTAAAAATTCCCCAAATCAACTGTCGTTCAACTTCTTTTCTTGTAAACCTATTAAGTGGGCGTATATTTTGAATTAGTGTTGGTAGTAGAAAAACTTTCCAGTCGCATATCATTTGTTTTTCTATGTATGGAATATATGATGTTCCAACCCCTATCATATCTTTCTGCATACCTTTAATAAATATTTGAGTACTTTTTTCCTATTCTTCACCATACACATTTGGAACGAAATCATTAACATACATTTCTGAAATACCGCCTTTCCACCTTGAATCACACATGTATTTATTCATTTTATTTGTAAAAGATGATAATGAATTTTCTGGATAATAGTTCATAGATGAATCACTGAGTAAAGTGGCATAAACTTCATCATTTACTTGTATGTTGTCCATGAGCTTGCGGATTTATTCTTACGAATTGGAAAATTAAGTTATGTTTGAGTATTACCTACTGCTGACCTTAAAACACGTCTTGATGAATTATTCAACTCTTTGCTATTTATAGTTTTTTCTTTTTTCGTTGGTGGGCTTGGGCTATCTAAAGGAACAGTTATAATGTCCCCTGTATCAGTTTCAAAAATTTGTACATTTTGACTTCTTCTTCTTCAGGAACAACTTGTATTCCTACATTCTTATATTCAGGAAAATGCGATTGAGCTTCCGCTTCTATATACATTGGTTTTGCACGAGTTTGAGTACCTTTTGTTTCCGTAATTTTTACTTTCTCCTCTTTATTTCTAGGAAGTACTCTATTTTTGTTTCTTATTTTAAATAAATTTTGTCTGTATAAATACCATTTTTGAGTGTCTGTTAGATATTTATTTAACAATATTTTTTTCATATTTTTATCCAACTCATTTAATTCAAAGTCTGCATTTTGTTTCATTTTCTCATAAATCTCGGGTTTTAGTATAATCATTTTGTTAAATGTTGTATTATTCATTTTATAAAATTTCCGATTATCCCTGATAGTACTGCACCAAGAAGTGTAGGTAAAAATCCACCACGTTGAATAATGATTTTTCTTTTATTATTTATAGATTTTTGGCGGCAAATGAGGGATCTCAATTCCTTTTTATACTTTCGTAATTGGGTTGTTGATTTTTTACTTAGATTACAATTACCTTTTAAAATATTTAAAGCAATTTCACAAAATGTTTTGATTACTTCAGGGTCACAATGTTTTATAATTACTTTCTGAAATTTCGGTTTAGAGCTTTTTAATAGGTGCAATATATGACGGTTGACCTTCAAACGTTTCATATTCTTTGCCAAATTGTTCTAATTGATCTCTTGTACAAAAACACAAACCTTTCCCAAATATATCACTTCTTAATCGAAATATATCATTAACGTCTTGAGTAAGATCTATTAATATATACCCGTAAGTTTCTGACGTCACTTCATTATATACTTTTTCAAATGCTTTGATTTGATTGGGATATATTTGGCGAGCTAGAGGTAATATCTGCGATTTATCTCTTGGATTTTTGAAAAGTACTAGATATTTACAGTTAAGCGAAATATCTCTTGAAAATTTACCCTGGTGAAAAACATTTTGTGTTACAAATATTACAGATAAATTTCTATGGTGTGATCCTCTAGTAAATAAATCACATACATACTTATCATGGGAATTTAACATCATATCATCGATAATAATTAACAAAGGTTCTTTATTGTCATTAAAATCCGGAATAGTGTTACTATATTCCACATCTTTTAAATATTTTGGAACGGTATTTTTGTCTGGATTACACCAAATAATTTTATTAATATGTGGTTGTATATTTTCTTTTTTATACTTTATTAAATTATGAATAAAAGTGGTTTTACCACAGCATGATGGCCCCGCTACCATCATTGTAAATGGATGAAATAGCATAGTTGTATTAGTTAAAAATAGCACTGTTAACCTATATTTATATGAAAAGCTCTTTTGCCGAAGTGAATATAAATGTAAATTTATTTATTCTAATGAGTATTCTTACACAAACCGTCGACATGGTTAAACGAGTTCTCATAGTTGACCTACAATTTTTACAAGGAAATGAAAAGCAATATTTCCTAAAAGAATTAGCCATACTTGAAAAAGGAAGTTTAATTCCAACTGTCTATCACTTCAAAGCACCGTACCCCTCAGAGGAACTTAGTCCGGATATGAAATATAATAACCAGTATTGCGAAAATAAAATAAATGGACTTAAATGGAATAACGGTCTAGTTGAATATTTAGATGTAAAATGCATATTAAAACACTATTTACAGTCAGCTGAAAAAATTTATGTTAAAGGAGAACAAAAAAAACTATTCCTTCAAAAGTACATTGACAGTGATAAAATAGAAGATTTAAGCAGAAACTTGCCGTCGTTACAAAAGATTGATAACTTTAAATCAAATTGTCCTATACACTTATTAAACAACAATTTCAGATGTGCTGTTAAAAATTGTTATAATGTATATATGTATCTTTTAAAAGAAAAAATGTTAGATTAAAACACAGATTTCTATAAAATTGTAAAATATTTTTAAATAAAAAATTATTTCAAACATATAAATAAATTTGTTTTATTTTTTTTTTAACACAACATAAGAATACATCTTTTTGTTCTACATTCTTACATATCAATAAAATCTTAAAATACTAATAATTTTTTCTTTCCCCTTCTTTAAATATTTCATCAGAACAAAAAAGAAAAGAAAAAATTCATCTCAAAATATCAATTTGGTCAAGGTTGATTCAGATTTAAAAATCAGCTTTGCACTTTTTTCTTTTAATTTTAAAAATTCGCATAGGTACACTTAATTTGTTTAAATTTTTCTCTTTACATTTTATAAAAACGCATTTTTTCTTACTATATCCATTTACGCCTATTACTTAAACCACATGTTAGATATTTTTGATTTTCTGTTTGTTTTCTTTTTATTCATATTTTTGTCAACATTCTTACATAACAATAAAATCTTATACGGTGATACTCGCAATTAATTAATGGTTTTTATTTCCTCTTTAAATACTTCATAAAAAAAAGAAAAAACAAGAAAAAAAGAAAAAAAATGCATCTCAAAATTGCATTAATTTTGTTGATTCTTCATCTAAGATGTAAAAAACCAGTTTGCACTTTTTTTTTTTAATTTTAAAGAAACGTATAGGTACATTTTTTTTCTCTTTACATTGTATGAAAAAGCATTTTTTTTTTTCCTACTATTTTCCTGCATACCTATTACTTAAACCAAGTATACAATCTTTATAAACAACTGACGATCGCCGCCAGTCTGACTTACTTTTAAAATGACCTTGACATACTTCCTGTCTGGCCTTCCGGGTGACCTTGACCTACTTCTGGGTGACCTTGACCTACTTCCGGGTGACCTTGACCTGTCATCTACTGTTATATATTACGTTTTATTTACTGATAATTTTTTTTTGTTAGCAATATGAAATAAAAATTCTAAACATAAATGACCACAATTATATGAATTAAAGTCTTGATATTTATTGTAATTATATACAAGCTTATCTCCTAAATATTTAATTACTTCTAATGGAGGTTGCAAATTTCCAAAGCTGTCAAAATATTGTATGATTTGAGGTTTTTTATAATAAGCTACCCAATGCGTTCCATTCCCAATAGAATTATCTAAATTTATTATACCACATTCATATTTCAAAGGTTTGCGTGTTGGCAAATTATCTCGCATAAAAACTCCACGGAAATGCTTTAAGTGTTTTCTTCCAAATTCTTCTAAATCATAATTGGTAAGTGCTCTTTTGGGTAGCTTGTTTAATGGTTTTTTGGATTTAAATAAAGACCCAATCCTTTCTTATATGGTTTCAAGTGTAATCCTTTTCCTCCTTTTAATGCAATGGCTTCCATCATTTTATTATGGCGTTCACTTTCATGTAACTGTTTGTGCGCATTTTTAGTATCTTTTACAGCCTTAGCTATCCCAGCAGCACCACCTGATAATGCCCCAATAGCTGAAAGACCTGCAAATATTGGAATTAAAGGTAAAATTCCACCAATTTTTGGTACTGGAATTATTCGAGGTATAACAATCGTTTTTTTCTGTCCTCTAGAAAACTTTCGAGCTGCACTCAAAGCAATTTTTATAACATTTTTATCATTCATTGGTTTTTTTTATAGTTTTAACAGCTACTTTAGATTCCTTTATAATATTTTTCAAGGGTTTTTTTCTTTGAGTTTTCTTTCTTTTTTTTTTTTAAACCCATACCTAGTTTAACTTTAGTTTTCATTGCGTTTGTAACTAGATATGAATTTAACCGTTCACCAATAGTTGAGTTTTTAGCTTTAACCCTTTGCCAAGCTTTTTCTGCTAGTATTTGATCAGCTATATGACGTTGATTTTGATTAGTATTTTGAGAATATGCTATATCATGCTCTCGACAAGCTTCATCTAAACCATTAATTCCTTTATCGCCACGAACTAATCGTTTTGATAATTTTGTTCCGGGCCCGCAATAATTATAACCAGGTAAATGTGCTTCAAATGGTAGTTTATTAATTATAGAATTAACAACACCTCTTCCATTAACAGTTTTTTATTACTGTTCGAATATTTATTTTGAAGAGGCATAATATCCTGTTTAGTTTAAGGAAGTCACTCAAACACTAATTATCTTTTAAGAAATGAAATTTATAAAAGTAGATAATGCAGTTAAAGTTAAAAATTTTGATCAAAATTCAAAAAAACAAATAAAAAGACATGGCAAATGCTTCCCAGATAGTATAAGAGGATTAATAGTTGGGCCTTCAAATTGTGGTAAAACTAATGTTATGATAAGTATGGTTTTAGATTCTAAAGGGCTTAAATATCAGAACATATATATCTACTCGAAATCATTGCATCAACCTAAATACAAATATTTAAAAAAATTAACAAAACCAATCAAAGGAATGGGATATAAGGAATTTTCAAATAACGTTGATGTACTTGAACCATCAGCCTCACAACCAAACTCAATATTTATTTTTGATGCTGTAGCTTGCGATAAGCAAGATAGCATAAGAGCATATTTTTGTATGGGGCGTCACCAAGAAATAGATAGCTTTTATTTGTGTCAGTCGTATACAAGAATTCCAAAGCATTTAATTAGAGATAATGCTAATTTTTTGATTATTTTCAAACAAGATGATTTGAATTTAAAACATATATATAATGATCATGTAAATTCTGATATGTCTTATAATGATTTTAAAAGGTTGAGTGCATGCTGTTGGAATGATAATTATGGTTTTCTATTAATTGATAAAGATAGCAGTTTAAATAATGGTCGCTATAGAAAAAATTTTGATATAGTTGTTAAACTTTAAGAAGAGAATAGGTCTGTCAGTAGTTGATAGTTACTAACTAAATAGATCATTTAACAGATAGCAGTTAGCAGTTAGCAACAGAACAGATCAGTTGATAATTGAACGGATTAGATTGGATTGATTGATTGATTGATTGAAAAAATGGATGAACAACTTATGAAAAATTTAATTAAAACTCGTAAAAGTTTAAAAAGAAAATTTCAATCTTTAAAAGTTGAGAAGCTATCTGAAGATCACAATCGAGAAAAAGCATTTACTCCAATTATAAAACCATTAAAAGAATTAACAAATGTTGTCAAACAACAATTTTCAAATAATGTTATCAAACCGGAAGTTAAATGGACTGATAACAGCATTAAGTCAATGACATCATTCATGCCGGAAATTAAAACGCCTAGCAACAACAGCAATTCTTACAGTAAATTTAAAACTTCAACACCGAATACTATAAAATTTCAAACACCATCTATAATTGATAAGTTTAGTTTAATGATGAATCACCAACTTCACAATTTCCTATTCTTACCAAATCAGAACTTGATACGTGATACGGCCCCTATTTTGATGAGTCGTTAAATGTTCGAAAACTTGGAAATGCTAAATTTGAAATAGATGAAATTAATAAAAATATATTGATTGATAATGAAACTTTTAAAGCAACTGATGGTCTATATGAATTAATATTTAAAAAAAACCTTTAAGCTATACTGAAAGTGATTTAAGAACGTATCATCAAATACTTAACAAAACTAATGCACATAAAAGAAATTATAATCATTTAGAACAAATAAAAGGAAGCAAAGGATTTAAATACAAAAATATATTAAGAAAATTATATGAACACGATTATAACACTAGACATAAAAAAACTGGTTTAGGTAGTTGGAAAAAAAAAAATTTTAATAATTTTTTTTTTCATAAATCTTCTACACCAGAAACTCCAATGAGTTAGTTGATAGATTAAGGCTTTTAATTGCATCAGAAACAGCTGGTAACAATAATCATCACAATGAAATTGTATCTCTAATTGAAGAATTGAGAGAAGCAAATATAATACAATAACACTTTCTATTAACAATCAGTAAAAATCAAAATGCCACTTGATAAGTTTGGACGTAGTACAGCTTCTTCTTCTAGAAAACTATATACTCAAGGTGCTCCAGGTATAGGTTTTAAATTAACTTCTGAAGGAAATTATGATTTAGATAACAAAATTTTATCAAATGTTCGAGATCCAATTAACGGAAATGATGCAGCAACGCAAACATTTGTGAATAATCAAATTTTCTTTCACAAAGAACTATTACAAAACGAGATAAGAGAAATGTTTGATCATGTAGAGACAGTAATGTCTATAGAACTTAAATTAGCAGAAGAAAAATTAAGAATATTAGAAGAAAAAATACAAGATAGTTTAGAGCAAATCCAGATCAAATTTTCTGTAATATTAAATGAAAAATTTTCAAAAATGAATGATTTTATTGAATTTCAAGTTAAAAAACCAATTGGATTTATTAATGCACGACTACAAAACGCTGAAGCTAAAGCTCAATCAGCATTAGATTTAATTAATAATACAAGAAATTAATTGTGATTAGTTTTCATTCAACTTTCAAAATGGATATACATCAAATAGGATATTCTTTAAATATTTTTTTAAATAAATATCAAGATATTTTATTGGAGGAACATTATGAACAGTTAAAAGATCATTTCAAATTTTTAAAGTTATTTGAAAATTCTATACAGATTGAAACGAAGGAGTATGGATATCATTGGGATATATGCCCCTATACATCAGATAATATAGAAAGTTTTCCAGATACTTGTCCATGTCATTCAGCAGAACAATGTATGTTACACTGTTCCAAACTAATGAAATTATATAAAAGAATAGAAAATAAATTATAATAAAAGTATACATACTTGTAAACTATTATACAAATAAAGAATATAAATTTTAATACATTGAACATTTATTGTTCGTTTTATTTATTTTATTTTATTTATAAATAACTGAAAGAGAGGTACATATATTCTAATTAGTTATTTTCAAGATGAGTAAGGATGAAGTTGTAGATTTATTCGATTGGCTTGATACTTCAGATTCATATGATGAGAGCAATGGGAATGAAGATGATATTCCAATTGTTTCTGAGGGTATTTCAGATTCATCTGAAGAAAGCCATGAGGAAAAGGATTATGATAATGATGAGAAAAGAGTAAAAAAGAGAGTCAAATTTATTTTAAAGCGTCAAATACATATACTATACAAATGGAATACAGCATACAAATTAGCTTGACAAAAATATTGGGAAATGATAGCACTGGATCGCTAGATTTAATCAAAGAATTTAAAATACTGATGATATTATTGCTAAGATTATAGATAGTAATCATCGAAATATCATTTTCAATAAAAGATTTTCAAATTAGTTATATAATAATTATATACATTTTATTTTATTTTATTTAAAAATGAGTAAAAGAGAGGTTGTTGAAGAGCTGCATAAACCTACACGGAGAAATTTTAAACGACGTAGAGTTATAATTAAAGGATTTGATGATCTATGACAAGCTGATTTAGTAGAAATGGGCTCATATGCTAAAGAAAACAAAGGCTTTAATTTTTTATTAACTGTAATTGATACATTTTCTAGGTATGCATGGGCAATCCCTATAAAAACAAAAACTTCAGAGAACGTCACACAAGCTATGCAAAATATTTTTCAAATTTCTAAAAGACATCCACAAAATTTACAAACAGATGATGGGAAAGAATTTTTTAATAAAATATTGAAAAATTTAATGAATAAATATCATATAAATCATTATTCAACATTTAGCATATTAAAAGCCTCAATTGCAGAACGTTTTAATAGAACTTTAAAAGGAAAGATGTGGAAAGAATTTAGTTTTAATGGAAATTATAAATGGATTAACCTAATTGCAGAATTAGTTAAACAATATAACAACAGTAAACATCGTACAATTCAGAAACGACCATCTGATGTCAATAAAGATAATGTTGGAAATTTACTTAAAACTGTATATAATCATATTAAAATTTCACCACCATCCAAATTTAAAATTGGTGACTTAGTTCGAATAAGCAAATACAAGCATGTTTTTGAGAAAGGTTATACTCCTAATTGGACAACGGAAATATTTAAGATAAGAAAAGTGCAAATTACTAATCCTGTAACATATTTATTAGAAGATTATGAAGATCAACCTATTGAAGGAGGTTTCTATGAGCATGAGTTACTAAAATCTAAATATAATACTATTTACTTGGTTGAAAAAGTTATTAAAAGTAAAGATAACAAGGTTTTTGTAAAATGGCTCACAATGGTAATCCGCTCACAATTCATGGATTAATAAAACTGACTTAATATAAAAGAAAAAAAAAAAAATTTGTTTTTTATAAATTATATTATTTATTTATTTTTACTTTGATTATGAAAAAAAAATGTTTTTATGTTTTTTAATGAATTTCCATTTGATATGATGGATCCTGTTTGATTTTTCGTAAATCAATTACGGTAAATTCAGATTTATATTCCATATCTACCAATATAATTTTTTCTACTTCTCCATCATCTGTAATTCTTTCAGCTAATATTTCTCGATATTCATGACACTGAATTTAGAGATACTTCTTAATAAAAATGCTTTCATATTCACATCTTACAGTGAGTTTTTGATTCTCACCAATATTCAATACAAAATGTCTATAAAATATATGCTCACTATTTATTATTCCACCAATATTCTGTTCTTTTAAAACTAACTCATCTCTAAAAGTTTTAATAGCATCATCTATAGACGCATATTGTGGTACTGAATCAGCTTTATCTGATAACAATTGATCGTTTGCTTGCAAAGTAGTTAATGGTTGTATTGTTGTTGTTGTAATTTCATTAGAATTTGATTCTGAGGAAATTATATGTTTTAATAACTGAACTGATAAATTTACTTTAATAGTCTCATTATTTGGAAGTAAAATATTAAAATATGCGCTCCCAAAAGCTGATTCATCTAATCTAATATTAGAAGTTGGAGCTGAATTTGTTTGAATAGTTAACAAGCAGAATAAGAAAACTATAAATGTTTTCATAATTAATGAAAAAGAAGTATATGTTGTATCTTCTTTAAAGGTTAACGAAGTAATGTTTTTTTTATTAGTAATTAAAAAATATATATACTTTTTTATTTTCCAGAAATTTCTTTTTTGTGTACCAATTTTACTTGACTTATAATAGAATACACATACATAAAAAGCGGTAAATAGTGATCTCTTGCATCTCCATAAGATTCCATGTGAACTAAATGTTCCTCTTTTAAACTTTCAAGTAATTTTCTAAAATTAGTTAACATATCACCAATTTTTGATTTATTATTTTTTTCATTATATGCATTCTCTATGACGCTATAAATATAATTCCCTCTTCAATTCGTGTCCGTATCATTGACTTTTTCAATTCATTTCGATTTTCTTCATATTCATTTGTTTTCATGGACAATGAATCAATATGTTGTGAAATACTTTTTTTCTTATCTTTTGGTAATACATTTGATATATTCTTCTCAATCATCTTCTTCAGCAAATGGACAATCATTATTAAAATGATTAGGTATTTGCTTTTTTTATTTGGTGTATTTCTTACTTTACCCATAATGGAAATATCACCACCATAAACTTCAATTTTTATATGTTGCCAATCCAAAGGAGATAAATCGAATTTATTAGTTAATGACTCGCCATTTCTAATTTTCAAAATACATGTCTTTTCCCCACCTTCTGGAGGTACATATATCTCCAAAAAATCATGGAATATTTTCCAATTAATTATTTTGATTGAAGCCCATTTCCTTCCACAAATACAATATTTATATCCATGTAGAATGTTGTCAGCCCAAAACATTATGATCTTTTCACTTGTTAAACTTATTATGTTATGACCTTTTTCAATCTTAAAATTAACCTTTTATACCTGAAAAAATCTGATATTCAAAATAAAAAATCTTCTCTAGGTAAGAGCATAGAAGTGGGATCGATCCTAAACATAATATATTCATATACTTACTTAACACCTAATAGAATTCTATCTACGCCCCAGCACTCTTACTCACAGAAGATTTAATTAATTCTTATTATTATTATTATAGTATTTTATTTCTAAATTAGTTACTTAAATATTTTTCTTTAGTTTAAACCATACAATGGAATTCGCAAGAACAATTCTTGCATTTAATAAATTGTATTTGGAAAATAAAATTCTTTTGAGAAAGAAGCATTAGAAGGAAATTAAGTATCATATTAAGTTTCTTAGGAATTATGTGGAGTCATCACTAATTCAATTTAATTCGCTTAAAGAAGATCAAGATGATAAATGAATATATTTATTTAGCCTCAATTCATTTGAATTTACTAAGGGATGTCTTTTAAAATTAACTAAAATTGCGAAAAAATTTAAAGAAAAAAAAATTAAATATCGAAGAAATACTAAAACATAAATAAAACGTTTTCGAACATATATTTTTCTTTTTTTTATATAATTTTAAAGGAATACCACTGACG
The DNA here is from genome assembly GCA_947095535.1 of Poecilobothrus nobilitatus. Classification (NCBI taxonomy): domain Eukaryota; kingdom Metazoa; phylum Arthropoda; class Insecta; order Diptera; family Dolichopodidae; genus Poecilobothrus; species Poecilobothrus nobilitatus. Next base: position 131,919,577 of record OX352773.1, read on the forward strand.
TCATTTCAGATTTTTATTTTACAATTCAAAAAAATTTGCTTAATTTTTAAATATTGTACATTATTAAGTATAACTGATAAGAACTTTCTATTTATTCTATTATTTCAAAACCTAATTATTCATATTTTCTTATCATCATAATTTCAAATTCAAGAAACCACAAAACAAATTTTCTAATTCACTTATAAACTTGTAGAAGTACGCGTGTATGACTAATTTTTGTTTTAGTGTAATAAATTTTTTTCACAAGAAAACAGTCATGAAAAACTCCATGTATAATATAAATTTTGGAATGTTAGGAAGATTTGTACGTGTGAAACAATCATCAATAGATAGGACAAACAAGTTGAAAAGAAGAGCACAAGAGATATTTTATAATGAAAAGATAATTTACAAATATTGGATTCTTGGTACAAATCACAATGACTATTCACGTAGAATGTGTAAAAACTGTGTTGAACACTATATAAGAAAACATATGACAACAAATTGCTTTTCTGAAACATTTAGAAATAATTCTCAAAACATTGAAAAGTTTTCATGTTATCTATGTAATAAAAAACTTTATTCTGTATTAAAATTTTCTAAAAATAAATAAAAAAATTTATTTGTCTTGTTTTTTAATTAAACTATTCATTGATAACACCAACTATGAAATTCCCTGACGTCAGCATTAAATTATCAGCATTTTTTTTTTTTTTTCATTTCATTTTTATTAATAATTAAGGTTGCCGTATACCCTAAACTTCAATTTTTATGCAGCACTTTTCCCATTTTAGAGTGTACATTTCCAATATCTATAACTCTCATAGCCTATACTACTGCGACCCCAGTGTTACCTCAACGCTTATTCCATCGTGTCATAATTGTTTGCGGAGCAAATCGTGTCATATAGACAAAACAATCGAAAAATTCACCAAAATTATTAAATTATTATATCCTATAATTCACCGACAATCCAAATTAAACATTGATAACATAATATTAATTTATAAACAAATCTTTCAAAATACTATGCTATACGATTGTGGAATCTGTGGCAAATGTACATTAGCACATACATATGTATGTCTAAAACGTTTAAAAATAAAACAAAACCAAATTTTAAAAATATTATTTTTATTCTTTATATTATTATTATTCAAATTTCCTTTTATTTACTTAAAATAATATATCATAATAATGCCGGTGAACAATCCGGGTCCACTAGAGAACAGTTTGCCCTCTTAGCTTCTCTTAGTGAAGATAAAAGGTGAATCACTGCCAAAAATAAAAGGAAAAATTCTTGCTTAGGTGAAAAATTTTGCTCTTTAAGCGATTCCTTCCTCCAAGGGAAAACAAATAACCATCCCAAATACATAACTATAGAATCTATTGAATAAAACAAACCATTATCGTTCTCCAGTGTGTTTGCCTTGCAAAGTGCAATAAAAGGGACTAGTTCCGAGGTAGAAAAATTAATATTCTTCGCGATGGGAGTTTATTGGTTTTAATAAAAAATCAAAAAATTTTTGATAAATTCATTAAAACCAAAAATTTCGGCGGAATTTGGCCCGTCGCTGCCAAATACCATCAAAAGTTAAATAGTTGTAAAGGCACAAATTACGAGAGGCACTTAACACAGATAACGGAAGCTGAAATCCGCGATGAATTAAAAAGTCAAGAAGTTACAGATGTTTATAAATTCAAAAGAAATGACAAAGACGGTAAATCGTTTTACACGGGTTAAAAGAAACTCTACTTATGAAAAATGCAACATGCCACCACACAACACAGAGTGTACACGCTTGAGTGACCATAACGCATTTCAAGAAATGATAACTGCACTGAACCAAAATAATACAGAGTGTAATCTGGATGAAGATTCCAAAATGGAATCATAAAATCTAAAATCTTACACTTGCATGTCTAAACATACAAATGTTAATGATAGCTGGTTTTTATTCCTCTTCACATTCTGTTTTCTTTATTAAATTAAAATGATACTTAACATTCTTCAATGGAATATTAAAGGACATCACAACAATTATACAGGAATTGAACTACTGTTAAAATCCCAAAAACCACAAATAATCGGTTTGCAAGAAACACATGGAAATATAATGTATTTCCCCGCACACTTTAGCAGTTCACCGGTTACTTCCATAACTTCCAGATACCGGAATACACAAAAAAGTAATACACAAAAAAGTACTGCATACCGCATAAAAATATCCAAATTAACTCCAATTTATCATTTATAGCAATAATAGCAACCTTAAAACCTCAATCACAATAATTTCAATATATATTCCACCAGATCAAAAAATTACGTCTTCAGACTTATGCAATATCATATTCAATATTAAAACTCCAATTATTTTAGCTGGCGCCCTTAACCGATGGAGTTCCCTTTGCGGCTCCTCTAGCACTAATCATAGAGGAAAAATTATAGAAGATTTTATTTTTAATAACATTTCAATCTTAAACAAAGGCTCTTCCGCTCACTTCTCCATCCACAGAACATTCACTAACATAGATTTATCTTTATGCAGTGCACAATTACTTCCACATACCTAATGGAATATTTCCAAAGATTTACACAATAGTGACCATTTCCCCATAACAATAGAAGTTAATCTTTCGAACTCAACCAATGTTAAACTCTCTAAACCCACCAAATTTAACTGTAATTGCGCAGACTGGCTAAAATTCCAAAACAATTAAAAGAATTAAAGAATTAAGAGAAAATACCCCTCCTTCACAAAATGTCAATAAAAAAGCAGCTGAAATTCAGAAAATAATCCGATGTTCCGCAAATATTTCCATACCTATATCTTCTCAAAAGTCCCAAAACCGAAATGTCCCTTGGTGGACGCCTAAAGTTAAAGCCCTTAGAATTCAAAAACAAACAGCCTGGAAAAATTATCGTAAAAACAGTACTATTTGTAATTTAATAAACTACCGTAGGTTAAACGCTTTATTTAATAAAGAGAAAAAACCGCAAAACAACTCAAATTTCAAGATTCCAATAAAACACTTAACCCTCAAACTCCAGTTAACACTTTATGGAAAACAATTTCCCTCTTAACTGGAACATACACTCCTTTTGAAATCAAATCTATAAAAATAGGATCAATTACAAATGGAGACAAACTAACAATTGCAACAAATTTTGGAAAATATTATTCTGAATGTTCTGAAATTAATTTTTCATTTATTCTTTTTATGTGCATGTCAATTGAATATTTTGAAATTTGAAGCTTAGCAGAATTTATTTTATTACATATTTCATTAAAAACAACCCATTTAAAATCATTCATATCGTCAACTGAGAATTTATTTTTATAGTTGAAAAACACTGAATTATAGTTGTTAGAAATGTTGAATTGAGGTGGAATGTCAATACTTTTTTTAAACTAAGTTGAATATCATCAGTATTACTTAATAGATCCATCAATTCACAACACATTTTCATGCGAAATAAAGAAAAACAAAAAGATCTAAAAGGAAATAATAAAGTGTTCAGTTTTCGACAGAGTTAATTTTAGATTTTGATTACTAAAATTTCTATTTTTGAAATGCATAGTACGAAGAATAAATTTTTGAACCTTGAGTAGTGGTTCTATTGTAGAGAAGTAAGTACCAGCCCAACTCGTTATAGCATACTTCAATTTAGACTGTACCAGACCATAACAGATTTTTAATAGAAGCTTTTTAGAACAATAAGATCTCAATATATAAAATTTTCTAATACATAGTAACATATATTTATATAACTTGTCCAAGTGAGTTTTCCAATTTAATTTTTATTAATTATTATACCCAAATACATACTTGTAATTGTCAACGGATTCAATTTGAAAACAACCTTCCGAACACGAATTATTTACTACTTGACCTGAATGGTGGATATTATGATTAGGGCATTTAAAACGACGACAATTAGCCGTATGAAACTTGACGTCTAGATCACTTTTAGAAGAATTTTTTAAACTGAAAACTATAATTTTAGTTTTATCACTTATTATAAGCTTATCAATGAAGAACCAATTTTTAAGTAAATCCACGTCAAATTCCATAGCTCGTTTGAGTAAATCGAGATTACGTTCACTGTAAGAAAGAAAACAATCATCTGCAAAATCTGTTAGTACGAAGGGTTCTGAAAAGAGGGAATTAATATAGATTAAAAATAATAGCGGACCTAGTACTGACCCTTGGGGCACTCCAATATTAATGATTTTAAATTATATAGTTTAACTTTTTGTCTTCTGCTGCTCAAATAAGATTTTTAAAAATCAAGAAAAAAACCTCTAAAACCTGCTGCGTCTAATTTATTAATGAATAACGCTGAAGTGCATTTATTTTCATTTATTTATTTATTTATATTAACATTGCATACATAAATGTAATGCAATATTATTGAACCATCGGCTACCAAGGCCATTATAGGTTTTTATACTATTATTAAATTATATACTAATATTATTTATTTTGTTTATATTATATACTATATATTTACTTAAACTTGATATAATTCAGAACACAACTTTAAAATTGCATCTTCAGTAGATTTAACGGATAAAAATCCAAATTGCTTTTGATCAAAAAACTTTGTGTCAGATAGAAATTTTATCATTCTTGCTTTAATTAATTTTTTAAATAATTTCCCTAGTGACGGCAGAATTGAAATTGGCCTATAATTACTGAAATTTTGCTTGGAACCTTTTTTAAACAAAGGAATTATTTCAGCATATTTCAATGAATCTCGAAAAATACCACTATAAATTGATAGATTGAAAATGTAACTCAAAACGTATATTATGTAAATAGCAGTTTTTTTTAATATAAGATTGTTTATTGTATCAGCCGTACAAGAAGTTTTATTATTTAACGATACAATATTTGAATTTAATTCTATAGTACTATTTTGCACAAAGCCAAAAGAATTACTTTCAATATTTGCTGTTGAAATATTATTTAAATTTAACGAACAAAAACAATTAGGAAAATTTTTTTCAATTAAATTTTTAGCAGATTCAGCAAAATAAGCATTCAATTCATTTGTAATTTTAGCTTTGTCACAAATTTTTACATTATTTACTTCAATTTCGTTTATAACTGAATTGAAAATTTTTTCATTCAAAATATTTTTGATCACCACGCATTCTATTTTAGAATTACCAAAGAATTTATTAAGTTCAGCAGAATAATAATTACTTCTCAAATTTTTGATTTTTAAAATAATATTTTTGCAAAATTCTTTAAAATGGTTTTTCAGGCATAAATTATCTGGTTCAGGTTTACATTTAATTCCTACTCTATTTTTGTATTTAATTTTTTTTAATAGTTCATCTGACATCCACGGTTTCAATTTTTTATTTTTAGAAACACTAGAAACTTTAAATGAACAATTACTTATATGGTTTACAAATATGTCTAAAAACATATCATAAGCAATATATGAATTTGGTTCTTGAAATACCCTTTCCCAATTTTCTGAAAGAAGAACTTCTGCCAACTTTGAGATATTAATTTTGTTTGTAAATAATCTATTAGTATTATAAGTTTTCGTTGGAAAAAGTTACATTCTGAAATTTTAAATAGATCATATTTTGATCACTTATATATTTATGATATGTGGTCGATACATGTACTACTGTAATCCGAAATACGAGTCAGAGATTCTGTAAGAGAATTTAAACCATGTGACGACATCATTAATAAATAATTATTTTTTAGTTGTGATTCTTTCATTATATCTAAATTCATTCATTGACAAGAACATCAATTTATTGCAAAAACTACAAAACAAGGCTATTAAAAACCTGTATGGCTACAATTCGAGAACTTCCACTAAAGAAATACATACGAAACATAACATTCTTATTGACTTACTCATTAAAAGTAAATTGGCAACTCAAACTCATCTAATGATTACTGGAAACATCAACACGAACGTCCAACGCTGGTTCAACAATTGCTTTCACAGTTATGGTACAAGGAGTGCTGATAATATTGGTCTCGTCAAGAATCAGCTTCAATAGGCAAGATACCATATACAACTTAGCGTTTTAGAATTACAACTGTTTGCCTAATTATTTGAAAGATTTAAATTCCTTAAATAAAATTAAAAGAAAAATTAATGAATATTTTATAAGTAAAAAAATTTAACAAATTTTATGTATACCTACATTTAGTTTACAAACTTATTGCAATTTGTATTTGAATTTTTATCTTAAAGTTAATTGAATTACTTAACTTCTTATATATGTACATACATATATTAGTTTGTTTTCTTTTTATTTTCATAAATTTTTTTGGTACCTAATTGTGTTCCCTTTTTTTTTTTGTTTATTTACTTTACGCTCATCACGTTTTGCTTAGAATTTACAGCTTCGCCTTTGTTGATCTTCCACAAAGCGCAACTCTCGATGTCTTCAGGAATGATGTTGGTTTTCAAACTGGAATTCAGTATTTTTACTGCAAATGCAACTTTATTTGTTCCTTCAACATCGGGAACATTTAGCACATCAATTGAATTGTTCAGTGTTTCCTGTTCCATCCAATTTGTTCTCTAAAAATGTTACCTTTTTATGCAAAGCCATATTTTCATTCTCAAGAGAAAGGAGTTTTTCCACATATGATTCGTGGATTGACTCTATGCTGTTCATCATTTCATGATTTTGTCTCATGATGTTAGAGTATAGAGTATCCATACTCACATTCTCAGAAGGTGCTGCCCTATTCGCTTAACTTGTACTAGCACTATTTTTTCTTTGGGCCGTATCTTTTTCGGCAAATTTAGACAACATCTGGCTAATTACACTCAACGAGAATATTCTTAAAGTATACTTACTGCAGCTAAAAGATGATTTGGAAAAAGAATCCAGTTGAACACACACTTTGTGAAAGTTTTGCTTGCAAGATTTACATTGTACAAATTTTTTCTGTCTTTCAATTTTGTTATTGCAATTTACACACTGCATATTGGTAGTTTTTTTTTTTTTCTTTATAAAAATTGAAATTTAATTAAAAATAAAAAATATAAACATTTTTTTTTATTTTTAAAATTTTTCTTTTTCTTTTTATTCTTTTTTAGTAAATTAATGAATTTAAAACAATATGTTAACCCCACAACGTATGGATTGAGAATGAAAACTATGGTTATTCTTTTCAATTAAGTAGAGTAAAAATGTCAGACTCCCTCGAATAGTGAATGCTTATGTTCAACTTTTGCCAGTCATGATATCACTCTGAACCCATATTGACGATCGGGAACTAAACTTTTCTTATGTAGACATTGCACAGCCTATGTATTAAATTTTCCATTATTTTGGTAAGAACCGAAGTAAAAGTAATAGGATGGTAGTATGGTATTTGTTTTAGAACTGTGGGAGTAAAAACTTTTGAATCAGCTGACTCTTTTGTATCCAAATTAAGGTCTTAAGTACTTTAAGTACTGCAAATTTTACCAAAAACACAATCAACCGCGGTAAAAATTGGTGGTTACTGAATATCAATAAAATTCATATTTTATTTATCATGATGTAAAATAATGAAAATAAGAACAAAACGTAAACTAAAAGTACAAAGTAAAGTTCATATTTATTTTTGTTTTTTTTTAAAGATTACTTATAATAAATTGTTATAATTGTAGAGTTCAAAAAAGTTTTTTAACGATTTATAGATTTCAAATAGATTTCGATTTCCCCAAAAAAAATAGGTTTCAAAATTTTATAGATTACAAATATAAGTTATTAAAAAACACCAATTTTTATATTTATAGATTTCAATTTATTTCATTTATATTCAATTTTTTTTCTTTTATGTTAATAAAGCGGCGATTCGATTACGATTAAATTTAAAATGTTTAAAAAGTGTTACTTTTAACATTAATTCACTGTTTCTTATGTATTATATATAGTTCATTGACCTTAGAAGTAAAAATTACATTTCGTTATATATCAAAGTTAAAAATTATCATTAGTACATAAGAAACATATGCTTATTTTGTATATAATAAATCGACCCAAAGTAGATGACTAAAATTATTTAACAATTAATAATATAATATTTTAATAGATGTCGGCGACATCTGAGAACTAATAGATAAGTAATAATGTTACATAATTATGAAATTATGTGTAAGTGTAAAAGAGAAAAATATATAGTAATTAACTAACAAGATGAATATTATTTTTAACAAATGCGAGAACATAAGTAAATAGTACAAATCAAACAAAGCAAATATAAATTGGTAAGTAAGAACAATTAATTTTAAGTTTAACTATTAAATTTTAATTTAATTTTAAATGTCTTTTTAGATGTTAGATGCTGGGAAAGAATTGAGATGAACCAATAATTCAGATAAGTATTTAATTTTAATTTCTTTATTAAAGTGAAGGTTCTTTGTGGTATCTTTCCTTTCAGGCTTTCTTTTAGTTGAAATCAAAAAATGAACAATGAAGCTAAACAAGAAAAATGGGATCGTGGCGCAACATTCTCCCGGCCTTGGCATCATTGTGAATAAATAGAAGTCGCAAAGCAGAACTCGATCGTGATCGGTGATGGATGCTGTATCAATTGATGTTACCATAGTTTGACTGCTAAAGTTTATTTATATATTTTTTTTTTTTGTTGATACGTTTTGTTTGTCGTTATATATTTTTTTTTTCCTCATCCTAATTCCTTTGTTTGTTTTTAGGTTTTTAGATGTATTTATACTGTGAGCACCGTGAACTTTAATCTAAAAATAAAAAATTGAGGGGTTATAGCGCCCCTGACTCGCTGTTGTTTAGAAATTTTATTGATATTTGAATAATACATTACGAGTGTAAATTAGTGAGTATTGTAATATTTGTTTCTTTATATATTTTATATGAGGATATATCTTATAATTGTATTGTAATTGGTATATATGTAAAAAATATGACTTATAATATGTTGTAATCTGTATATATATATTTCCTCGTAATAATTTAGGGAATCCTTTCCCCTTACTTATGGATTTTAGTTGTTGATTTGAATGACATATCTTGAAAAATGTAGTTGATAATCGATAATGTATGAATGATTTGTGTATATTTAGTATAGTTTAGTTTCGGGTTTTTTTTTTTTTACTGACTGTTTGGTAATACACAAATTTTTGGTATTGCTCTTTTGAATGTTGTATTTTTACAATTTACTGTGACTACTCTTACTAACCCATCTGAACCAGGATGGATTTCAATTATTCTGCCAAGTAACCAACGAGATGTCGGAAGTCTTTCTTCTTTGAGAAGAATTAGTTGTCCAATTTGAAGATTTTCAGTTTTCTTCATCCATTTTGGTCGCTGTTGCAATCGACTTAAGTATTCAGAGCTCCATCTTTGCCAGAAATTTTGTGAAAGCCTTTGTACATGTTGCCAACGGTTTAGCCTATGAATGTTCAAATCTAACAGTGATGGCTCAGGCGGTGTTAATAAACTATCCCCTATTAAAAAGTGGGCCGGTGTTAATAGAGTCAAATCTTGAGGATCGCTGCTTAGTTCACAAAGTGATCGTGAATTTAGACAAGCTTCAATCTGTGTAATGACAGTGTTGAATTCTTCAAAGGTCAATGTTGAATTGCCGAGTATTCGTTTGAGATGATATTTTGTTGATTTGACTGCTGCCTCCCATAATCCGCCAAAATGAGGAGATGCTGGTGGGTTGAAATTAAATTTTGTACCTTGATTTTCAAATGCTTCGGCTATATCAATGTTCAGGTTAGCAATCATAATTTTCCTTTCTTTAGTTAGCAATTTATTTGCTCCAACGAAATTTGTTCCACAGTCGCAATATATTTCCTGGCAGATACCTCTTCTTGCGCAAAAGCGACGATATGAGTTTTTAGTTCAAATGGTCCACAAAAATCAACTCTAGAGTGGGAAAACGGACGGCTTATTTGTGATCTAGCCTTTGGTAGATTTCCCCTTAATTGTTTGGCTGTGTCGGCTCTTTGTCGAAAACAGATTATAAACTTATGTATATGGTTTCTGATAGTGTTTCTCGCGTTTATTAACCAGTATTTTTTTCTGAGAAGCGCCATTATCAATTGTAAGCCACCATGTAAAGTTTCCTTGTGTAGTTTTTCAATGATTAACCTGGAAATAAGATCTTTATCAGAAAATATTATGGGATATTTTTCATCATAAGTCAATAACGAATTTTTTAATCTTCCATCAACTCGGAGGATTCCATTGATGTCTAAAAATGGGTTAAATTTAAGCTCTTGGATAGTCTTGGCTTATCATCTGTTAACAAAAATATCTCTTCTGAAAAGGTTCTTCCTTGAGCTCTTTTAATCAAAATCTGCAAGGCCCATGCGAGTTCTGAAGCTCGAAGATATCCCAGATTTCTCCGATTAGAGTCCTGTCGAGTATTCATCATAAATCTTTGGCAGAACACTACAACTCGTAATAATCGTGTTAGATTCGAGAACTTGTTTTCAAATGGTTCTTCCAAAATTTTGACTTGGTGAACGTATGATTTTTTCTGCTCTAATGTTGTTGTTGTGCAATCCTTTGAGTTGGGCCAGTGTGACGGAGCCCTTTGCAACCACTCTGGACCAAACCACCACAATTTGTGTTCTAGTAAGTTTGCTGGGTAAAGTCCTCTTGAAGCACAGTCTGCTGGGTTTTCCTTTGACGTTACATGGGACCAAACATTTTTCTCAAGCAGCTCATGAATATGGGATACTCGATTGGCCACGAAACTTGTCCATTTCGAAGGATGTGATCTTAGCCAAGCCAACACGATTCCGGAGTCTGTCCATGCATATATCGAAATTTGAGTAGACAGATCTAACGCTTCGACCACATTTTTAATTAGTTTAGCAGCCAAGCTAGCAGCATATAATTCTAACCGGGGTAACGAAATTGTCTTGATTGGCGCTACCTTTGTTTTTGCTGTCAGAAGGCTGGTTTTTCTTTTGCCAAAATTGTCGGTTACACACATATACACTACGGCGGCGCAACCTTTGGTTGATGAATCTGCAAAGCCATGAATTTCTACTTCAGCTGCTTGATTGTATAGGTGAACCCATCTATTTATAGAAATATGTTGAATTTGTTTTAGTCGTTCTCGATATTTGATCCATTCTCTTGTCAGCTCTTTGTTGACTATATCATCCCATTCTAAACCTGCCAACCATAATTTTTGTATAAAAATGTTTGCTATTATGATTACAGGTGCTAACCAACCTAAAGGATCAAATAATTTAGCAATCTGTGACAAAATGTTTCGTTTTGATAAATTGACATCTACTGGATCAAGATTAATTGAATATACGAAAGCATGTTTTGTTGGATTCCAATAAATACCGAGAGTTTTCACCTTTGATTCTTGTTCCATGATTTCACTAATTTCTTGATTTTCGGGCGGTATTAAATTTAAAATTTTGTTACAATTTGATGTCCATTTGTGTAGGTGAAAACCCCCTGACTTCATTAGCTCGATTAACTCTCCTTGAATTTTCACTGCATCCCTTTCATTATCTGCTCCAGATAGGAGATCATCTACATAAAAATCACGTAGCGCTATTTTTAACGCTATAGAGTACCTTTCTTTTTCATCTAAAGCTAATTGTTTAATAGTTCTAGTTGCCAAGAAAGAGGCACTTTTAGTCCGAAAAGTCACTGTAACTAATTTAAAATCCTGTATAGGTTGATCTGAGGAGTCACGCCACAGTATCGTTTGATATTGGGCATGTTCTGCCGTCATCCAAATTTGTCGATACATTTTTTTGATGTCAGCTGTGAAGGTTATAGGGTACTTTCTCCATCTTAAGATAATGGATGACAATTTATCTTGAATGTTCGGTCCTTTTAGCATCATATCATTCACCGAAGTCCCACTGAAGGTCGCACGAGATGCATCAAAAACAACCTGGAGTTTTGTTGTTGTACTGGACTCCTTTATTACACCATGGTGCGGTAAATAGCTACAAGTGCATGCAGAATTCTTTTGCCCTTGAGTCATATGTTCATCTTCTGTAGTTGAAACCTGTTTCATATGACCCACAGCGAGATATTCTTGCATGCACTTTGTATATTGGACCCTTAACTTTGGATCCCTTTCAAATTTCCTTTCTAGTTGAAGTAGTCGCTTTACTGCTATATCTCGGGAGCGTCCAAGATACATTTCTGCCGTTGCTTCCTTAAAGGGCAGGTTGACTTCATATTGTCCATTTGGCAATCGGATTGTGGTTGAATTATATATATTTTCACATTCATTTTCTTCATCATTAATGATTTTTTTATCATTTAATTCTTCTAATTCCCAAAATGCTTTAAGATCTGCTTCTACATCGTTGGTGATATGAAAATTGTTTAATTTAAATGTATTTTGAATTTGGTTTATTTCTCCAGAAAGAATCCATCCGAATATGGTTCTTTGCGCCAATGGAGTTCTAGGTTCGCCCTTGATTAATCCGTTAAGGATTATGTGTTGATATACATCAGCTCCGAGTAGCATGTCAATTGGTCCAGGTTGATAAAATTGTGGATCAGCTAAATTTAGCCCTTGTAGATGTTTCCAATTTCTATGCTCAATCTGATTTCTAGGAAGAATTGAGGAGAGTTTGTTTAAAATTAAAGCTGAAACTTCTATATGATTATTGTTCGCTAAAGCTTGAATTGATAATATTGATTGCGCCTTCATTTGTAACGATTCCCCATCATTAATTCCCTGTATAGACGTATTTATAAATTGTTTTTTCAAATTAAGTGTTTGAACCACCCTTTCGGTAATAAAAGTGGTCTGTGAACCTTGGTCGATGAGCGCTCTTATTACCATTTCCTTTCCTATTGGAGAAGCTACCTTTATTAGTGTGGTGGCAAGCATAACTTGCCTTGGTTGTCTCTATTTACCACATAGGACTCGAAAGAGGTTGAGGGTAATGTGTGTGGATGTGGTATGAATTTCGGTGCTTCCACGGTAAAGGAATGATGGGAAGCTAAATTATGTTGGTTTTCGATTTGTTGTGTTGATTTTGGCGTGTCTTGGTTACTATTTCTTGCTTGATTCCAATTTGAACTTTCTCTATGCAGAAGTGTATGATGACGTTTTCTGCAATGTAAACAAGTACTAGTTCTTGGATAATTGGCTAATAAGTGCCCTGAACACAGACAATTTAGACATAAACCCTTAGATTTTACTATTTCTAATCGTTTTATCTGATTTTCCTTTGCAAAGCTATCACACTTTCTTATATTGTGCTGGCCAGTGCACATGATGCAACATGGTTGCATGGCTAAATGAAATGTGTTATGCGAAGGCTTAGCATTATTCCTGATTGGCCGAAAATTATTATTTTTAACATTTTGATTAGTTATTTTTTGCTTTAAAGCCTCGAGTGTACGGAACCGGGATTCCAAAAAGGTCTTTAACATTTCCCAAGATGCTAGTTCCCTAGTTTTACTGATCTCTTGTTCCCAGAGTTCATGTGTCTCAGCTGGTAACCTCTGAACGATTGTATGAATTATGATTGGGTCCCAATTGACAACTGGAATATTTAAGTTCACAAGTGCTTGTAAACTCTCTGTAGTCGTATCTAGTAAACCCTTTATTCCCTGTGCAGACTCCTGTGACTGAAAGGGCTGGCCAAAAAAAACCTGTAAATGGGTCCCCACCAAAATTCTTTTATTGTTGTATCTTTCCTTTAATAATTGCCATGCACTTTGGTAATTCGAATCGGTAATTTGAAATTGCCTTTTCTGGCTCGCTAGCAATGTGCATTTTTAAGTATTGTAATTTCTGTGCAGGCGCCAAACTAGAATTTTCATGGACTAATGTCCGAAACAGGTCATGAAAGGACGGCCATTTTCTACAATCACCGTTAAACCTTTCCAAAACTATTTTGGGAAGGTGAATAGCTGTAGGAGACTCTCGTATCGAGATCGATGTTTGCTCGCAACTATTCTCAACCATTTCGGGAAATGTCTCTTTCATAATACTTTCTATTAACCCGTAATTTGTATAATAATATTGTTTTATGTGAGAAAACATATTTTTGTCAAAATATGAATACTTAGCCTCTTCAAACCCCTTTTCGGAGTAGGATGCTACCAGCATTTTCCAATGACGTGCCTTAATTTCTGCCCACTGTTGTTGGATATCCCTCAGCAGCTCTACGAAACATTCCTTTGTTTTAGTCTCTCTGTCTCTCTTTAACCGTACCGAACACGCGCGTAGAATTCTAACGTACTTGCAGGTCTTTAAAATTAGTTTATTAATTTAAGCACTAAAATTTCTTGTATTTAACAAAATAATATTGAATATTTTTATTGCTATACTGTTTTCAATTATATTACATATTAGTTTCTCTATTAAATTTTATATAAAGTTAATCAATAGATATGTTCACAATTTAAATTAAATATTAATTGTTTTAATTATCAAATATATTTAACAATTACCCAAAGTTTTTTAACACTAATTAAATTAATTTAGTCAAATTATTACACGCTCAATTTAATTCAATTCAAACTATTACACTTCATAATTTCAATTTAATGATTATATATTTAATAACTTAGATCCGGCTCGAAGGACCATGAAAAAAAGAGTTCAAAAAAGTTTTTTAACGTTTATAGATTTCAAATAGATAACGATTTCCCCAAAAAAAATAGGTTTCAAAATTTTATAGATTACAAATATAAGTTATTAAAAAACACCAATTTTTATATTTATAGATTTCAATTTATTTCATTTATATTCAATTTTTTTTCTTTTATGTTAATAAAGCGGCGATTCGATTACGATTAAATTTAAAATGTTTAAAAAATGTTACTTTTAACATTAATTCACTGTTTCTTATGTATTATATATAGTTCATTGACCTTAGAAGTAAAAATTACATTTTGTTATATATCAAAGTTAAAAATTATCATTAGTACATAAGAAACATATGCTTATTTTGTATATAATAAATCGACCCAAAGTAGATGACTAAAATTATTTAACAATTAATAATATAATATTTTAATAGATGTCGGCGACATCTGAGAACTAATAGATAAGTAATAATGTTATATAATTATGAAATTATGTGTAAGTGTAAAAGAGAACTTACTAAAGAGTGTAAAGAGAATTAACTAACAAGATGAATATTATTTTTAACAAATGACAGAACATAAGTAAATAGTACAAATCAAACAAAGCAAATATAAATTGGTAAGTAAGAACAATTAATTTTAAGTTTAACTATTAAATTTTAATTTAATTTTAAATGTCTTTTTAGATGTTGCTGTTAGATGTTGGGAAAGAATTGAGATGAACCAATAATTCAGATAAGTATTTAATTTTAATTTCTTTATTAAAGTGAAGATTCTTTGTGGTATCTTTCCTTTCAGGCTTTCTTTTAGTTGAAGTCAAAAAATGAACAATGAAGCCAAACAAGAAAAATGGGATCGTGCCGCAACACTTGTTTATTATTATTATTGCTGCATTGTATAGTGGAAGGAATGAAAAAAATCAAAGACAAGTTAATTACTTTTCTTACCTAATAGTGCAATAGTAAACATAAAATTATAAAAATAAAACAGATGGTGTTATGTATATTTAAAAAAATGTATTTAACCAAAAAAGCTTTGCGATGATCAGATGTTAAGATGCTAGAAATAGTGAGACCAACTTTTTCTATACGTGTTTGAGCTTTACTACTATCACGTGCTTATTCCTCTCAATGACCTTTTCGTACTGATCTGTAAGCATAATCATACACAAGCATAACGTGAATTTCTTGTTTTATGTTGAAGTGAACTTTTTTTAGTTTTGGTATTTCAATTCATATCGTCCAAGTATGAAAATTGGGGTCTTTTTTGGTTGGGGGTCGGGAAAACATTGAAAGCTTCCGCAAAGCGTAGAACGGTGCAGATGTTTGGCGCCTTCACCCGAACTAATATCCGTTCCCAGTTTTATGCAATTAAAACTAGTCGTGAAGACTAACCATTTATTTTTTTTCATATATTAGTTGCGAGAAAATCTCGTGTAGAGACTCATGTTTAGCGATAAATGTTTAGTAAATGCCAGCAACCGTGTAGCATTTACTGCTAATTCTAGTGGCTTATTCCTTTTAAGCTTTCTGCGTATTCCATCGAAATATAGGAGTTGACCGGCTTGTAAATTTATATGCCCCTTTATCGGGCCTTATGATTCATTGCATAGTTTTTTATTTGTTGCACCACAGTGGAAATGTTTAAATTTCTATGTAATCGCTATTTCACACATACCAGGAGGCATTAACCATGTTTCTTACAACTTTATTTTGGAATATTTGAACTCGTTGTAGATGGATCTCTTTGCCACAACCCCGAAGGTGTATATCATACAATCAAATCGATTTAATTATTTGGTTATATAATAGTATTTTATACTCAATTGGCAATCTGGAGCTTCGACCCACTAGCCAATAAATTTATCCATATTTTAAATCATATTCCATCTTTTTCTTTTTTATATGTTCATTCCACCTTAACTTGACGTCTAATGTTATACCCAGGTATTTCGTTATTTTCTCTTGAGGTATATTTATATGATTTAGCTTAATACCAACGAGATTTTGAATTACTCTATTTGTAAAATAACATGCACAGATTTCAACTCATTCAATTTAATTTTACATTTTTGGTCCAATTTCTGTAGCCTCATCAATATTTGATCTTACCGCCATAATTGCAGTATCGTCCACCAAAGTAGCTACGGTAATATTTTCTAACAATGGTAAATCACTTGTAAAAAGCAACTTCAAGATTCATAAGTTACCTTGGGGCACGTCCGCATTGATTTCTCTTAGAGTGGAATACTCATCGTCCTGTTTAGTTTTGAATAATCTGTCACTCAGAAATGATGAAAGTGTATCTAAGTAGACTCTCAGCAGTATTTCACCTAGTTTGCATAAAAATTCATTGTACCATACTTTATCAAAAGCTTGGGCGACGTCAAGGCATATTGTAGAACAAATTTTCTTTTCTTCAAGAGCCCATGACATCTGTTATTCTGTGTATTTGATCTACAGTGGAATGTTTAGGGCTAAAACCAAATTGATAATTTGGAATTAGTTCCCTTCCTTCTAGATAGTTAATCCCTTTTTTTGCAGCTGCTTTAGTATTTCAGCTGAAATTAAATCATAACCTGGGGCTTTATTAGATTTGAGGGTTTTGATTTCTTCTACTACTTCTCTTTGTGTGAATGACTCGATAAAATTTTCTACATTTCTCTCATTTTCTTCTTCAATAGAAAGATCAGAGTCTATTTCATTTGGCCGAAAAATTTCTTCCAGGTGATCTGCGAATTTTCCGACCTTTCGTTATTACTCCTCGTTCAGTTTTTATCCTTTTTTCTAATGTAGGAGAAATTTTTCAATATTTTTCGTTGTCTTCTACAGAGAGTAATTTGTCTCTTCATTAGTAGTTAAATTATTTACATAATTGTCAAAAGATTTATTTTTAATTTCTAGGATATTTTTTCTAAGATTTTGTGTTAGTCTGTTCAATATGTTTTTATCCGTTGGATCTTTTGATTGATGCCATCTACGTCTGGCCTTTGTTTTTTTCTTAATCAAGTCCAATATTTCTTTAAGGTATTTATTTCCCTTTGTTTTTACACCCTTTATTTATTTATTTCCCTTTGTTTTTACACTCTTAGTTCCCACTATATTTACACTCTTTTGCATTGTTCCAAGCGGCATTATGAATTATTATAATAAATTGATCTAGTTTCGATTTCAATTCATCTATATTTCCCATTTTGAAGAATTCATCTATATCCCCAAAATTACTGATACAAAAGGTACTCACACTCGTGCTAAATCACTGTATATTAATGCAGAAGCACAAACAAACATACCTGAATATAAAGATGCTGCAATACAATTTGTTCCCAAAGAAATATACAAAAAAGAAGCTGACGTGGTATTCGATTATAAAATGGAAAAGGAATTTTTACAAAAGCATTGTCAGCTGAAAAACGTCTTAGAAAAATGAAATTTATTAGAAATAAAAATGTACAAATTTTTAAAATTCATGCAGGAGACATAATAACAGTTCCTTTAGACAGCCTTAGCCCATCAACGAAGAAAGAAAAAACGTATTTTACGGTCAGCTATTGTAGGTAATATTCAAATAGAACTTAATTTCGCCATTCGTAAGAAAAAATCAACCAGCTCACGAACAGCGTACAAAAAAACAATGAATTTTACCTTACTTTACTAAGCGATTCATTTATGCTTTTACTTTACTAAGCGATACATTGTCAGCTTTTACAAACAACTTAAATATGCAACAATGTTGATATGTATAAATGATTTTATTCCAAATGAATATGGGAGAAATCCAGAATAATTTTGGGGGGTTGATCTAAAGCAAACCCTCCTTTAAACAATTTATTTATGTGTGTTTGTTACATTTTAATGCGCTGCTTATTTCTATGGTATTCATTAATCAAATTGACTTAAGTCAATACTTTAGTTGTTTCTTCAATGTAGTTCGATAAAAACGTTTCTTTGATTCATAAAAAAGTTATAATATCAAATTTTTCTAGTATTTGAGAGAGCTCTTTATTTATCGTTGTAACTATTTATAGATTTCTGACGACAAATGAAAAATCTCAATTTCTTCGCAATCGACTTGTTGATTTTTTACTTAAATTACAATTACCTTTTAAAATATTTAAAGCAATTTCCCAAAATGTTTTGATTATTTTAGGGTCACAGTGTTTTATAATTACTTTCTCAAATTTTGGTTTAGAGCTTATTAATAGGTGTAATATAATTATGATGGCTGGCCTTCAAATGTTTCATATTCTTTTCCAAATTGTTCTAATTGATTTCTTGTACAAAAGCACAAATTTTTTCCAAATATATTACTTCTTGTTCGAAATAAATCATTAACGTCGTTTGAGTAAGATCTATATTATAATTTATACCCATATGGGTTTGACGTCACTTCATTATATACTTTTCCAAATGCTTTGATTTGGATAAATCTGGCGAGTTAAGGATAATATATGTGATTTGTCTCTTGGATTTTAAAAAGTACTAGATATTTACAGTTAAGCGAAATATATCTTGGAAACTGACCCAGATGAAAAATATTTTGAGTTACAAATATTACAGAGAAGTTTCTATGATGTGAACCTCTGATAAATAAAACACACACATACTTCATTAGAATTTAACATCGTGTCGTCGATAATAATCAACAAAGGTTTTTTGATTATTAATAAAATCTTATATTTTATTACTATATTGAACATCTTTCATATATTAATAGTGGAACCGCATTTATTCTGAATTACACCAAATAATTCTATTAATATGTTACCGTATATTTTCTGTTTTATATTTTATTAAATTATGGATAAAAGTGGTTTTACCACAGCAGGATGGCCCATCCATCATCATTATAAATGGATGAAACAGCATATAATTGTACTAGTTAAAAACTAGCTTAGCTAACCTATATTTATATAAAAAGCTATTTTCCTGAAATAAATATAAATGTAAATTTAGTTATTTAGTTTATCGAACATTCATCCAAAACTTTTCGACATGGAAAATATTGACCGGCAATTTATACTTATAAAGTTGACCGGCAATTTTTACGAGCAATTGAAAACAATATTTCCTAAAACAGTCAGCTATACTTGCAAAAGGAAGTTTAATTCCAATTGTGTATCACTTTAAACGACCATAACACGCAGAAGAACTTATTCAAGAGGTAAAATTTAATAATCAATATTGTGAGAATAAAATAAATAGACTTAAATGGGCTAACGGACTACTTGATTATTTGGACGTTAAACCTATATAACACTATTTAGATAGAGCCAGCAGAAAAAAATTATGCAAAAGGAGAACAAAAAAAACTTTTCCTTGAAAGTATATTGGCAGTAGCAAAATAGAAGATCTAACCAGAGATTTACCTTCATTACTAAAGATTGATAATTATAAATCAACATGTCCTATACACTTATCAAACAACAGTTTTAGATGTGCTGTTAAAACTTGTTAGTTGTACATGTATCTTTTAAAAGAAAAAATTTTAGATTAAAACCTTCAATTTTCATACTTGCACGATATGAATTTAAATAACAAAACTAAAAAAGTTCACTTCAACATAAAACAAGAAATCCACTTTATGCATGTGTGGGACTGTGCTTACAGCACGAAAAGATCATTGGGAGGAATACTAACTTCTATCACGTGCGTAGATTTCAAAGATGTATAAAAAAGTTGATATCACTATTTCTAGAATCTTAACACCTGATCATCGCAAAATTGTAAAAGCTTTTTTAGTTAAATAAATGTTTTTAATATATAACACCATCTGTTTTATTTTTAAAATTTTATGTTTATTATTAGGTACCAAAAGCAATTAATTTGTGTTTGATTTTTTTTTTCATTCCTTACACTATACAATGCAACAACAATAACAACAAACAAGCATTTGATTTCTGGTAATTTTCCCAATTTTCTTATAGAACAGAAAAACGAAACCTTATATAACAGTTGCACCTATAATTCCATAATTTTTCTTTTATTTATATTTTTACTTTTTTTTTACTATAATATTCATAAGTGTTAAATTGTTTGAAAGAGTCAACCTACTTTTTACAATTTATTTATTTTAGACCAGGTAAACAGAAATTAAAAGAATGCAAAATATTTTAAATAGCTTTTATGTTTTTTCCTATTATCTCATTATTGATCTCAATTTGTTAAGAATTTTAGAATAATAATGAGAAAGAACACATATCCTAAAAATAACATATTATTTCTTATTTTTATTTGCAACTTTAAACCTAACTTATAACAACTTTTAATAAGTAATCTTTTTAAAAACAAAAATAAGTATGAACTTTTCTTTGTACTTCTTTTTTTTTCTTTATTTTATTTATAAATTCAAAAATACATAAAGTTTACAAAGTTTTTTTTTTACGAGGGTTGGTGGAAAACTCGAAAGTCACCAAGAGGAACTGCTTCCTCAGGGTAGTATTGGACTTTAACCAACCAAAACCACCCCCTTTTAAAACCAAACTTTAGGATGAAACCTTTAATACAAATGTGCAGTTTGGTTTTGGAGATAGAGATGTGGGAAGGATAATTGGGGAAATTGGAATTAGGAAATTTGGATTACGGGGGATAGGTCAATTTGGAGGGACATTCTGAAGAAAGATATTAATGTTCTTCTTAAATTTAAGTAAATCGTACACATATGAATTACCAACTTTGGAGAACACATGCGATGGTATATGGTTCCACAAAAGGGGCGTGCGCATGACAAACGAATTTCCATAAGCTGTATTTCGCCATCTTGATAACTTTACATGGTAGAGCTGAGCTTCTTTTGTCCTCCCTGTTTTTCGTTGAAAAATTTTGAGAAGCATTAACTGTTTTATTTCATCGGAACAGGTCTTAATCCCTAAGAGATATCTATAAAACAAGGTTAGTGACCCAACTCTACGAGGGTGGCTGAGTGGAGTGAGCATTGAAGTAATACTGGGGTCGTTGATAAGAAGAATAGCTCTGTTTGCACATTATCTAAATAACCCAGCGTTGTTTGAGGGCCTGCAGCCCAAATGTATGCATTATACTCCATTTTCGGCCGAATGTACGTTTTATAAATATTGAGAAGATCAGATGCGAAAAAGTAAGTTTTGCAGCGGTACAAAAACCCAAACATCTAGTTGTATCCTTAGCTATACCACAAATGTGATTTAACCAAGTCAATTTTTGGTTTAACTCGATATTCAGTATATTTAAATCTGTTGAATGCTGCATACTTCTCCTTGAAATAGTAGGTTGGGAATAGTAGTGGTAATTTTCCGCGAGATCAGACAGCATTGTGTTTTTTTGGTATTGAAATTAACTCTGTTGACTACACCCCATTTTTGAATTTTTGCTAAATTGTTATTAGGCTATGAAATTCATAGTAAGCTACAAGGGTGCAGTCGTCTGCGAAACTATGGATCGGATTGGAGGTTAATGTATGTATATATGATCTTTCTGACCCTAGCAAAGTGCTGTGTGGTCTTATAATTTTTATTTAACATACAGAGTACAGACGTAATGTAAAAACAATTTGTACAATTAATATAACTACAAAAGACTATTTGAGAAATATTTCAAAAAAAATAAAAATAGAAAGTTTCTATACAATTTTCATAATTTAGATTTGATTACCACATTTTTGATAAACCTAGTTGTAAATTGTTAGTAATGTTAAACTCTCGTGTTAGTAATTTTGGTTTTCTATTGGGAAGGCTTTGATTCTGTTTTTTAATTAAAATAAAGTTAGTTATAGTTTCAGTATCTTCGAGTAAGTTGTTGATAGTAATTTGACTTATTTCTTGTATTATGATTGTGTATGTTAAATCTTCTATTTAAAATAAAACTATGTTACTTTGTCTTATTATTGATTATTTTGAAGGCCTTGAAAGTAAGTCACATTTATTAATACTAATTAGACTAAGATTTTTATTGGAATATAATAAGCGGGAAGGACGTTTCATAGGTAACTTTTGAATAATTTTTAGACATTTTTTATAGGTAATTCCTAATTTACTCAATTAAATTTGGGGAGCTCTGCTCCAAATGGGATTTAGGTAACATATATGAGATTTTATGAAAGACGAATAAATAGGATATAGAGCATTACTAGACAAGAAGATATGTAATCTTCTTAATATAAATATATAAGGTGATATTTTTTTATTACTTTGTCAATTGAAAACTCCAATTGGATTTACTAATCAAGCCCTAAATAATTAAAATTTTTAACAATTTCTACCGATTCATTTTTAAAAGGGAAATTATTTACATTATTATTTAAATTATAAGCCTAAACGATTTGTTTTCGAATAGCATGACTTTGGTTTTTTTTAGATTTAGAACCAGGCGATGTTTTGTTAACCACTCTTCCATTAAGTGTAGATCATGACGAATTGCGTAAATAATGAGATCTTGATCATTGTAAGAATATTTTATTACCACATCATCTGCATACAATAGTATTTCGCCTTTGAGTTTTAATTGCGTTAAATCGTCTATATAAATTTTAAAAAGGAACGGACCTAGAGTTGACCCTTGCGGTACACCTTTCAGAATAGGTTTTTCAGAGCTCAGGGTATTGTTTATTCGCACCATTTGTATGCGTTCCTGCAGATATGATTTAATGAAAGTTAATTGATTCGTGGAAAAGTTTAAGTTGAACAGTTTGAAAAGCAAAATGTCATAACAGTCACAGTCAAAGGCCATTTTAATTATATTCTTAGAGATGAAATCATTCAGTCATAGGCACGCCGCTGTAGTATTTGAATTTATTTCAAACTATACTGATTGTCACTTAATATTTGATTGTTATTTAGGAAAATATGGAATCTATTAATTATTATGTTCTCGAAAACATTTGAAAAAGCAGAAATAGGACGATAGTTTGCGCAATTATAGTAGCCATTCCATTTTTAAAAATGGGAGTTACAATTGCAGTTTTTAGTTTTCTTGGAAATATTTGTGAATGAAGGGCTTTGTTAATGAATTTCTTTCTTTGTTAAAGTGGAACCAACCGTGTGAATATTGTTTTATAAATCTTGTTGAAATATTGTCAAACCCCGTAACCGCAGCCGCAGAGTTGACAGATTTAATAACTTCATTTACTTCTCCGGCGTTTGTCAGATCTAGTTCGAAGTTATTGTAGATATTTCTATGGAATTGATTCATATACATTATATATATACTATTTGCAGGTACACTTATCTCATTAGTTACATTTATGAAATATTCATAGAAAGCCAGGACAATATTATTTTCTTTTTCTAAAATATGTTGACTGGAGTGAATCACTTTAATTTTATTGCTAGATTGAGACTTACTTGTGTTAAACATTATTTTTTGTAACAATCCCAGAGTTTTTTATTACTTGAATCATTTTTCGTGATTTCATTTCAAAAATATTTGTTTTTTGAATCATTTACGAGTCTTTTAACCTTTGATTTTTATTTATTGGATAACTCTTGAATTCGTTTGTCCCCAGGAAACTTTTTCGTATATTTAAAGAAAGAATCCCTAACTCTCATTACACTCAATGTTTCTTCAGTAATCCATGTTTTCTTCTTTTTGCTATTTTTGACAGGAATACATTGAGTATTCGCATTAACAGTTTCTGTTAATTTATCAATTATTGAATCAAAATTATTGTAGGTGTAGGGAGCATTCCAAAAATTAGCATTATCTATTTTTTCATAATTTAAAATACAAAGTTTTAAAATAGCTGATTTTCTCAGTAATTGGTTTTTATATAAACTTAAGAAGAACATTTGGTGATCGGACAAACAGGAGTCCGATCGGTGATCGGACAAACAGGAATAATTTTGGGGGGTTGATCTAAAGCAAACCCACCTTTAAACAATTTATTTATGTGTGTTTGTTACATTTTAATGCGCTGCTTATTTCTATGGTATTCATTAATCAAATTGACTTAAGTCAATACTTTAGTTGTTTCTTTAATGTAGTTCGATAAAAACTCTTCTTTGATTCATAAAAAAGTTATAATATCAAATTTTTCTAGTATTTGAGAGAGCTCTTTATTTAACGTTGTAACTATTTATAGATTTCTGACGACAAATGAAAAATCTCAATTTCTTCGCAATCGACTTGTTGATTTTTTACTTAAATTACAATTACCTTTTAAAATATTTAAAGCAATTTCCCAAAATGTTTTGATTATTTCAGGGTCACAGTGTTTTATAATTACTTTCTCAAATTTTGGTTTAAAGCTTATTAATAGGTGTAATATAATTATGATGGCTGGCCTTCAAATGTTTCATATTCTTTTCCAAATTGTTCTAATTGATTTCTTGTACAAAAGCACAAATTTTTTCCAAATATATTACTTCTTGTTCGAAATAAATCATTAACGTCGTTTGAGTAAGATCTATATTATAATTTATACCCATATGGGTTTGACGTCACTTCATTATATACTTTTTCAAATGCTTTGATTTGGATAAATCTGGCGAGTTAAGGATAATATATGTGATTTGTCTCTTGGATTTTAAAAAGTACTAGATATTTACAGTTAAGCGAAATATATCTTGGAAACTGACCCAGATGAAAAATATTTTGAGTTACAAATATTACAGAGAAGTTTCTATGATGTGAACCTCTGATAAATAAAACACACACATACTTCATTAGAATTTAACATCGTGTCGTCGATAATAATCAACAAAGGTTTTTTGATTATTAATAAAATCTTATATTTTATTACTATATTGAACATCTTTCATATATTAATAGTGGAACCGCATTTATTCTGAATTACACCAAATAATTCTATTAATATGTTACCGTATATTTTCTGTTTTATATTTTATTAAATTATGGATAAAAGTGGTTTTACCACAGCAGGATGGCCCATCCATCATCATTATAAATGGATGAAACAGCATATAATTGTACTAGTTAAAAACTAGCTTAGCTAACCTATATTTATATAAAAAGCTATTTTCCTGAAATAAATATAAATGTAAATTTAGTTATTTAGTTTATCGAACATTCATCCAAAACTTTTCGACATGGAAAATATTGACCGGCAATTTATACTTATAAAGTTGACCGGCAATTTTTACGAGCAATTGAAAACAATATTTACTAAAACAGCCAGCTATACTTGCAAAAGGAAGTTTAATTCCAATTGTGTATCACTTTAAACGACCATAACACGCAGAAGAACTTATTCAAGAGGTAAAATTTAATAATCAATATTGTGAGAATAAAATAAATAGACTTAAATGGGCTAACGGACTACTTGATTATTTGGACGTTAAACCTATATAACACTATTTAGATAGAGCCAGCAGAAAAAAATTATGCAAAAGGAGAACAAAAAAAACTTTTCCTTGAAAGTATATTGGCAGTAGCAAAATAGAAGATCTAACCAGAGATTTACCTTCATTACTAAAGATTGATAATTATAAATCAACATGTCCTATACACTTATCAAACAACAGTTTTAGATGTGCTGTTAAAACTTGTTAGTTGTACATGTATCTTTTAAAAGAAAAAATTTTAGATTAAAACCTTCAATTTTCATACTTGCACGATATGAATTTAAATAACAAAACTAAAAAAGTTCACTTCAACATAAAACAAGAAATCCACTTTATACATGTGTGGGACTGTGCTTAGAGCACGAAAAGATCATTGGGAGGAATACTAACTTCTATCACGTGCGTAGATTTCAAAGACGTATAAAAAAGTTGATATCACTATTTCTAGAATCTTAACACCTGATCATCGCAAAATTGTAAAAGCTTTTTTAGTTAAATAAATGTTTTTAATATATAACACCATCTGTTTTATTTTTAAAATTTTATGTTTATTATTAGGTACCAAAAGCAATTAATTTGTGTTTGATTTTTTTTTCATTCCTTACACTATACAATGCAACAACAATAACAACAAACAAGCATTTGATTTCTGGTAATTTTCCCAATTTTCTTATAGAACAGAAAAACGAAACCTTATATAACAGTTGCACCTATAATTCCATAATTTTTCTTTTATTTATATTTTTACTTTTTTTTTACTATAATATTCATAAGTGTTAAATTGTTTGAAAGAGTCAACCTACTTTTTACAATTTATTTATTTTAGACCAGGTAAACAGAAATTAAAAGAATGCAAAATATTTTAAATAGCTTTTATGTTTTTTCCTATTATCTCATTATTGATCTCAATTTGTTAAGAATTTTAGAATAATAATGAGAAAGAACACATATCCTAAAAATAACATATTATTTCTTATTTTTATTTGCAACTTTAAACCTAACTTATAACAACTTTTAATAAGTAATCTTTTTAAAAACAAAAATAAGTATGAACTTTTCTTTGTACTTCTTTTTTTTTCTTTATTTTATTTATAAATTCAAAAATACATAAAGTTTACAAAGTTTTTTTTTTACGAGGGTTGGTGGAAAACTCGAAAGTCACCAAGAGGAACTGCTTCCTCAGGGTAGTATTGGACTTTAACCAACCAAAACCACCCCCTTTTAAAACCAAACTTTAGGATGAAACCTTTAATACAAATGTGCAGTTTGGTTTTGGAGATAGAGATGTGGGAAGGATAATTGGGGAAATTGGAATTAGGAAATTTGGATTACGGGGGATAGGTCAATTTGGAGGGACATTCTGAAGAAAGATATTAATGTTCTTCTTAAATTTAAGTAAATCGTACACATATGAATTACCAACTTTGGAGAACACATGCGATGGTATATGGTTCCACAAAAGGGGCGTGCGCATGACAAACGAATTTCCATAAGCTGTATTTCGCCATCTTGATAACTTTACATGGTAGAGCTGAGCTTCTTTTGTCCTCCCTGTTTTTCGTTGAAAAATTTTGAGAAGCATTAACTGTTTTATTTCATCGGAACAGGTCTTAATCCCTAAGAGATATCTATAAAACAAGGTTAGTGACCCAACTCTACGAGGGTGGCTGAGTGGAGTGAGCATTGAAGTAATACTGGGGTCGTTGATAAGAAGAATAGCTCTGTTTGCACATTATCTAAATAACCCAGCGTTGTTTGAGGGCCTGCAGCCCAAATGTATGCATTATACTTCATTTTCGGCCGAATGTACGTTTTATAAATATTGAGAAGATCAGATGCGAAAAAGTAAGTTTTGCAGCGGTACAAAAACCCAAACATCTAGCTGTATCCTTAGCTATACCACAAATGTGATTTGACCAAGTCAATTTTTGGTTTAACTCGATATTCAGTATATTTAAATCTGTTGAATGCTGCAAAACTTCTCCCTGAAATAGTAGGTTGGGAATAGTAGTGGTAATTTTCCGCGAGATCAGACAGCATTGTGTTTTTTGGTATTGAAATCAACTCTGTTGACTACACCCCATTTTTGAATTTTTGCTAAATTGTTATTAGGCTATGAAATTCATAGTAAGCTACAAGGGTGCAGTCGTCTGCGAAACTATGGATCGGATTGGAGGTTAATGTATGTATATAAGATCTTTCTGACCCTAGCAAAGTGCTGTGTGGTCTTATAATTTTTATTTAATATACAGAGTACAGACGTAATGTAAAAACAATTTGTACAATTAATATAACTACAAAAGACTATTTGAGAAATATTTCAAAAAAAAAAAAAATAGAAAGTTTCTATACAATTTTCATAATTTAGATTTGATTACCACATTTTTGATAAACCTAGTTGTAAATTGTTAGTAATGTTAAACTCTCGTGTTAGTAATTTTGGTTTTCTATTGTGAAGGCTTTGATTCTGTTTTTTAATTAAAATAAAGTTAGTTATAGTTTCAGTATCTTCGAGTAAGTTGTTGATAGTAATTTGACTTATTTCTTGTATTATGATTGTGTATGTTAAATCTTCTATTTAAAATAAAACTATGTTACTTTGTCTTATTATTGATTATTTTGAAGGCCTTGAAAGTAAGTCACATTTATTAATACTAATTAGACTAAGATTTTTATTGGAATATAATAAGCGGAAAGGACGTTTCATAGGTAACCTTTGAATAATTTTTAGACATTTTTTATAGGTAATTCCTAATTTACTCAATTAAATTTGGGGAGCTCTGCTCCAAATGGGATTTAGGTAACATATATGAGATTTTATGAAAGACGAATAAATAGGATATAGAGCATTACTAGACAAGAAGATATGTAATCTTCTTAATATAAATATATAAGGTGATATTTTTTTTATTACTTTGTCAATATGAAAACTCCAATTGGATTTACTAATCAAGCCCTAAATAATTAAAATTTTTAACAATTTCTACCGATTCATTTTTAAAAGGGAAATTATTTACATTATTATTTAAATTATAAGCCTAAACGATTTGTTTTCGAATAGCATGACTTTGGTTTTTTTTAGATTTAGAACCAGGCGATGTTTTGTTAGCCACTCTTCCATTAAGTGTAGATCATGACGAATTGCATAAATAATGAGATCTTGATCATTGTAAGAATATTTTAGGACCACATCATCTGCATACAATAGTATTTCGCCTTTGAGTTTTAATTGCGTTAAATCGTCTAT
This sequence comes from Poecilobothrus nobilitatus, assembly GCA_947095535.1. Taxonomy (NCBI): domain Eukaryota; kingdom Metazoa; phylum Arthropoda; class Insecta; order Diptera; family Dolichopodidae; genus Poecilobothrus; species Poecilobothrus nobilitatus. The sequence goes on from OX352773.1 coordinate 131,948,657, forward strand.
ATAAATTTTAAAAAGGAACGGCCCTAGAGTTGACCCTTGCGGTACACCTTTCAGAATAGGTTTTTCAGAGCTTAGGGTATTGTTTATTCGCACCATTTGTATGCGTTCCTGCAGATATGATTTAATGAAAGTTAATTGATTCGTGGAAAAGTTTAAGTTGAACAGTTTGAAAAGCAAAATGTCATAACAGTCACAGTCAAAGGCCATTTTAATTATATTCTTAGAGATGAAATCATTCAGACATAGGCACGCCGCTGTAGTATTTGAATTTATTTCAAACTATACTGATTATCACTTAATATTTGATTGTTATTTAGGAAAATATGGAATCTATTAATTATTATGTTCTCGAAAACATTTGAAAAAGCAGAAATAGGACGATAGTTTGCGCAATTATAGTAGCCATTCCATTTTTAACGAGGAAGAGTGCAGTAGAGTAGACTGTGTCAACTCTGGGATACCCGTATGAACGTAATATATCCTGTTTCTATAAAACTTGATCATCTTTTAAAAACATTCAGAGTTTTAGTACCGAACTACAGAGATATATTTATGTAAATTGTGGAGTTGTATGATAGCTACCCGAATCTATTGGGCCTAGCTTCATTAAGTTCCAAGAAATGCAAAAAGCCTGAACCGGCTGCTTTAGACCATTCAAATTTTACAAAAGTTTTTGGCATGCAACTCGACACTTTTTCACTAAATTTCAGATAGCTAGCTTCAATAGACACTGAGTTATTTTCATTTAAAAAGAGAAGTTGTATGGCAACTATCCGAACCTGTCATATCATCACAACAAAATTTTACAGAAGTTGTTGCCATAAAACTCGATCATCATTTGCAAAATTTCAGATACCTAGATTGAATAGACACTGGGTTATTTCCATTTAAAGAAAGAAGTTGTATGGCAGCTACTCGAACCCGGCGGCCGAAAATGCTGGAGTTAAATAGCAAAACTAACAATTTTGTAAAAGTGACGTAAAAAAAATTTCAGCCTCCTAACTCCTTTATTTTTTGAGTTATCGTGCGGACGGACACTGAGTTATTTTCATTTAAAAAGAGAAGTTGTATGGCAGCTACCCGAACCCGTCGCACCACCACAACCAAATTTTGCAGAAGTTGTTGCCATAAAACTTGATCATCATTCGCAAAATTGCAGATACCTAGATTGAACAGACACTGGGTTATTTCCATTTAAAGAAAGACGTTGTATGGCAGCTACTCGAACCCGGCGGCCGAAAATGCTGGAGTTAAATAGCAAAACTAACAATTTTACAAAAGTAACGTAAAAAAATTTTCAGCGTCCTAGCTCCTCTATTTTTTGAGTTATAGTGCGGACGGACACTGAGTTCTTTCATTTAAAAAGAGATTTTGTATGGCAGCTACCCGCACCCGTCACACCACCAGAACCAAATTTTGCAGAAGTTGTTGCCATAAAACTTGATCATCATTCGCAAAATTTCAGATACCTAGATTGAACAGACACTGGGTTATTTCTATTTAAAGAAAGACGTTGTATGGCAGCTACCCGAACCCGGGGACAGAAAATGCTGGAGTTAAATAGCAAAACTAACAATTTTACAAAAGTGACGTAAAAAAATTTTCAGCCTCCTAGCTCCTCTATTTTTTGAGTTATCGTGCGGACGGACACTGAGTTCTTTTCATTTAAAAAGAGATTTTGTATGGCAGCTACCCGAACCCGTCGCACCAGCACAACCAAATTTTGTAGAAGTTGTTGCCATAAAACTTGATCATCATTTGCAAGATTTCAGACGCCTAGCTTTATTAACTTCCAAGAGGTGCAAGAAGCCTGAACCGGCTGTTCTAGGCCAAACAAATTTTACAAAAGTTGTTGGCATATAACTCGACACTTCTTTACTAAATTTCAGATTCCTAGCTTCAATAAACACTGAGTTATTCTCATTTAACCGGATAAGTTGTATGGCAGCTACCCGAACCCGCCGCACCACCACAACCAAATTTTACAAAAGTTGTTGCCATAAAACTTGATCATCATTTGCAAAATTTCAGACGCCTAGCTTCATTAGGTTCCAAGAGGTGCAAGAAGTCTGAACCGGCTGCTCTAGACCAACCAAATTTTACAAAAGTTGTTGGCATGTAACTCGACACCTCTTTACTAAATTTCAGATTCCTAGCTTCAATAAACACTGAGTTATTCTCATTTAAACGGAGAAGTTGTATGGCAGCTTGTATGGCATTTGACCAAGTCAATTTTTGGTTTAACTCGATATTCAGTATATTTAAATCTGTTGAATGCTGCAAAACTTCTCCCTGAAATAGTAGGTTGGGAATAGTAGTGGTAATTTTCCGCGAGATCAGACAGCATTGTGTTTTTTGGTATTGAAATCAACTCTGTTGACTACACCCCATTTTTGAATTTTTGCTAAATTGTTATTAGGCTATGAAATTCATAGTAAGCTACAAGGGTGCAGTCGTCTGCGAAACTATGGATCGGATTGGAGGTTAATGTATGTATATAAGATCTTTCTGACCCTAGCAAAGTGCTGTGTGGTCTTATAATTTTTATTTAATATACAGAGTACAGACGTAATGTAAAAACAATTTGTACAATTAATATAACTACAAAAGACTATTTGAGAAATATTTCAAAAAAAAAAAAAATAGAAAGTTTCTATACAATTTTCATAATTTAGATTTGATTACCACATTTTTGATAAACCTAGTTGTAAATTGTTAGTAATGTTAAACTCTCGTGTTAGTAATTTTGGTTTTCTATTGTGAAGGCTTTGATTCTGTTTTTTAATTAAAATAAAGTTAGTTATAGTTTCAGTATCTTCGAGTAAGTTGTTGATAGTAATTTGACTTATTTCTTGTATTATGATTGTGTATGTTAAATCTTCTATTTAAAATAAAACTATGTTACTTTGTCTTATTATTGATTATTTTGAAGGCCTTGAAAGTAAGTCACATTTATTAATACTAATTAGACTAAGATTTTTATTGGAATATAATAAGCGGAAAGGACGTTTCATAGGTAACCTTTGAATAATTTTTAGACATTTTTTATAGGTAATTCCTAATTTACTCAATTAAATTTGGGGAGCTCTGCTCCAAATGGGATTTAGGTAACATATATGAGATTTTATGAAAGACGAATAAATAGGATATAGAGCATTACTAGACAAGAAGATATGTAATCTTCTTAATATAAATATATAAGGTGATATTTTTTTTATTACTTTGTCAATATGAAAACTCCAATTGGATTTACTAATCAAGCCCTAAATAATTAAAATTTTTAACAATTTCTACCGATTCATTTTTAAAAGGGAAATTATTTACATTATTATTTAAATTATAAGCCTAAACGATTTGTTTTCGAATAGCATGACTTTGGTTTTTTTTAGATTTAGAACCAGGCGATGTTTTGTTAGCCACTCTTCCATTAAGTGTAGATCATGACGAATTGCATAAATAATGAGATCTTGATCATTGTAAGAATATTTTAGGACCACATCATCTGCATACAATAGTATTTCGCCTTTGAGTTTTAATTGCGTTAAATCGTCTATATAAATTTTAAAAAGGAACGGCCCTAGAGTTGACCCTTGCGGTACACCTTTCAGAATAGGTTTTTCAGAGCTTAGGGTATTGTTTATTCGCACCATTTGTATGCGTTCCTGCAGATATGATTTAATGAAAGTTAATTGATTCGTGGAAAAGTTTAAGTTGAACAGTTTGAAAAGCAAAATGTCATAACAGTCACAGTCAAAGGCCATTTTAATTATATTCTTAGAGATGAAATCATTCAGACATAGGCACGCCGCTGTAGTATTTGAATTTATTTCAAACTATACTGATTATCACTTAATATTTGATTGTTATTTAGGAAAATATGGAATCTATTAATTATTATGTTCTCGAAAACATTTGAAAAAGCAGAAATAGGACGATAGTTTGCGCAATTATAGTAGCCATTCCATTTTTAACGAGGAAGAGTGCAGTAGAGTAGACTGTGTCAACTCTGGGATACCCGTATGAACGTAATATATCCTGTTTCTATAAAACTTGATCATCTTTTAAAAACATTCAGAGTTTTAGTACCGAACTACAGAGATATATTTATGTAAATTGTGGAGTTGTATGATAGCTACCCGAATCTATTGGGCCTAGCTTCATTAAGTTCCAAGAAATGCAAAAAGCCTGAACCGGCTGCTTTAGACCATTCAAATTTTACAAAAGTTTTTGGCATGCAACTCGACACTTTTTCACTAAATTTCAGATAGCTAGCTTCAATAGACACTGAGTTATTTTCATTTAAAAAGAGAAGTTGTATGGCAACTATCCGAACCTGTCATATCATCACAACAAAATTTTACAGAAGTTGTTGCCATAAAACTCGATCATCATTTGCAAAATTTCAGATACCTAGATTGAATAGACACTGGGTTATTTCCATTTAAAGAAAGAAGTTGTATGGCAGCTACTCGAACCCGGCGGCCGAAAATGCTGGAGTTAAATAGCAAAACTAACAATTTTGTAAAAGTGACGTAAAAAAAATTTCAGCCTCCTAACTCCTTTATTTTTTGAGTTATCGTGCGGACGGACACTGAGTTATTTTCATTTAAAAAGAGAAGTTGTATGGCAGCTACCCGAACCCGTCGCACCACCACAACCAAATTTTGCAGAAGTTGTTGCCATAAAACTTGATCATCATTCGCAAAATTGCAGATACCTAGATTGAACAGACACTGGGTTATTTCCATTTAAAGAAAGACGTTGTATGGCAGCTACTCGAACCCGGCGGCCGAAAATGCTGGAGTTAAATAGCAAAACTAACAATTTTACAAAAGTAACGTAAAAAAATTTTCAGCGTCCTAGCTCCTCTATTTTTTGAGTTATAGTGCGGACGGACACTGAGTTCTTTCATTTAAAAAGAGATTTTGTATGGCAGCTACCCGCACCCGTCACACCACCAGAACCAAATTTTGCAGAAGTTGTTGCCATAAAACTTGATCATCATTCGCAAAATTTCAGATACCTAGATTGAACAGACACTGGGTTATTTCTATTTAAAGAAAGACGTTGTATGGCAGCTACCCGAACCCGGGGACAGAAAATGCTGGAGTTAAATAGCAAAACTAACAATTTTACAAAAGTGACGTAAAAAAATTTTCAGCCTCCTAGCTCCTCTATTTTTTGAGTTATCGTGCGGACGGACACTGAGTTCTTTTCATTTAAAAAGAGATTTTGTATGGCAGCTACCCGAACCCGTCGCACCAGCACAACCAAATTTTGTAGAAGTTGTTGCCATAAAACTTGATCATCATTTGCAAGATTTCAGACGCCTAGCTTTATTAACTTCCAAGAGGTGCAAGAAGCCTGAACCGGCTGTTCTAGGCCAAACAAATTTTACAAAAGTTGTTGGCATATAACTCGACACTTCTTTACTAAATTTCAGATTCCTAGCTTCAATAAACACTGAGTTATTCTCATTTAACCGGATAAGTTGTATGGCAGCTACCCGAACCCGCCGCACCACCACAACCAAATTTTACAAAAGTTGTTGCCATAAAACTTGATCATCATTTGCAAAATTTCAGACGCCTAGCTTCATTAGGTTCCAAGAGGTGCAAGAAGTCTGAACCGGCTGCTCTAGACCAACCAAATTTTACAAAAGTTGTTGGCATGTAACTCGACACCTCTTTACTAAATTTCAGATTCCTAGCTTCAATAAACACTGAGTTATTCTCATTTAAACGGAGAAGTTGTATGGCAGCTACCCGAACCCGCTGCACCAGCACAACCAAATTTTACAGAAGTTGTTGCCATAAAACTTGATCATCATTTGCAAAATTTCAGAAACCTAGCTTGAATAGATACTGAGTTATTTCTATATAAAGATAGGAAGTTGTATGGCAGCTACTCGAACCCGCCGACCGAAAATGTTGGATTTAAATAGCAAAACTAACAATTTTGCAAAAGTGACGTAAAAAAAATTTCAGCCCCCTAGCTCCTTTATTTTTTGAGTTATCGTGCGGACGGACGGACGGACGGACGGACGGACGGACGGACGGACGGACGGACGGACGGACGTACATGGCTTAATCGACTCAGAATTCGATTCTGAGCCGATCCATACCTTTGACACTATATCTAGCTCGACTCCTTTAAGGTGTCACAAACGTAATGGCAAATTTATTATACCCTTGAACATAGTTCATACGGGTATAAAAATGGGAGTTACAATTGCAGTTTTTAGTTTTCTTGGAAATATTTGTGAATGAAAGGCTTTGTTAATGAATTTCTTTCTTTGTTAAAGTGGAACCAACCGTGTGAATATTGTTTTATAAATCTTGTTGAAATATTGTCAAACCCCGTAACCGCAGCCGCAGAGTTGACAGATTTAATAACTTCATTTACTTCTCCGGCGTTTGTCAGATCTAGTTCGAAGTTATTGTAGATATTTCTATGGAATTGATTCATATACATTATATATATACTATTTGCAGGTACACTTATCTCATTAGTTACATTTATGAAATATTCATAGAAAGCCAGGACAATATTATTTTCTTTTTCTAAAATATGTTGACTGGAGTGAATCACTTTAATTTTATTGCTAGATTGAGACTTACTTGTGTTAAACATTATTTTTTGTAACAATCCCAGAGTTTTTTATTACTTGAATCATTTTTCGTGATTTCATTTCAAAAATATTTGTTTTTTGAATCATTTACGAGTCTTTTAACCTTTGATTTTTATTTATTGGATAACTCTTGAATACGTTTGTCCCCAGGAAACTTTTTCGTATATTTAAAGAAAGAATCCCTAACTCTCATTACACTCAATGTTTCTTCGGTAATCCATGTTTTCTTCTTTTTGCTATTTTTGACAGGAATACGTTGAGTATTCGCATTAACAGTTTCTGTTAATTTATCAATTATTGAATCAAAATTATTGTAGGTGTAGGGAGCATTCCAAAAATTAGCATTATCTATTTTTTCATAATTTAAAATACAAAGTTTTAAAATAGCTGATTTTCTCAGTAATTGGTTTTTATATAAACTTAAGAAGAACATTTGGTGATCGGACAAACAGGAGTCCGATCGGTGATCGGACAAACAGGAATAATTTTGGGGGGTTGATCTAAAGCAAACCCACCTTTAAACAATTTATTTATGTGTGTTTGTTACATTTTAATGCGCTGCTTATTTCTATGGTATTCATTAATCAAATTGACTTAAGTCAATACTTTAGTTGTTTCTTTAATGTAGTTCGATAAAAACTCTTCTTTGATTCATAAAAAAGTTATAATATCAAATTTTTCTAGTATTTGAGAGAGCTCTTTATTTATCGTTGTAACTATTTATAGATTTCTGACGACAAATGAAAAATCTCAATTTCTTCGCAATCGACTTGTTGATTTTTTACTTAAATTACAATTACCTTTTAAAATATTTAAAGCAATTTCCCAAAATGTTTTGATTATTTCAGGGTCACAGTGTTTTATAATTACTTTCTCAAATTTTGGTTTAAAGCTTATTAATAGGTGTAATATAATTATGATGGCTGGCCTTCAAATGTTTCATATTCTTTTCCAAATTGTTCTAATTGATTTCTTGTACAAAAGCACAAATTTTTTCCAAATATATTACTTCTTGTTCGAAATAAATCATTAACGTCGTTTGAGTAAGATCTATATTATAATTTATACCCATATGGGTTTGACGTCACTTCATTATATACTTTTTCAAATGCTTTGATTTGGATAAATCTGGCGAGCTAAGGATAATATATGTGATTTGTCTCTTGGATTTTAAAAAGTACTAGATATTTACAGTTAAGCGAAATATCTCTTGGAAACTGACCCTGATGAAAAATATTTTGAGTTACAAATATTACAGAGAAGTTTCTATGATGTGAACCTCTGATAAATAAAACACACACATACTTCATTAGAATTTAACATCATGTCGTCGATAATAATCAACAAAGGTTTTTTGATTATTAATAAAATCTTATATTTTATTACTATATTGAACATCTTTCATATATTAATAGTGGAACCGCATTTATTCTGAATTACACCAAATAATTCTATTAATATGTTACCGTATATTTTCTGTTTTATATTTTATTAAATTATGGATAAAAGTGGTTTTACCACAGCAGGATGGCCCATCCATCATCATTATAAATGGATGAAACAGCATATAATTGTACTAGTTAAAAACTAGCTTAGCTAACCTATATTTATATAAAAAGCTATTTTCCTGAAATAAATATAAATGTAAATTTAGTTATTTAGTTTATCGAACATTCATCCAAAACTTTTCGACATGGAAAATATTGACCGGCAATTTATACTTATAAAGTTGACCGGCAATTTTTACGAGCAATTGAAAACAATATTTCCTAAAACAGCCAGCTATACTTGCAAAAGGAAGTTTAATTCCAATTGTGTATCACTTTAAACGACCATAACACGCAGAAGAACTTATTCAAGAGGTAAAATTTAATAATCAATATTGTGAGAATAAAATAAATAGACTTAAATGGGCTAACGGACTACTTGATTATTTGGACGTTAAACCTATATAACACTATTTAGATAGAGCCAGCAGAAAAAAATTATGCAAAAGGAGAACAAAAAAAACTTTTCCTTGAAAGTATATTGGCAGTAGCAAAATAGAAGATCTAACCAGAGATTTACCTTCATTACTAAAGATTGATAATTATAAATCAACATGTCCTATACACTTATCAAACAACAGTTTTAGATGTGCTGTTAAAACTTGTTAGTTGTACATGTATCTTTTAAAAGAAAAAATTTTAGATTAAAACCTTCAATTTTCATACTTGCACGATATGAATTTAAATAACAAAACTAAAAAAGTTCACTTCAACATAAAACAAGAAATCCACTTTATGCATGTGTGGGACTGTGCTTAGAGCACGAAAAGATCATTGGGAGGAATACTAACTTCTATCACGTGCGTAGATTTCAAAGACGTATAAAAAAGTTGATATCACTATTTCTAGAATCTTAACACCTGATCATCGCAAAATTGTAAAAGCTTTTTTAGTTAAATAAATGTTTTTAATATATAACACCATCTGTTTTATTTTTAAAATTTTATGTTTATTATTAGGTACCAAAAGCAATTAATTTGTGTTTGATTTTTTTTTTCATTCCTTACACTATACAATGCAACAACAATAACAACAAACAAGCATTTGATTTCTGGTAATTTTCCCAATTTTCTTATAGAACAGAAAAACGAAACCTTATATAACAGTTGCACCTATAATTCCATAATTTTTCTTTTATTTATATTTTTACTTTTTTTTTACTATAATATTCATAAGTGTTAAATTGTTTGAAAGAGTCAACCTACTTTTTACAATTTATTTATTTTAGACCAGGTAAACAGAAATTAAAAGAATGCAAAATATTTTAAATAGCTTTTATGTTTTTTCCTATTATCTCATTATTGATCTCAATTTGTTAAGAATTTTAGAATAATAATGAGAAAGAACACATATCCTAAAAATAATATATTATTTCTTATTTTTATTTGCAACTTTAAACCTAACTTATAACAACTTTTAATAAGTAATCTTTTTAAAAACAAAAATAAGTATGAACTTTTCTTTGTACTTCTTTTTTTTTCTTTATTTTATTTATAAATTCAAAAATACATAAAGTTTACAAAGTTTTTTTTTTACGAGGGTTGGTGGAAAACTCGAAAGTCACCAAGAGGAATTGCTTCCTCAGGGTAGTATTGGACTTTAACCAACCAAAACCACCCCCTTTTAAAACCAAACTTTAGGATGAAACCTTTAATACAAATGTGCAGTTTGGTTTTGGGGATAGAGATGTGGGAAGGATAATTGGGAAAATTGGAATTAGGAAATTTGGATTACGGGGGATAGGTCAATTTGGAGGGACATTCTGAAGAAAGATATTAATGTTCTTCTTAAATTTAAGTAAATCGTACACATATGAATTACCAACTTTGGAGAACACATGCGATGGTATATGGTTCCACAAAAGGGGCGTGCGCATGACAAACGAATTTCCATAAGCTGTATTTCGCCATCTTGATAACTTTACATGGTAGAGCTGAGCTTCTTTTGTCCTCCCTGTTTTTCGTTGAAAAATTTTGAGAAGCATTAACTGTTTTATTTCATCGGAACAGGTCTTAATCCCTAAGAGATATCTATAAAACAAGGTTAGTGACCCAACTCTACGAGGGTGGCTGAGTGGAGTGAGCATTGAAGTAATACTGGGGTCGTTGATAAGAAGAATAGCTCTGTTTGCACATTATCTAAATAACCCAGCGTTGTTTGAGGGCCTGCAGCCCAAATGTATGCATTATACTTCATTTTCGGCCGAATGTACGTTTTATAAATATTGAGAAGATCAGATGCGAAAAAGTAAGTTTTGCAGCGGTACAAAAACCCAAACATCTAGCTGTATCCTTAGCTATACCACAAATGTGATTTGACCAAGTCAATTTTTGGTTTAACTCGATATTCAGTATATTTAAATCTGTTGAATGCTGCAAAACTTCTCCCTGAAATAGTAGGTTGGGAATAGTAGTGGTAATTTTCCGCGAGATCAGACAGCATTGTGTTTTTTGGTATTGAAATCAACTCTGTTAACTACACCCCATTTTTGAATTTTTGCTAAATTGTTATTAGGCTATGAAATTCATAGTAAGCTACAAGGGTGCAGTCGTCTGCGAAACTATGGATCGGATTGGAGGTTAATGTATGTATATAAGATCTTTCTGACCCTAGCAAAGTGCTGTGTGGTCTTATAATTTTTATTTAATATACAGAGTACAGACGTAATGTAAAAACAATTTGTACAATTAATATAACTACAAAAGACTATTTGAGAAATATTTCAAAAAAAAAAAAAATAGAAAGTTTCTATACAATTTTCATAATTTAGATTTGATTACCACATTTTTGATAAACCTAGTTGTAAATTGTTAGTAATGTTAAACTCTCGTGTTAGTAATTTTGGTTTTCTATTGTGAAGGCTTTGATTCTGTTTTTTAATTAAAATAAAGTTAGTTATAGTTTCAGTATCTTCGAGTAAGTTGTTGATAGTAATTTGACTTATTTCTTGTATTATGATTGTGTATGTTAAATCTTCTATTTAAAATAAAACTATGTTACTTTGTCTTATTATTGATTATTTTGAAGGCCTTGAAAGTAAGTCACATTTATTAATACTAATTAGACTAAGATTTTTATTGGAATATAATAAGCGGAAAGGACGTTTCATAGGTAACCTTTGAATAATTTTTAGACATTTTTTATAGGTAATTCCTAATTTACTCAATTAAATTTGGGGAGCTCTGCTCCAAATGGGATTTAGGTAACATATATGAGATTTTATGAAAGACGAATAAATAGGATATAGAGCATTACTAGACAAGAAGATATGTAATCTTCTTAATATAAATATATAAGGTGATATTTTTTTTATTACTTTGTCAATATGAAAACTCCAATTGGATTTACTAATCAAGCCCTAAATAATTAAAATTTTTAACAATTTCTACCGATTCATTTTTAAAAGGGAAATTATTTACATTATTATTTAAATTATAAGCCTAAACGATTTGTTTTCGAATAGCATGACTTTGGTTTTTTTTAGATTTAGAACCAGGCGATGTTTTGTTAGCCACTCTTCCATTAAGTGTAGATCATGACGAATTGCATAAATAATGAGATCTTGATCATTGTAAGAATATTTTAGGACCACATCATCTGCATACAATAGTATTTCGCCTTTGAGTTTTAATTGCGTTAAATCGTCTATATAAATTTTAAAAAGGAACGGCCCTAGAGTTGACCCTTGCGGTACACCTTTCAGAATAGGTTTTTCAGAGCTTAGGGTATTGTTTATTCGCACCATTTGTATGCGTTCCTGCAGATATGATTTAATGAAAGTTAATTGATTCGTGGAAAAGTTTAAGTTGAACAGTTTGAAAAGCAAAATGTCATAACAGTCACAGTCAAAGGCCATTTTAATTATATTCTTAGAGATGAAATCATTCAGACATAGGCACGCCGCTGTAGTATTTGAATTTATTTCAAACTATACTGATTATCACTTAATATTTGATTGTTATTTAGGAAAATATGGAATCTATTAATTATTATGTTCTCGAAAACATTTGAAAAAGCAGAAATAGGACGATAGTTTGCGCAATTATAGTAGCCATTCCATTTTTAACGAGGAAGAGTGCAGTAGAGTAGACTGTGTCAACTCTGGGATACCCGTATGAACGTAATATATCCTGTTTCTATAAAACTTGATCATCTTTTAAAAACATTCAGAGTTTTAGTACCGAACTACAGAGATATATTTATGTAAATTGTGGAGTTGTATGATAGCTACCCGAATCTATTGGGCCTAGCTTCATTAAGTTCCAAGAAATGCAAAAAGCCTGAACCGGCTGCTTTAGACCATTCAAATTTTACAAAAGTTTTTGGCATGCAACTCGACACTTTTTCACTAAATTTCAGATAGCTAGCTTCAATAGACACTGAGTTATTTTCATTTAAAAAGAGAAGTTGTATGGCAACTATCCGAACCTGTCATATCATCACAACAAAATTTTACAGAAGTTGTTGCCATAAAACTCGATCATCATTTGCAAAATTTCAGATACCTAGATTGAATAGACACTGGGTTATTTCCATTTAAAGAAAGAAGTTGTATGGC